>CM068841.1:46632653-47112653 GCA_028554795.2 Sinohyriopsis cumingii | reverse complement strand
TTGTCTACAAATAAGACCAAGAATAATTTTTTCAAGCTATTTAGGGGCCACAAATTATTCAATAAAATCCTACCACACCCCCCCCCATTAAATAGGGTCAGACCCAATTCCATGGTGCGTAAATGTCGTCCTTTGTGAAGCCAATCCAGAAGATTTGCACCCTTCACCATCTGGGCCCCCCAGATAAGATATATTATTTATAAGTAGTCTAATATAACAGAAAGTTTTTACATAAACCAATGCATATTTACGATGCTAACTGTTCTGTCAAGTCCAGAGAGTAGTCTAAATCATTATGGAGCAATGTCAGCAATATGTTAAATTCTAGATCCTATCTGCTGTATGCCATAACCATCAGCTAAAGCAAATCTTGTAACAGATATTTTTTAAACATGCAACTTTGATTAATAAATGGTTGAAATTATTACATATTAACAAATAGCAAATCACACAGAAATGTAGAAAATTGTAACATAATTTTGTGGAGGTGTGGTCAGGTACCTTTCACATTTTTTATTCACTCAAAAGTGGGTCTTAAATAATCAGAAGTTTAGTTGTAGAAAGGCCACAATCACTGAGGCTTGTATTGTACATTGCTCTCTGGGTTAACTCCCTTATACCATGAATTTGGCAACACACTGTTATGCATACAAGTTACTAAGAGTTCTCTGATTGGTATTAAATGTAATGTTGACGAATTTGAAGGTAAAAATGGCAAAAACAATCTAAGTTAAAACCTTCCAAATAAGATTAAAAGATGTCCAAGAAGATAAAATGTAAAACTTTTTCATTAAAAGATATCCACACAATAAGAGTAGATATTTATTTTAAGTGCTTGAAAAATCTAAGATAAAAATTTATTCTACAGACCGTATTCTTTTAGAAACTCTAAAGATAGTACACAATCATAAAAGCTATTAATTAAGTTTCCACCAAAATATTTCTTTCATACACTGAAAGTTGATATCCTGTGCAAGAATGCGTCTCTCAGCAGATGCTAAGCTGATATGCCCATGGGAAGAGCTAAGTATGCAGGAGTCTGATATGCCCACGGGTAGAGCTAAGCATACAGGAGTCTGATATGCCCACGGGAAGAGCTAAGTATGCAAGAGTCAGAACTGTGTCCTATACAACACAATACCACATCATCTCTTGGATTTGTTCTGTATGAGAGTTGCCACTCCCCAGTGATTGGTTTGATACTCTGAAGTTTTTCTATGTAGTTTACATTCCACATAGTTTGCCAAGTACATACAACAGGCCAGTTAATATAACACTGTGTAGAATCTTCCTTTCAGAAACGGGTGACTAGAAGTCCGATATTGTTGCTTTATCTGCCTTTCACTATCCTTAATTCCAATGCAGTTAGGCAGCCTATTGTGCAAAATGATTATTCCATATTTTATTAGCAAATTATGTTTTTGCTAAATTTTGGATATTAAGAGCTATCAAATTAACCCTCTTTACTCGCTTATAAGTCAAGTCAAACTGCAAACAACAAATGTCTTTATCTCCCATAGCATAATGTGCCTGCTGATCAGGTTTTACATTTTGTTCCAACTGATTATTCCTAACAAACTGCAAAGACCTCGATGGCACATTATGCAAGAACTGATCTGGATCTGTGCAGTTTGCAGACTGACTCGACCTATAAGCAAGTATACATGGTAAGACTTTGCAGGGCTTTCAGTGGGGAAATGGAATCCAAAAAGATCAAATTTATTTTTGCGAGATTTTGAGTTTGGTTAAAAGATCTCAATATGTCTAATTTCTGATACAAACATGGAGGCTTTATCAAGTAATCAGTTAAAGATGGTTACAGTGTTGCAATGGTGGCTGCTACATTGTCTATATTTGTCTGTATAATAGGATGCATGGCCATGATGTAAGGGCCCTGAATGTACTGAATTTAATCTGAAGAAAGAAAGAATTGCTATACAGTATTTTACAATGGCAAAGATCCAGTAATAACAGGGGAGTCTATTAACCATGGTGGAATTTTGGGATTTAGATTTTTGCAGCAATAACAAAAAGGTTGAATGAAATTTGGTTTCCAGTTATACAAGGTTTGGTTTGGGGACTAAAGACAATATCGTATAGTTATACAATGTTTGGTTTTGGGACTTAAGACAATATCATATACAGTTATATAAGGGTTGGTTTCTAGGACTAAAGACAATGTTATATACAGTGACATAAGGGTTGGTTTCTACGACTAAAGACGATGTCAGATACAGTGATATAAGGGTTGGTTTCTAGGACTGAAGACAATATACAGTTATATAAGGGCCGGTTTCTAGGACTAAAGACAATGTCATATACAGGATTAGATGGATAAGAAGATAATCTGGTAGTGCACTTTAGAAGCAATTTCATTCATCTGTGAGAGAGTGATGATTCATTTGCCTCACCAGTGAGGCCATCTGAAGGAAAACTTCTGAAAGCTCCCAGAGGAATCCCCAAATTACAGAATGGAATCTTCTCCCTGTGGATGTTTGAAACAATCCTTTGCTGAACGCTTTTAAATCACACCTAAATATGAATCTAGGAAAATGTGCAATTTATTACATTCAAGGTGAAAGAATAGCACAAATTATGCACAGAAGACTTCGACTTGGTTGTTGTTTATTAAACGACGATCTTTTCAAAAACCATTTGTGAACTAGCAATAGTTCATGTGGCAAACCAGAATAGCAGAGCATTTTCTCTTGGATTGTGCAAAATGTTACTCTGAGAAACCAAACAATAGAAATATTGCACCGTATCACAGATATAACATCTTTATTAATGGATAACCTAGGTCAACGAGATGTTCAAGGCATTCAGTAAGTACATAATTGAATCTAACAGATTTGCCTGATCATTATGATGTCTTCACGTTAAGCTGTTATATCTGGGTATAAGCATCCCCCTAAGCTAAAGTTAAAGTCCTTTATCTACCTTCCCCCATGCCATAAGTGCCAACATCTTAACAAAATGTTTTCTTTCTTTTCTCCTCTTTGTTGAGTTGCAAGTACAGTGTGACAGTGTTGGAGACCAAACCAAGCCTGTTAGCTTTAGAAATGATGCATGTACCTAACAAAGTGGTGTAATAAAAGTGCACACAAAAAATATGTGCTTAGGATTAAATGAAGACAGAACTAGTCTGAAATACACTTGTATATTTACAACTTATATTTGTGTAGTACAGTGCATAATACACAAGTACCATACATGCGTATGAAAAATCCATGATTTCAGGTATGGATAACATTACAAAATTCATGTATCAGTCACATGCCATTAGAAAACATAAATAACACATTTGATCAATATCCCACAGCCAACAAACTTGTGTCACCAAATAATTCTATGATATTGTGCCTGTAGCACATGGCTATAGTTGCTTACATGCCATATGTACATGTACTTAAAATGGCCAAGACTTTGGTCAGCTGGAGAAAGCAATTATCTTCCAGAGGCTACTCAGAGGATGAGACTATTCATAGGTAAAAGTAAATGTGAACAAAATATAAAGTAACTTGACAGCCAGATATATATGGTTTCAAAAGATTGGAAATTTAAATTGGATTTTATGCCACCACTGGTAGTCGTTGTAAGCGTAAATGTTTTTCCTGCAAAATTGAAACTTTCATGGCATAATATATGTCTTCTGGTCACTTAGGAAAATGCAACAATCCATATTTAAGATTGGTGCTGACATCCTTTGACAAAAGGTGCTTCATTTTTATTTCAGATTGTTGTCGCTTGCTTTGATGAAGGTGCATGTTTTATTGAAGTCACCGCTAAAGAACAAATTTGCAGGACCAAACAAAAGCCTCTGTTATTCTGGCAGCAATAGAACATTGATTTTAGGCGTTCCTGTTCCTGCCTTCAAAGATTGGTCAATTGTAGCAAGTCCAGTAGCAGTAGACAGTACTCAGGCCAGATGTCAGCTTAAGCGGATTATGATATAACAATATCCTGTTAAGAAGGTTTGTAAATATTGAACAAAGGATTTATTTATGTAACAAGATAAAGATTCCAGTGCATTTTATATCCAGGTTTGCAGCTTCCTTTCATGGTGCATTTGAATTTCTCCACTCCAAACCCAAGATTGTATATACAAGTTTAAACAACCACTCCAGTGGCTTAGTGGTTAGAGCGTCCGCTACAGATGTAGGAGGTCGTGGGTTCCATCCCCAGTCGAGTCATACCAAAGACTTACAAAATGGTAATAACAGCTGCCTCACTTGGCGCTCAGCATTAAGAGGTCACTGTTAGGACTGGTCGGCCTGGTGTCAGGATAATGTGACTGGGTGGGACATCATGCTACATGTCTGTGGCATGATGCCCCAGTGCTGGACATCACTATAAACTGCCACATTGCAGACATCGTAGCAATATTTTATCTAATTAGCAGAAATGCCTAGCAAGACCAAGAGTGTTAGATTTAGATAGCAAATGTTCAGGATAGCTAGTGTTCAATACTGCCACCTTTCTAGAGGACCAAAGCCAGTAACTACACTGATATAGTTCCACAATATCAACTTGGCTAATAAGTGTAAGACATATATATGTGTATGTGTGCATGCATGCGTTGTGTTCCATAAATGGCAACAGCATTAACAAATTGATGTTAACACACCTAATACTATTCAACCCATTTATTAGTTAAATGCTAAGTGTGTTAGACATGCCTGCATTGTGAGAAAAATAACTAAAAATAACAGATTTTTATATACTGATTTATTTCTATTAAAAGTACATAAATTACTACAAAATTGACATCATATTTGATGGTAAAAATGTAAAAGTTGCAAACAGAGTATATCATCTGCATCAAATGTTAAATTATTTCTATGGCATATCAAGTAACAAGACATAAACAAGAGCCCCTTGAAGAAACTGACACACTCGTGGATAAACAAAAATTCCAGCAATCCTAGATAAGACAGTTTTCAAGAGGACCCTGATGGTGGCCATTGTTCATATTCCTATATTCATTTGGGGCCAAACCTGGACACCATAAGATGAGTTCTGATGAAAACCCCATGTCAATATCATTTGTGTTTAAGAGAAGTAGGGTTAACAAGACATGAGAAATCATTTGATAAAAAACCCATGTCAATATGCCTTTACAATTGGGAGAATTAGTGAAAAGATTTTCAAAATGTGTGCCATGTCTGATGTCAGATCATCACTATTTTCATCAGGAAACAACTGGACATTACAAGATGTCTCTTACTGAAACACACGATATTGATAGCAAGATTTTCACGGTGGCCACTGTGATGGCACCATTTGCATTGAGAATAAACTAAAACCTAGAATGATAGTGTGTAAAGAGTCATGACAATCCTCCAATTCTAGAATGAATAGTGTTACCTACTAAAGCCATTTTCTGTAAAAGAAACTAAAAATATATACCTTTCTGTAGCTTATATTTAAAAGATTAAAAAATCTTCCAAAAGTGGAAAGTTAATGTGATCCACAAACTTGAAAACACCATCCGATCGATCTTGGTACATCTTAAAGACCAAACTCTTTTGACTAAGAAGTGTTCAGTCATCTATAAATTACAGTGTGATAATTGTGGAAACATCAACATTGGGGAAACCACTATAAGCCTTGAAACGAGAGTTAAAGAACACTTGTACACCAGCTGGGAATCCCTGACAGCAGTTGGTGAACATTGCAAAAAATCAGGGCATACTATTTTTGGGGATAATATCAGAATACTCAGTAGAAAAATTGGAATTTCAGAGACAGATGTGAGGGAAGCAATTATAAAGCTGGGTAACTAGGCCATCATCATAGAAACTAATGTAAGTTGGGTGTGGGAACATATCAATAGCAAGTCAAGTTTTGGGGCTTCATGAAGACTGACAATCTGGGTAAACAGGTCAGCATCATAGAAACTAATGTAAGCTGGGTGTGAGAACATATCAATAGCAAGTCAAGTTTTGGGGTTTCATGAAGACTGACAGTCTGGGTAAACAGGTCAGCATCATGACATATCTCGATAACTTGGTCATACTCCTGCTGTTTCAGTACCATTTAGTTATGGTATGATCTGGGGGAAGGGAGCTGTCATTCGTCTAGTAATGGTTAGCCAATCATATTCTGTATGTGAGGAAAGGGTGTGGAATTATGATAGATACAAAATACAGTGTAGAGTAGAAAGCAGAAGGACACAAAGCAGAAAGAAAAACAGAAAGAGGGCAGAGAATGAAAAAGGGACATAGTTGGAAATAAGAATCAGACAGAGATATACAAAATGGGGAGTTATGAGAAAGGATACCTAACAGACATAATGGAGTGATAGATAGATAGATATTCTGAGTGAACAAATATAGTGAAAAACAATGTGGATAAACATTAGGGTAGAATCTGGAGAGGTGGACAGAATTAGTGTGTATTTTGGATATAAACAGTAGATTACAATATGACTTAGTGTTTTAATTAGTATACCACTGGTCCCTGCCTCACCCCGAAGTCAACAGAAAGACCCAATAGGTCAGAGGGACCACACCTAATAGGTCAGACTAATCAAATGTAAAATTCTAAAAAAATAAGAGGAAAAATTGCTACAGTTTCAGGAAAATATATGCTTCCAAAATAGGGGCCCCAGGTCTCTGTCCACTTGGGTTCAAGTCTCTGGCTTGGTCCAACACAGGTATGTGAGAATGTTTGCCAGCTTCCCATGGGTCAGTGGTTCTCCCCAGGATTTTCTTGGGTTCTTCCTCGATCAGTGACTTGACTTCCAAAATAAACATAAACAATGACTTTTAAAATAAACATAAAGATACAGTCCTTAAGATAAACGACAATGATCTTATAAAGGTTGCAACAACAAAAAGCATAAAATTTATAAAATCTTCAGGAAGATATACCATCCCAAATAGAAGCAAATATTTTCTCTTATAGAATAAAGGTGAAAGACGACTAAGTTTTGTAAAGAGTATTAGGTTAAAAGATAAAGCTCTTAAAATATAGGACAGAGGTAAATGAACAAACTTAACACTGATGCCCAAGAGAACAAGAAAACAACACATTTGTGATTAGTGCTACACTGTTCAATATTATTATTTTCTTTAGAACCTTACTTCAAATTTATATATAAATTGAAAATGTTTTCAAAACAAATGCAATTTGATGTGCTAATAAAGCATTTAAATATTAAAATTTTGAAAAGCAGCTTCTGCTATAATGTAAATCTGCAGCTGCAATCATTTTTATTATTAAAAGAAGTAAAAATTAAGCGACTTGTAAACTTCATTAGCATTTATCAAACTGATAGAAAAAAATGAAAACTGTTACCTTTCACCTAAAAGAGTAATAATATTAATAATGAAAATAATGAAAATAATAATAATAATTTTCTGGCAAACTTAAAATCTGAAAATAAGTTATCAAAATTGTTGTTGTTGTTGTTGTTGTAGGGTTTAATGCCATTTTTCAGCACACGATAGGCTATACATGGCGGCCAGTATTAATGGTGGAGGAAGAGCTCTGGAAAACCCTGGAAAGAACCACCAACCCACGAGAAGCTACTGGCATGCTTTCTCACATACCCACATTGGCTGAATCCAAGACTCGAACCCACGCAGACAGAGGTGAGATGGGTTATCAAAATTAAAGATAAAGGTGTAAATCTTGTGATATACTGATAATGTCAACAAAATGAAGAATATGTATACCACTTGTGAACAAAGTGGAACTTTGTTAACTATATCCATACTATTGCTATAAAAATTAAAAAGCCTCTCTGGTGACCAATCTATTGGAGTTTATCCAAGTCTTTAATGGTCTAGCAACAATTCAAAAAAGCAAATAACAAACATGGAACTTGGCAAATGACAGCTGGGATGTTTTAGTGACCTTGTGTTTTTAATGATTTTTACAAATGTCTTTTTTGTGGGCAAATATTCCAAATCCATTTTCATCATGTGAGATGCATTTTATGTACTTTATTACCAAGCTGTTTACATAAAGAATATTATCTGGATAATAAACCAAAATGTATGCCATAGTATATGGTGAAAACCTGTCTCAAAGACAATCTGTTACATATTCTTGCATTTGAAAATGTGTAAAATGAACAAATAATAATTATAAAATCTCAATCATAAAACAAGATTCCTGATATCACTCACCTGACTAATGTAAATAAACAGCTGACCCTGTATAATTTAATTGCTCAATAGTATAAAAAAATCTGCATGCCATACATAAAAATGTACAACAAATAAAATCTAATAACATGTATCAAAATTAAAATTTAAAAAATGTAAATTTCAAAATAAGCTTATAATGACAGCATTTTTACAAAACATGGCATTTTGTTAAATTATTTCCACACTATGGGTGTCATTAAAGAGTATCACAGGTGAATAATCAATTTGTCTTGTCGTGAATCCTGGTTATAGTCAGAAAAGCAAACACAGCAATTACACCAACCAATCTACTGGTGTCTAATCTGATTCTTTGAGAGGCTTCCTATCAAAGACAAAAGCATCCATATCCATGAACCTTGTTAAATGGTATTACTGCCAACGATATATCCTTTCCTTCCTTGTGCTCAAGATTCAAAACATGTATCAAATCCAAACTTGGAACTAAAGTGTACATCAATATTGTCATTTAGCCTCATTTACTCATTTTTTTTAATTACTAATAGAGTTGAACCAAAGCCTTTTCAATCCTAATTGTTGAATATTCTGCACCTTAATTGTCATCAATACTTCTAGATAAAAATTACTGATTGCTATGGACCTTTACAATGATAGCCAGGTGTTAAACAGGATCATAGTAGTATAATTTATTTTTCTTTCATTGCATGGAGCTTTCATTGTAAATTGTAAAATTATAGCATCCAATATTCAACCCATTTTGTACTGGGTAACAACTTAATGTTTATTTCATCCAAAAACCCGATTTTGTCCTTTGTATTTCTCCAGGTGTGTATATAATGACTTTCCAAGGAATATGGATGTATGAAGATCAGAGTAAAGTTAATGATTGCCAATTAAAGTAAATATATGTGTAATCAAATTCTAAAAAATGATACCATTTATTGAAATAGTCTGTAATGAATATCTCAATGACCTGTATTACTTGTGCTTCAGTCATTGCCAAGTAAACTAATGCAGCAGCTAATTCAATGACAGTTGTAATTACTGACCTGTCTCAACAGACTTACAATTCGAGTGGTCCTAAATTTTCCCTCAAACCTTTCTCAGAAATCTAAAGTCACAGTGTTGACAATCAAAACAGAATAAAGCATTACAGGAGTGCACTGTTATATCAAAAAGTACATTCAATTAGAACAACTCTCATAATACTGGCACTGCAGATTAGCATGTGCAGTAACTTGGACTTTGGTGAGTGAACTAAACAGAAATTAACGAAATTCGTCAATGCAGCCCGAATCTTCACTACTTCTCTAAAATGTAGCCAATGATGTGACCTTTTCCAGTTTGTAAGACTTTCCAATATTAAAACCCGCTTGATATGTGCTGCTTGCATATATGCATCTATGTTTAAATTTTCTGACTCAGTAAAAATTAATCAACTGTCAAGCGATCTCTAAAGAAACTTAGCCACAAGTGTTCTGGCTGATAGATATGCTCTCTATTCAAAAGCTCATACTGCGACATATGAAATATAGATTGCTTCACATTCACATTATATACATATTTAAATATTCTGAAAAATATACGATACAAAAAACAGTGCTCAATTAAAAATTCTTTCAATGTGTGATGAATACTAAAAATTAACCAAAATATTGGCCAATGCAATATATCTATAAATTATCAAAATAAACTCTTATAATTCCAAACAAAAGCAACATTTTCACTGACATTTCTGTTCTCCAAATCATATCACTTTTCTTTGCAAAAGTTAAAGTATCTAAAGTGACCAAGCTATTGGTGTTTGACCCATTTCTTTCAGAGACTTGTTACACTCTGAGAAGCACCCACAACCCTTGAACTTGTTGAATGACAATGGTGATGGGTGGGCTGTTTTGATGACCTTATGTTTAGACTTGTCAACCAACTTCTCTTTCTTGTGGGCAAAACCTCCCCATAAGATAAACACAGCTGGGCTGCTACAGTTGCTCACAGTCTTGATTACATGATCTGTAAACTTCTGCCAACCAAATGATGCATGGGAATTGGGCTTATGAGCTCTGTAATGAAAAAGTAAAAACTACTGTATTATTTACCATATATATTGGGACACGATAAAAATTGTCTTTTTTCTTCCTGTCCCAGAACTTATGTTGAAACTTTTTTTAAACTAGATCATATGTCCCAAAACTTAACAAACAAAATAAATTTGTGCTGAATTTACCCCCCCCCCCGCCCCACTGCATATTGCAATAAAATAGATAAACAAAATGCTTATTTGAAAATAAAATGACAGAAACTAACTTTGTATTGTTATCAGTCATTCCTCTTTTTTTTTTCATCATGATTTTAAAAAATATATAACCATGAACTAGGTATATTTAGCATAGGCATTCATACTGTAGCATGTATTGTTTATGTCAGATAATACGTGCCCACCATTACACTTCTGGGGTAATCATTATGCTTTTTTTCACTAAATTACACCTTATGCATAAATGTATTCGGATTACGTGTTTTTGGTATCTCCCCAAAAAATTAATAATTTGTTTTCTTATTTTTATTAACATCCCATTAATCTTTCAGACTGTATTCTAGAAAAGTCTGCTTCTACATAACTACAACATAAGAGTATGCTTGTCCATCCTTACATGTACTTTCCTAACGGTATTATGTTCTATTTATAGAAGCTGCCTTATTTCCAAAAAACATGCTGGTTTTACTTTCAAACTTTTGACCTTGGTTTCTATTTATAGCAGCTGTCTGGCTTAGTTAGGTGATAACAGACTGGTTTTCTAATTTTCGATCTTTGCTTGCAGATTCTTTGTTCTAATTCATATCTGATACAGAACCAGTCTGTAGGTATTTGGCACTAAAAATTAAGTCAGATTTATTCTAGTAGATGTGTGTTAGAGCAAAAATGTTTTTCAAATAATTTCACAGACGGATTAGAAAAAGATGAAAAACAGATTCAAAGATGAATACATGAATTACAAAATAAATTTTTTCATTATAGGGCAGCTTCATGCCGACTGCAGACTGTGGAAAGGATTTTAATATTGGTCATGATGGTAAAACAAAGAAACCTTGAATTCGCTTGTTTTCCAAACTCCAATACTAAGGTAACTTGTAACTTTTTTTTAAAGCAGAACTAATAAATGCAGAGGCATTATTTACAAAGTTCTGAATAGAACACGGACTACCCCAAGCAGTAGAAGACTACGCTGGTCCTTTGTTCAAACGGATGTTTTCTGATTCCAAAATTGAAGAAAATATGCATGTGCAAGAACAAAATCATCTAATATTATTAGGTGTTTAGCAAAAGATAATTCACCTAAAATTGCAGAAGCCATGAAAATTGGGCCATTTAGTATTGCAACAGACAGAAGCAGTGATTATGATGACAAAAAGTTGTACCCAGTCTGTGTAAGAGACTTTGACAACGAAAAGGGCAAAGTCTGAGTGCTCTCTTTTTATTACCAGAATTAACAGTAGGTTCCACTGGAGAAAGCATTGTTTATTTGCTTGATAATGCTTTGAATAAACATAAGTTGGCAGAACTGTATGGGGTTTCAGCTGATAATGCATCAGTGATGACTGGAATTCATAAAGGAGTTGCATTCTATATTTTGAAAAATGTCTCCATCAGTGTACATATCAGGTTATCCCTGTCATATGATGCACCTTGCTGCAGGAAAGGCTGCTGATAAATTAGAAGGAAAACCCCTGAAGTATCAAGTGGGCATTCTACCTGACAATGCACTTCATGTGGACAGAGTTGATGTGCAATGGCAGCTTCTTTCCCAGCTAAAAGATCCAATAACTGGAAGATACATATTTCCTCTTCTTTGTCAGGTTATGAAAGGATTATTGGTTCTTTACCATTCTAATGCTGACCGTGATGGTGTACAAAACATTCATAATCTCAGCTGGTACAAAGTGTTTTGAAATGCAATATGACTGTTGCTTTTTAAAGCTCATTGTCCTATATATGAAAATTTGAAGCCGTAATTGATGTTAAAAGACCAGAAGGAGTAAATAAATCATTTTGTACACAAGCTCATTGAATTTTATTGTTATATGTGGATTACTCTTTTTTTGCTCGGATTACTCTTTTTGTCCACTTGGATTACACTTTTTCCTCACCAGGGGTTGGCATGTATGTAATACAAGACACATTGTTCATTAACATGTATGTAGAGAAACGAATCATGTTTGGTTGTACTCAAAAGGCTTGAATACGTTATTTGACTGAAAACTGGATCCAACAAACAAGAGAGGGAAACATCAACCTATTGCTTAAATGAATTTGCCATTCATGCATGACATGATGTTAGGTGCAAAATAACCAAGGTTGTATTATATCCAGATTAACTATAAGACAGTGTTCAGCAAATAGAAATCATTATTTGAAAATACATTTACTGTGAATGCATATGACAAATGGTTACAAAAAGTATTATTAAAGCAAGTTATTACTACAGATACCAAGCAAATGATGGTGAATAAATACAACTGGCAGCAAGCAATAAACTCATTCAACAGGATATCAAATACAAAGATTATTTTGCTACAAAGCAACCCAATCATCAGAAGCTGACTTCAGCTCTTTTAAGTTTGCTGACTTCTTTTGGTGATTTTTATAAAAATATATACAAAGCTGGCCAACATAGGGAAGCCAACTTCGGTTTCTTTTAAATGGTATTAACAGGAATTTTGAAGATAAATTGAAACAATGGAACAATTTTTAAAGTGACACAATATAGTGCTTTGTGCATTGACATCAATGAACCAGCACGGCCCAGAAGATTTGGAGAAAATAAGATCATTCGATGAATTTGTGATGGCCAGAAGAAAAGATGATGTCCCAGACAATACAATCATTATCATGGATGAAATTCCATTGTACTTGGATCTCATTCATGGATGGACTGCTGATAAGATGAGGGGGTTAAAAGTGTGAGAATTAGCATAAATCCTTGCATTTTCTGCTTCAGTAGATTTGTTGCTTCCAATGGTAATTTTTCATGGCATTAGGAAGCTAAAAAATATTCATGCACCAAAAGGATGGAACATATGTATGCAGAAGAAGGGTAGGGTTGACGAGATCATGCTGCAGTGGATTAAAGAGTTTTAACTCAAGTACAGTTTTATATTTTTTTTTTTAAATTTAAGTTGGAGTGCATTTTCTGACATCTAAATTTTAAATGATTTAAAAGGTGTCCATACAACTTACTACTCAAAAAAACCTATGTGTCCCAGAATATGCAGTGCACAAAAAAAAATTACTTTAAAAATTAGTTTATGGTGTCCCAACATATAAGGTAAATACAGACAAAATATGGGGGGGGGGTCTAAATAGAAAACAAATAAACAGACAAGAAGCCAGTATTGAACCATTTTTGAGAATATCTTAAATAATTTAAGTATTCATGTTTAATCTTTTCTTTCAAAACCATTAAAGTCATGTGCCACTGATGAAGGGCAAGTTGAAGGTCAAAGTTTGCCAACTTAATACATTCTTGCCATTTGGGATAACAGTAACTGATATACATTAAGTGATAACTGCTCTATAAAGGTCACTCATGAGCAAGCAAAGAGGAGATATTGATATGCCATATAGATCAAAGTATTTTTTTACAGCTGACATTTTCATTTCTTTATTTATTGGGCAACAAAAGTTTTGGTCTTGACATCAACATAAAAACTTTAGACCTATCCTAAATTTTCATTTCAATACAAAAACTGATGTCAAAGATATGTGACTTTCAAAAACTTGAATGGAATACTTTAATGTTGGCACCATTGATGCTGGAAAAGTAACTGTGTAGGGGAGACTATTATTATCTAGGTCTCCTCATCAATGCCTGTTATTCAGATACATCAATGTCTGTAATGTCTGTTTTTGCGGCAAAAAATAAATTCAAATACAAATGAATCAAGATGTATCTGTTTGGTTGATTTTTAATGGCACTTTAAGCGCAATATTAGCTATATAATGCCAAAGAAATGGGAACTTAGTGCCTTTCCCAAAGACACTCTGAGGCAGCCAACCTGAGATGGCCTGGGTGAGAATTAAAGACACACTGAGGCAGTCAACTTGGAATGGTTTGGGTGGGCATGAAACCTACAGTCTTAGATTATAAGCCCAAGACTCTACTATCATTGTTACCACAACTGCCTATCTGTTAAGAAAATGGAACACACTTCCTCATCAGAAGTATAGACCCAAATTTAAGTGTCAAGAAAAAAAGAATGATTCCCCCTCTATGCTCTACCACCCAAAAATTGACATCCTCTCCCCACATTAAAAAATAATAGTACTTGACTTAATAACTTTAGATAACAAAATGAAAGTTTGTAATGCAATACTTTGAAAAAGAAGTAAGTCCATGGATTTCATGGGTTTTAATGGTACAAATGAAATTAACGTCTGGCCTTGTGTTTGAAAAAGTTGTTTAGTTCTAATATCAGTTCAAATATGTATTTACTCTCATTGCAATTTTAGTCAGCAAAAGGTTCAATATTTATTACTTCTATACCAGTATGAGATCTAGGACTTGAAGTAACAATGTATGCAGCTTACAACTGAAATCTTTATTTTCTCTTACTGTCACCATCATGGGAGAGTCTACAGCTCCCATAAGGGCCTACAGTTTATATTTGCTCTTGACCCTCCTGGTCTACATCAATTTTACCCGTGTTTCACACACTGGATCAAAATTAGTTTATGATTTGAAAAAAATATTTAAATAATGTGCCACAATTTTTTTGGCATCAAATTAGTTTTGAACATTGTTTTGTTACAGACTCTGAGATATTCCATTAAAAATAGATTATATTTAAGTAAATAACTGGCACAGTAGAAGTATAAAGTGCATGTTTGTATCAATGCAGACATTTTTCTTTAGTCATTTGTCTTCACTATTTTGACTGTGTATGTCTCAGCAGTGTAATTTCATAAATGGTGTTAAAAAGTCTTTCACAGTTTGCTAATCTTTGCAAGTCATACATTCTATAAGATGAATTTTCTTGATATTTTTGGACTGGTGCTTTGGGGCAAAATGAATCTCAACTTCTGATGCTGATGCTGTTTGAGATGCTTTAACCTTTACAACATTTTCAGGATGAATTTTATATACAAAGATTAATATTAAATTAAATATATATTTTAATATTTGATTATGCATAATACATTTTTATTAATTTTTTTTTAAAAGAAAACAAATATTTTAATTAATAACCTTTAGCATTTAACATGAGCAAGGGAGATAACATGCACAATTTATAAAATCGGCCTTTCTTATTGCCAAGTGTTTGCATAATTGTCTTGCAATATCTCACAAGAGTATCAACCAGTAGAAGTTTAAAGATGTTTATGAAACATTGGAACTTTCAACCACTTAAAATTCAACTAATTTTGATATCTGGAAAGGCTACTTTCATTCTAAGTTTAGTTCTCAAAAATCAAAAATCAAAAATTTGAATCTGATTTTGTATCCAAGATGTCATGCATGTTCTGGACCAGGACCGCCCTGGACAATCCTGACGGACAAATATAAAAATTTAAATGCAAGAGTTTCAAGAACCTTACTCAACAGTCAATGTAGCATTTAGTAAAAGCACTCCATCCTTGGCCCATTTCTCTAGACAGCCATGATCTGGTTCCTTAAATCCAGAAATGTCTGGATCCTGATCTAATTCCTTATAAATGTTCTTCAGAGATGGAGGTACTTTGATTCCTTTGGGCACTGAGAAAGACAGACCCATTGCCTGAAACAAACAAAATTCATACATTCTCTTTGTCTTCAAAATTCAAAGTTATAATGTGTTATTAAATAAATCAGAAACTGATATTCCTGAATGATGATAATTTTTAAAAACTGCTATTTTACTGATATTGTATTTAGCTTTATGTGATTTAGCTTCAGTAAGTACATGTCTTTACTTGGGGTTACTTCTTGTATTTAGCTTTATATAATTTAGCTACAGCGAGTACACATCCTTACTTGGAGTTACTTCTTGTATTTAGCTTTATATAACTTAGCTACAGTAAGTACACATCTTTACTTGGAGTTACTTCTTGTATTTAGCTTTATATGATTTAGCCACAGTAGGTACACATCTTTACTTGGAGTTACTTCTTGTATTTAGCTTTATATAATTTAGCTACAGCGAGTACACATCTTTACTTGGAGTTACTTCTTGCATTTAGCTTTATATCATTTAGCCGCAGTAGGTACACGTCTTTACTTGGCATTAATTCTTGTATTTAGCTTTATATCATTTAGTCGCAGTAAGTACACGTCTTTACTTGGAGTTACTTCTTGTATTTAGCTTTATATCATTTAGCTACAGTAAGTACATGTCTTTACTTGGAGTTACCTCTTGTATTATTGGGAAAATTTAGTTAAAAAATCATCAAGCATAAAATGTATTGGTGTACAAGTTTAATTATGCTTGCTGCACATATATGTGTACTGTATATTCTCGCTCATGAGTCCAACTGCAAACTGCACAGACTCAAATCTGCTAGTGCATACTGCACCAGCAGGTCTGTTAATTCTGTTAAGCTTTAAAGTATATGCTGTGTTACATCTTTTTGTTTATAAACCAAGTAACAGAATGAAGAAATATCAACAAGTTTTGTCAAACTTAACAAATAATTTAATAACCAAAGTTATGAATGAAAATGTGATAGAAACTTACAGTATTTATGAAGTGAGTCCAAATATTCCTGAAAGAGTTATATTCATGTCCAAAAGAATTAAAAGTTCCTTATAAACCAAAAATATACTGGTCCACCAACAATCATGACATTGTCAAAATGGCATTATCCTGAACTCCTTTGAATAATTCACAATAATTCCAGAATAATAGTATAGTACAAAACAGAAGCAATTTCTATTTCCACAGAATAGTCCACACAAATGTTTTTCCTCTCAAATAATATCTAAGTACAACATAAGACATACCTTCAGACTTGATGTTATAACAGGAACACAAGAAATAAGAATGACTCAAAAATATGAATGAAATCTGATTGTTCAGTTGTCAATTTATATACACCTTCAAAGTGTATATTATGACTATACAGTATGTTGCAAAATACCCTACATGACAGATTGCACTAATGAATCTAATATTTCAAAATACCTCTATTCATGTGACCTAATTCATCCAATAGGAATTAACTTAATTCTTGTAAGATACCACCTGACCAATTGGTCCAATATGAAAAAAGACAAATCTCACAAACATATTTACTAATAATTATATTATGAGCAACTGTCAACACATACATAATCATCTATTTATAGATCATATGCAATTCTGAATTCTTTAATACCTTGAAAAGATCAATCCACATAAAAACTCCAACTATAGATAATCACCACTTTACAGCAGAGATTAAAAAGGGCAGAAATTAGACAAAATCATGTATCAGGTTTACAAAAAATATAGATATACAGTATATAACAGATGAACTTATGTATATTGTACCATTGTAGGAATTTGTATGTGCTTTTTGTGAATCCTACACAAACAGTGCATGCAAAATATTTCTTTGTGATTTTTGTGTGCATCCTTCACAGATCTGTGTGCATAATAATTCAACTTTAATTTGTGTATGTTTTCTTGTATTTGTCCTACTACTTCTACTTTGTGTTTATTTGTACACAGATCTGATTGTATACCATATTTCTACATTACATGTTAAGAAGTCTATAATCTTCAACCTGTGCAGATCTGATTAATTATTGTAAACACTTTTTCAGCTATCATTCTATGGACAATTGTGTTTCCCATACTTTCTTTGTAATGGTCTTACTTGTATTTGCCATATTTTCTTTGTAATGACCCTTACTTGTGTTTCCCATATTTTCTTTGTAATGGCCCTTACTTGTGTTTCCCATATTTTCTTTAAAATGGCCTTTACTTGTGTTTCCCCCACTTTTTTTTAATGGCCTTTACTTGTGCTTCCCATACTTTTTTGTAATGGCCTTTACTTGTGTTTCCCATCATTTTTTGTAATGGCCCTTACTTATGCTTCCCATAGATTTTTATTTAATGCCTCTTACTTGTGCTTCCCATAGATTTTTATTTAATGCCTCTTACTTGTGCTTCCCATAGATTTTTATTTAATGCCTCTTACTTGTGCTTCCCATAGATTTTTATTTAATGCCTCTTACTTGTGCTTCCCATAGATTTTTATTTAATGCCTATTACTTGTGCTTCCCATAGATTTTTATTGAATGCATAGATTTTTATTGAATGCATAGATTTTTACTGAATACCTATTACTTGTGTTTCCCATAGATTTTTATTTAATGCCTATTACTTGTGCTTCCCACAGATTTTTATTGAATGCCTATTACTTGTGTTTCCCACAGATTTTTATTTAATGGCCTTACTTGTGGATATATATTCAACCAAGTGTAGTGCAAGAAAATGCACACCTACCTATAAATCTTGAGTGAATCTGGAATTGTATAACACTTAGCTATGTGAAAATAAACATGTTTTAAAGTTAATATTCCAATATATTTCCAACATTTCACAATCAATTGTCATTACATGACAGTGAATCTAGGTCTTCACTGTACAGAGGTGGAAGCATGTAATACATCAAATATTTCACAAGTGATCATCATTAAGTGATGCATGTAATATTTTGCAAATACTCATCAAGTGACTGTGGATTATAGTATTCACTGTGCAGACCATCATATACATCAGAGGTGATTTTGGATTGCTTTGACCCTTAGCTACATTTGTAAAGTTATACATTCTGAAAGTTCAATATTCCAACGTTTCATAGATGATCATCATTTGTAACAGGATTGAGTTCTTCACTGCGCCAAGTTGGATGCATGTAATACGTTACAATATTTTCCCAAGCAATCATCATTAAGTGATACATGTAATGTATAACAACATTTTCCCAAGCAATCATCATTAAATGATATGTGTAATACATAACAACATTTTCACAAGCAATCATCATTAAGTGATATGTGTAATACATAACAACATTTTCCCAAGCAATCATCAAGTGATATGTGTAATACATAACAACATTTTCACAAGCAGTCATCATTAAGTGATGTGTAACACATAACAACATTTTCACAAGCAAACATCATTAAGTGATATGTGTAACACATAACAACATTTTTGCAAGCAATCATCATTAAGTGATATGTATAAGACATAACATTTTCGCAAGCAATCATCATTAAATGATTGTGTAATACATAACAAGATTTTCACAAGCAATCATCATTAAGTGATATGTGTAACACATAACATTTTCGCAAGCAATCATCATTAAGTGATATGTGTAACACATAACAACATTTTCGCAAGCAATCATCATTAAGTGATACTTGTAATACATAACATTTTCACAAGCAATCATCATTAAGTCATATGTGTAATACGTAACAACATTTTCACAAGCAAACATCATTAAGTGATATGTGTAACACATAACAACATTTTCGCAAGCAATCATCATTAAGTGATATGTATAAGACATAACATTTTCGCAAGCAATCATCATTAAATGATTGTGTAATACATAACAAGATTTTCACAAGCAATCATCATTAAGTGATATGTGTAACACATAACATTTTCACAAGCAATCATCATTAAGTGATATGTGTAACACATAACATTTTCACAAGCAATCATCATTAAGTGATATGTGTAATACATAACATGTTCGCAAGCAATCATCATTAAGTGATGTGTGTAATATGTAACAACATTTTCACAAGCAATCATCATTAAGTGATATGTGTAATACATAACAACATGTTTGCAAGCAATCATCACTAAGTGATATGATTATAAATAACATTTTCGCAAGCAATCATCATTAAGTGATATGTGTAATACGTAACAACATTTTCACAAGCAATCATCATTAAGTGATATGTGTAATACATAACATTTTCACAAGCAATCATCATTAAGTGATACTTGTAATACATAAAAACATTTTCACAAGCAATCATCATTAAGTGATATGTGTAATACATAACAACATTTTCACAAGCAATCATCATTAAGTGATATGTGGAATGCATCAATTTTCCTAAGCAATCATCTTTAAATGGATCTAGGTCATCACTGTGCAGATTTGCGTACATGTTACTAGATACATCAGCAAATACCACATATTCTGAATTTATTTATTTTTGTGGGAATTAATTTTCATGTTTTTGAAGAAAACACTGCATTTTGGTTGGTGCTTAAATTTGTGAATTGGGACTGAAGCTGGGCATTGAAAAATCTCAAAATGTATTCATCCAGTCATTCAAGTATTCACATAAACTAAATTCTTACTCAACCAGTTATTATAGAGTTATACAAATTTAAGATGTTAATGGTCTAAATTTGACTGTGTGAAATGTTGTTTTATGGAACTTATTCTCCAACCCTTCAAACATCAACTGTAAAAAATTATAAAGTGAGATCAGTCTGCTCTGTCTCTGGCAAGCATTTATCAGTTCTCATGAGTTGTCGGTGTTGTGGTTTGGGGGTTTAAGGCCTTTTTCAGCGCATGATATGCTATACATGGAGGCCAGTAGAGCTGTCAGAGGAAGAATCCTGGAAAACCCCTCTAAGAACCTATGACCCATGGGAAGCCATTGGCAAGCTATCTCACACACTCACATTTGCTGAGCCTGAGACTCAAACCCACATGGAGAGAGGCGAGATGGCAAGGATCTGATGAGTGAGAGAAAGTTCCTGAATAAGCTTATTTTAAAAAATGGAAAAGAAACCTGTGACGGAAGCATGAATTTTCAACGAACAAATTCATCAATATTCTGAACAGAACATCCTTTATATTAAATGAAAACAATGATCAACTCTGAATCAGCACTAGATGGACAGGTCACTCTCCTTTCTCAGTTGGGCATCATTAAATTCATTGTCTGCTAGTGCAAAATCCCCAAACCAAGCCCCACACAAAAAGTAAAACTGACACAAGTTAAGCAACAGTGTATGGATTCTCCTTAATCAACATACCTGATCTTCATCATGATATGGGTCTTGTCCAAGTATAACAACTTTCACCTGAAAATAGTCAAATTAATAAAGATCTAAAAAATGTGTTTATGAAACATGAATGCCCACCAGAGTACCTGAAAAATAATCCAAATGCAAAATTAAAAAGATGTGATATACATATACAAACAAATAGAAGAGGGTAATACTACATTCCCTAATAATGTAGTTGTGGGGCATTATAAGTGGCTTAGTGACTATATATGTAACTAAAATTAATTATTAATAATTATCATAATACTTGGATGGAAAATGAACAACTCATCCTTAACCATGACAAAGCAAATGTTATTGAGGGCTTTATACAAGGCGTATCTTAAACAGCAAATGGACAAAGCTAACCCAACAGAAAGCCTGCTTTGGTATACAGTCAAACCCACTTATCTCGACCTCGGTTAACTCGCCAACCCTATTAAGTCGACGTTTTTGAAGTGGAACCGCCAAATTCTCTCTTTGTCTTAGCATTTTCTCATCGGTTATGTCGATTCTTTTATGTCGCCGAACCCTAATATCTCAAGCACAAAAGAGGGCCAAATTTGCCACTTAACATCGGTTATCTTGATCCTCATGACCAATCGCCGGCTTTTGAAAATGTTAGTTATCGATGCCACTTCACCATCTCACTACCGTATTTTCGTGTATATAAGACGCGTCTTATACAAAGTTTTACGTACCCCTCACCCAGGGTGCATCTTATATTAGTGGGTGTCTTATCTAAGTATTTTTTAACACGAACGACTTGCGAATTTAATTTTGACACTGGTTAGCTTTTTGTAAAAACGAACTACACCCCGCATGTTTTTTGTGATTTTGTGAGCGATCTTTGTGTTTGCAATGTTGGAGAACATAATAAAGGTTTGTATCGAGAATCGACGGTGGTTTGTATTGTATACTGGTAAATCTCTGCTGTTAGTTGGTGCACATATGCCCTTTGTTGTTAGCAAACATGTATGTACATTTTTATAGCATGCCGATCGCTTCATCAAACAAATCGTGGCAACGCTGTTGTGTAAAAAAAACTCCAAAAACACGTGCATGTACATTCTCATTTATTAACGCACATCATGTACATAAAGAAATTTCAAGCACATGTTAATATATTGCCGCCATATTGGTTTTCGTTTATCTCGATCATCGGTTATCTCGACGCTTTTTGGCAAACCCCTAGGCCGGCGACATAACTGGGTTCAACTGTAGTATGATTTTAGCTGTTTTCAGTGTATTACACAATTAAACACATGACAGGTAGTGACATTGAATAAAGATGACAGTATTGTAACATTATATGATTTTTGTTAATTAAAAAAATGGCATTAGATTGGAGTTTTCTATCAGCCTTGGTACAGGTACACAGTCGGTCATTTGACCCCAATCAGGTCCATTAGTCCATCAGAATTGTCTCAGACCAGTATCATCTACTGTGGGCCAATATAACTAAATTTAATAAGTTAATATACAGAAAAACAGACTGAATAATGGTCAATGCCATGACCGTATACATGAATGATTTGCTACAGAGTTTTATGAAAGAGAGGACCTATGTATGATGAATACAGACAGGGTAATGATGAATGCCATCACATCGTACATAATTTGTACTCACTTTAAAGAGTTTTAATAAAGAGAGGACCTATGTATGATGAATACAGACAGGGTAATGATGAATGCCATCACATCGTACATAAATAATTTGTACTTACTTTAAAGAGTTTTAATAAAGAGATGACATATGTATGGGGGCACTCACCAATTAATATGTACTTTAGAGAGAGTGAAGTATGTAAGGTGAAGTAGTTTGCATTTAAAACATGCACAATGGAGACAATGTTGGCATACCTATATGCTACAGTAATGTAATGTGGATGATATTTCTTTGGATATTGTACTTTTGGAAATTTTACATGATTTAAGCACACTGCTAACTAAAATGACTGCTCCCTTGTGTTAAAAAATCAGCCTGAATTAGACTAAAGTACACTATACATAGCAGCTATTAAAATAGGGAAAATGAATTTTGCCAGTCTAGATAATACCAACTTCTGAAAGTGCAATGAATGAATTACCAAATATATAAAATGTAAAAAAAGTTATCAGCTCTTTTTTATACAATTTACCTCTGAAGTTCAGGAAGTGAAAATGACCAAGTAGAGCTAGCACTTTTTTGAAAGGTGCACATTTGAAGTAAGGCCAAGCTGTGTACTCTATAACCCATAGTACACCCATCAATCATACATCAAAATAAAGGGAATTAAAGGTTCTTTTAATTATACCTAAGATATACAAGGTCTTTTTTAAATAGCCAGTATAACCATTGAGGAAAGCCGGGGAAATTCTTTTTCTTTAAAATCCTAACCCTATGGAAAATGCAAAACTGTATAGCGCCACCTTAAAGCAAATATAAAAATGTTTGCAATTATTTTTTTATTTTCATATAATTATGTATGATGTTCTGAATAAAATGGTACATTCATATTGATGTTAAGCATGAAAATAAGCTAATTATGATCATTTTGCTCTTGCTTACATAATTTGCCATGAGGCATGTTTGTGTGAGTAGTGACCTTAATTATGGGGAAATTAGAAGTCTTAGAATATAGGAATAGAGTCAACTTAAATTTAAAACTGTCGCAATAAGTGACAGAAATATATGGTGAAAATGTTTCTTTTCATTTATTTGTAATGAAATGAAAAAATAAATGATGAGAAAGTGAATTCTCTTCTTCCATATTAAACAATAGGCAAATATTTTAAACTGACCTTTGACCTTTATGAACCTGATGAGTTACCTCCCTTTTCAAATTGTAAAATTCATTGTTGATATCTCAGAAATAATTCTGGCAAGTTTCATGTTCCTGTCATTCAGCATAACACTGGTTGCTATGTTTACAAAATGTAATGTGCATTCTTAAAATAGCTCACTTTTTATCATGTGAGGGGCTGGACTTGTTAGAGACTCTGACACTCATAAATACTGTTCTGTGGGGGGAAAGGCAGGAGAATTATTCAAAAGGATTGTTTTGATGCTTGCGACTTAAATGTTTCAGCCATATAAACATAATTAAATCATACAATAATAATACCTATATTCTCTTTATGGAGGCACTCACCAATTAATATGTACTTTAGAGAGAGTGACGTAAGGTGAAGTAGTTTGCATTTAAAACATGCACAATGGAGACAATGTTGGCATACCTATATGCTACAGTAATGTAATGTGGATGATATTTCTTTGGATATTGTACTTTTGGAAATTTTACATGATTTAAGCACACTGCTAACTAAAATGACTGCTCCCTTGTGTTAAAAAATCAGCCTGAATTAGACTAAAGTACACTATACATAGCAGCTATTAAAATAGGGAAAATGAATTTTGCCAGACTAGACAATACCAGCTTCTGAAAGTGCAATGAATGAATTACCAAATATATAAAATGTAAAAAATGTTATCAGCTCTTTTTTATACAATTTACCTCTGAAGTTCAGGAAGTGAAAATGACCAAGTAGAGCTAGCACTTTTTTGAAAGGTGCACATTTGAAGTAAGGCCAAACTGTGTACTCTATAACCCATAGTACACCCATCAATCATACACCAAAATAAAGGGAATTAAAGGTTCTTTTAATTATACCTAAGATATACAAGGTCTTTGTTAAATAGCCAGTATAACCAGTGAGGAAAGCCCGGGAAATTCTTTTTCTTTAAAATCCTAACCCTATGGAAAATGCGAAACTGTACAGCGCCACCTATGCTATATATGGACAGGGTAATGATGAATTCCATCACATCATATATACATAATTTGCCCTGTCTTTAAGGGTTTGAATAAAGTGAAGGTCATGACAGTGTATATGAATAATGTGCACTGTCTTTAAGGGTTTTAATAAAGAGGGACATCAATGTCATCAAAGTGTGCCTACTCTTAACATAATCACTGAGTATCATTGATACATGGAGTTATCAGAGTGACTTTATGTGATACAATTCTTGTTTTTGGTTTAACATGAAGTTTAAGTGACTTTAGTAATCTGTAGGTGGCAAAACCTCGTTAGTTAGCTTTCAGTGCTGACTTATGCACAAATGGATGTGCTATATGCAATGTACTTTATCACTCATCACACTGTTATGTTTTTTTCTTTCTTCATACATGTTTCATGGCCACAGTGTGTCACTAAGTAATGAACTCCCTCTTTATAATAACATTCAAAGAAAGTGACTTGTATTGTAAGTGAGGTTAAATCATAGCAATGATTAATCCAATATGTGTGTCGGAATAGTACACAGAAAGAGGCAGTTAATTATGTGATACCACTTTATAATTGATTTCTATTACCCAAGAACTAAAATTAATTAATATATATAAAGTAGCAATAATAAACCAAATTTAAACAATAAAAAAGTACTTCAAAAAATCTTAACAGTAAATGGAGGAAGGGCCATTGTATCAGTACTAAACTTAGTTCCCACCTTGTCTAATGGTGTCAGATTCAGAGCATTAAAGATTAAATGCTTGGGAGGAAAAATGGTTTTTCCTTGTTGATATTCCAGCTCTAATTTGTTCTCTAGGTCTTTAAAATAAGGTTCTTGGAACTCAGACTCTAAAACAGCCCTCCAGCTCTCATCCGTAAGAAATGATGTAATCCCTGTGTTAGAATCTGTGGGGGAAAAAAGTAACAAATAAATACTGATTAAGTTTTCTAACTGAACACATTATTGCATCACATTAAGACTCTGAGATATAGATACACATATAGCTCTCTCATATACTTCAGTTCAGTGTATAATATGGTCTCCAACAAAGGCATTATAATGAGACAGAGCTGTTCTATATCTGACAAGTCTGTATGTCTCATGAATTTGTAGCATTAAAAAAGGCAGCTGAAACATTGTTGAATTTTACTGAAAGAGTTACAAATTCATGAAAAGTACATTTATAAATTAGTGATGTTTGTGTTTGTGATTTGGATTTTTAACATAGCTTTAATAATTTTTCAGTCATATCGTTACTATGTCTGCAGTGTGGCAGTTTATAGTGATGTCTAGCACTGGGGCATCATGCTGCAGACATGTAGCATGATGTCCCACCTAGTCACATTATCCTGACACCAGGCCAACCTGTCCTAACACTAACCTCTTAATGCTGAACGCCAAGCGAGGCAGCTGTTAGTACCATTTTTGTAAGTCTTTGGTATGGCTTGGCCAGGGATCGAACCAACAACCTCCCGCATCAGAGGCTGACGCTCTAACCACTAGGCCACCAGAGCGGTATAAATTAGTGATGATCTACTCCTTAAATGGTATTGTGAAACATATCAGACAATTCCCTACAACATTCTGATCCAACTTCACACCAAACTGGAATTACCTATTAAATGAAAACTTACTTTTTTCTCATAAGAAAAGGTCTCAATGCCCTAGCTATGAAAAAACATGCAGCAATCCTGGAATTATGCTTGCATAGATGTTTGTAAACCAAGGACATATTTTAATTTTTAAATGTATTAAAAAGCATGTAATGACAAACATTCTTACTTGACAACATGCTAAAAGAAATATGAAAATATATAATAATAATAATAATAATAATAATAATGAGGACTTTGTATAGCACCTAATCTTTAGAAGCTCTAAGCACTTTACAACATTAGACAACACATATAAGATAAAAAACATATAATAATATTATTACAAAAAACAAACACCATGAAATTAGAAAAACATTAAAAAATAAAAAACATGGTGAGAATATTTCAGGTAGGAAACATTATTAGGTCTTTAAGTTTGTTCTTGCAGTCAAAAAAGTGAGTTTTGAGAGCCCTCTTGAATGTGATCACTGTGTCTTTGTGTCGAAGTTCAGTGGGCAATTCATTCCATGTTGCTGGGACCTGGTATGCAAAAGAATGCTGTCCATATGACTTTGATTCCATAGTGGGAATAATGAGTATACGATTGTCAGAAGAGGAGCGTAAGTATCTTGCTGGTGTGTATACATGGGTGAGGTCGGATAGGTATGTCGGACTAGAGTCCGACAGTGAAACGTAGCACAGAGAACAAATTTTTTGTTTGATTCTGGATCGAATGGATAGCCAGTGTAGGGTACAAAGCAGCGGGGAGGTGTGCTCTGATCGTGGTAATCTAAGTATGATCCACGCAGCTGTGTTTTTGGTTTTGGATTATTTAAGTTAATTCATCACTGCCATTCACAGTTCCAAAATGTTTTGCTATGCACTATAGTCATGACATGATGTAATGTAGATCAATCACAATAGCCCTAATGCACAGACATGTAATAAATTTAAGTAATATTTTTTTCTCTATCGTCTAAATTGAAGGAGATCTTGTCTTTTTCATATCTTAGCTAAGTATGTCTCACAATACATATCCTGATAAATGCTTTCAGTATCATATTATCATTGCATGAATAAGCTTTCAGTATCACATTATCATTGCATGAATAAGCTTTCAGTATCATATTATCATTGCATGAATAAGCTTTCAGTATCAGATTATCATTGCATGAATAAGCTTTCAGTATCACATTATCATTGCATGAATAAGCTTTCAGTATCACATTATCATTGCATGAATAAGCTTTCAGTATCATATTATCATTGCATGAATAAGCTTTCAGTATCAGATTATCATTACATGAATAAGCTTTCAGTATCACATTATCATTGCATGAATAAGCTTTCAGTATCATATTATCATTGCATGAATAAGCTGTAATAAAAAAACAAAAACAAGTGGGCCCATTACAAATATTACCATGCAGTAAGAAGACAAAACAAAAGGCAGCATCTGTCTTTCTTTATCAACTTAAACAGAAACCTTAAAAAAAACATTAGGTGAAATTTGTGTTGCTATTAAATGACAGTAAACAATACTTTCACTAAATTTAGAACTGCTGCACCAAACTGTAACAAGCTAATAACCAAAGTGTCATCATTATCATGATCATCATCATCATCATCAGTAGTAAAGAAACATTAAACAAAAACAGAACATTAAATTATACATTAAAACCTTCTTCTCACCAAACTGTGACAAGCTAATAACCAAAGTGTCATCATCATCATCAGTAGTAAAGAAACATTAAACAAACACGGATCATTAAATTATACATTAAAACCTTCTTCTCACCAAACTGTGACAAGCTAATAACCAAAGTCTCATCATCATCATCATCATCATCAGTAGTAAAGAAATATTAAACAAACACGGAACATTAAATTATACATTAAAACCTTCTTCTCACCAAACTGTGACAAGCTAATAACCAAAAAGTCATCATCATCATCATCATCATCAGTAGTAAAGAAACATTAAACAAACATGGAACATTAAATTATACATTAAAACCTTCTTCTCACCAAACTGTGACAAGCTAATAACCAAAGTTTCATCATCATCAGTAATAAAGAAATATTAAACAAACACGAAACATTAAATTATACATTAAAACCTTCTTCTCACCAAACTGTGACAAGCTAATAACCAAAGTCTCATCATCATCATCAGTAGTAAAGAAACATTAAACAAACACGGAACATTAAATTATACATTAAAACCTTCTTCTCACCAAACTGTGACAAGCTAATAACCAAAGTATCATCATCATCATCAGTAGTAAAGAAATATTAAACAAACACTGAACATTAAATTATACATTAAAACCTTCTTCTCACCAAACTGTGACAAGCTAATAACCAAAGTGTCATCATCATCATCCATTAAAACCTTCTTCTCACTTTATCATGAAACTTTTAAACTGACAGCCAGTAATAAAGCCTCATCAACAGTTTAGAGATGTTAAACAAAATCAGTTACTTAAACCCTTCTTACATTTAGATGAAATGTAAAAAAAAAAATTGACAACCAGTAATACAGTATCATCATGATTCAATAGTAAAGACACATTAAACAAAATCAGTTACTTAAACCCTTCTTACATTTAGATGAAATGTAAAAAAAATTGACAACCAGTAATAAAGTGTCATCATGATTCAATAGTAAAGACACATTAAACAAAATCAGTTTAAGGAACTACACATTAAGCTCCTCTTATATTTTAAAAGAAGCAAACTAAATCTGATCACTAGATCTGTGAATCCCTCTAAAAAATGACAAAATTAACAAAGTGACATCCCTCCATTAGGTGACAAAATTAGCAAAGTGGCATACTTCTATATGTTGATGACAAAATATTTAACAAAGTGGCATACCTCTATATGTTGATGACAAAATATTTAACAAAGTGGCATACCTCTATATGTTGATGACAAAATATTTAACAAAGTGGCATACCTCTATATGTTGATGACAAAATATTTAACAAAGTGGCATACCTCTATATGTTGATGACAAAATATTTAACAACGTGGCATACCTCTATATGTTGATGACAAAATATTTAACAAAGTGGCATACCTCTATATGTTGATGACAAAATATTTAACAAAGTGGCATACCTCTATATGTTGATGACAAAATATTTAACAAAGTGGCATACCTCTATATGTTGATGACAAAATATTTAACAACGTGGCATACCTCTATAAGCTGATGACAAAATATTTAACAAAGTGGCATACCTCTATAAGCTGACCAAATTAATGTGTTAATAATAAGGAAAAATGTATTAAAATGTCATCATGCTAGTATTATGAAGAAATCTTAAACCAAAACAAATCATATGAAATTTCCATATTACAGATTTGTTGCATTTAGAAGAAAAATAGAATAAACTTGGCAACTATATCTGGATTTGGGATTATTGCCCCAAACTTTGGCAACTATATCTGGATTTGGGATTATTACCCCAAACTTTGGCAACTATATCTGGATCTGGGATTATTGCCCCAAACTTTGGCAACTATATCTGGATTTGGGATTATTGCCCCAAACTTTGGCAACAGTTTATTAGTTTTAAGCAGTCTTTAAGATTTCATTGAGGAAAATGAAGTAAACACATTTGGGTGTCAATGAAGTAGTTCTGTCATTTACAACTTATCTTACTTTGGAATATTTATGTTAATATTTTGATGTAACTTTGACTACAGTTACTTGATTTTCTCTTACGGACATGACGAGGTCTTCTTTGTACAACCCACCTCATAACCAGCCCTTTCTACAACTGGTGGGGCCCCGAGTGGCCGAGTGGTCCAAAGCGCTCTCCGTTACGGATCACTGCCATCTCACCTCTGTCTGCGTGGGTTCGAGTCTAGGATTCGGCCAATGTGGGTATGTGAGAAAGCTTGCCAGTAGCTTCTCGTGGGTCGGTGGTTCTTCCCGGGTACTTCCTCCACCATTAATACTGGCCGCCATACACAGCCTATCTTGTGCTGAAAAATGGCGTTAAACCCCACAACAACAACAACAACAAAATCTACAACTGGTTTTTCAGGCTCAAATCAAACAATAAATGTCTCATGAAATCAATCCTCTAAAGCACTTTTAGCGAATTCAGTATCTGTCTGTTGTTTTTATCTGGGGGCAGGGGTTGGTCATTCTAAGGATTGCAAGTCTCTGTACCAGAAAGATGTGAAAGATTAGGAAGAGCTGGAAGAGGACCCAGCACAGAAGACAGATCCACTACCAGTCCTGTTATAGCATAGTATTAACTGTAAATCTATTGAATTGGAAGTGTTTTTGGTCTTAATGTTAACGCCTTTGCTCCTGCAAGTTGTCTCAGCTGCTAATTTTAAATAATTGATTAACCTCTGCTCATCTGACACAAAGGGCAATGATTTAGGACTTAGATCCAAACCTGACACTAGAGAGAAGAGATCCGTTTGATCCAAGTACTGAGGTTGTTGCAGAATGCAAATTGAGATCTCTCAAATGAGTGGGTCTATCATCATCCTCACATTCCATTGCATTTAGCAACTGATAATACATTAGTAACATGGCTGACAGAGTTGGGACCCTTTCAAAGCATAATACCATTGTGGCTGTTTTCTACAGTTTTAATGTGTGTGAAGCAATTTGCATGTGGTGCAAATCCATACTCTAATGTGGCAATGTTTATGTTGCTTGCATCTTTTAATATTTCATGATTTGGGGGGCAAATCCATTCCACTCTGACAGATGTTTCTCAATGTTTACTCCTGTATGGAATTCATGCAATTCTCTAGCTTTTAAAACACAATTACAGACTTCCCAGTCAACAGATGTATAGTATGAAGCAAATACAAAAAAGCCAATTACAGAGTTCCCATTCAACACTGATATAATATGAAACAATAGGAATGTATGTCTTTGATTAGGTAGCCTGGGATTGCAATATATTGTATACACCTAACATCCCACAACAATTTACATTTCAACTCTTCATACATTTTTAGTGTAGCTTCTTCTGACAAGAAATGTCATCCTGGCATAAAGCAGCATGAGTTTTAGAATTTCCCCAGAATTACAAAATGCTTCACATCTTTGCCAGGAATATAGATATGTCATTGGTGATTGCCACAGTTTTGAATGCATGAATTTCAGTATCTATGACCAGTAGAGCTAAAAATCATTTTTTTATTTTTCTTATTTGCATATGTTAAGATACACTAAAATAATTGAAGAAAAAAATGTATGCACTTTTAGGGCATTAGGTTAAAAATAAATCTACATGGTAAGTACACACACAAAAGAAACATCTCACAGGAAAAAATGTTTCTGGGACAAATCAACATACATATGCATTGGTATTATTAATTGGTGTTATCTCAAGAGTGACTTCAATTCTTTCTAAAGTGAAATTTATAAAGTGCATTGTATTGCAATTACTTAAAATGTAGATATAGAATTATTATAAGGAGACATCAAGAGTCACAGAAACTGGTTGGTTATGTAGTGTATTGGAAGATTGACGGTTTTTATTCATGGTTCAATCAGCCTTGTTGTTTACTTAGTGAGATAGAAAGACATCAAGAAAATTTTTAATCTTCCTTGAATTTATATCATTTAATTCATGCATCAGTCAATTATCATCCTGTATTGATAACTTGAGTCACAATATGATATTCAATTGACAGAGAGAAAATATTGCAACATACAGATGCATTGAAGGTACTGAACCAGCATCACTTCACATTAAAACAAACCTTTTGGTGTCTTACTCTTCTTCAATGGAGTCTCAAATGTATCTCCTGAAACTGTATCCTCTACAGCCTCTTTGGTTTTGGTCCATTTATTTTTGCTTGGAGATGGACCTAAGGCATTGGAAGCTTTTCTTTTATTTGGCATCTGCAATGGGACAGAAGTGGAAAAACTTGAAATTTAATTTACTTTTTTTATTGCAATTATCAAACATATAAATGCATTCAAGCCATCTAATATTTATTTCTGCATTATCAACAAACTTGTTACATACTTCAATATTAATATTCAAGGTATTTTCTGTTGTTCTAATAACTATTGTCCATTGGCAAAGGACCCAGTGTTCATTTTGGAATAATTTTCTTTAGCTGCCTTAAAAAACATGTTGACTTCCCTTGTCATGCAGTCTACTTCTGTAACATTCAATGAGTGCATGGGTCATTGAGGTGAGAGACACAAGAATAAGGTTCTTGACCCAAATACAATATTCTTGTGGTTCCTTTTACAGTAATGCCAAGAATCTTCTTAGAGAACCATCAAGTAACTCGTTCTCATATTAAAAACCCACAACACCAAGTCAAGAAAAAAGATTGTAGAACATGTCCTGAGTGTTGATCCACCATGTTTTTGTTCTCAATTCAACTCGTCTTGTTAGCACTAACACATTCAGGAAAAATCAACAACCAGTGTTTTAAGATGCTATGATGACAGGATTACAACAGTTTTTAACACAGATGCTGGGTGTATATGACCCAGTGTCAGCTCACTGCAGCATGTATAAGCTGTATGAACTTAATGTTTATTTTACTGTCAACGTCTCACTGACATGAAACTGAGCATGGAGTCTTTGGACCTCATATCTGTCTGACTGTGGAGAACTTTGGACCTCATATCTGTCTGACTGTGGAGAACTTTGGACCTCATATGTCTGACTGTGGAGAACTTTGGACCTCATATCTGTCTGACTGTGGAGAACTTTGGATCTCATGACAGTTAATCTCATTAACACCATACTGATCATGGAGACTTTTAATCATATACCAGACTGACCAAGGAGAATGTTGGACCTTATGACAGTTAATCTCATTAACACCAGACTGATCATGGAGACTTTTAACCAAATACCAGTCTGACCATTGAGAATGTTGGACCTCATGACAGTTAATCTCATTAACACCATACTGATCATGGATTTGTCATGTTGCCTGCCTGTGAATCCGTAAGTCAAGAACACAGGAATTGGTTATAAGCCATGTATATATGTTAGACCCTGCGGCTGTAGTGGTCCTGTTCATAATTGTTATGAGAGCCAGCTTTGTTGGGTGTCAAAAATCACATGTGGACATTGACAGCTTTGTTCAAGAACAAAGGAGCTTTATTGGCATCATAAATCTCACCACGCTGACAGACGGCCAGAGCACTGTCTTCTAAGTTGAATAGAACAGGGTAGAATCGATATCCAATCAGAATTGAGAGAGGATGTGGTCACCATTTCAATCCAAATCTAACTGAGTAATTTAGACTAGAAACTTCAGTAATTGTGAAACATCATGCTGGAAGTTAAAGCAATAGCTCTGGGAAAGCCACTCGTAAATTGGCGGGAAAACTTAGGAAATTCTAAGTAAAGACAAAACTTCGTAAAGGAAGCTTTTAGGGGACAGACTTCCTGTGTGGTTTAGTCAAGAGTTTCTAGGAAAGAGACGGAATACAGACAAGTGGAGAAGTCAATTGTGAATCAAAGGCTATTCGGAGAGCAGAGTCAAGGAGGAGGAGGAAAGGAGTCGAGGAGGAACTGGAGAAGGAACAGTCTAGGAGAAGGAGTTAGGAGGGAAGTTGGAAGGAGAGAAGAAATTAGTGGGATAGGAGAGATATAGATGAGTAGAAAACAAGGACAGGTGGAAAACGGATCTCACACTATAAATCAAAGGATGCAATAGGCTATCACTTCGTCGAGATAAAGAAGAGTAATTGGAAAATTAATATCATTTGAATATTTATTAAATTGTTATTCTTTTGAATTTCACCTTTTGTGTTCTCAATAATTTAACTGTCGGCATTGCTGACTGGGGGCTTGGAGCCTTACCTCTCTCTATCACTAATTTCACTCCCTATAAAATCGAGCCATGGGTGGGACTTTTATGGTAATTTAAATAATATATTGGAAGCACCCCTCCCCAACCCTACCAAATGACACAATATTTGTAACCAAATACCAGTCTGACTATGGAGAATGTTGGACCTCATGACAGTTAATCTCATTAACACTAGACTGATCATGGAGACTTTTAACCAAATACCAGTCTGACCATGAATAGTGTTGGACCTCATGACAGTTAATCTCATTAACACCAGACTGATCATGGAGACTTTGGACTACACATCTGTCTGACTGTGGAGAACGTTGGACCTCATGACAGTTAATCTCATTAACACCAGACTGATCATGGAGACTTTTAACCAAATACCAGTCTGACCATGAATAATGTTGGACCTCATGACAGTTAATCTCATTAACACCAGACTGATCATGGAAACTTTGGACAACACATCTGTCTGACCGTGGAGAACGTTGGACCTCATGACAGTTAATCTCATTAACACTCGACTGATCATGGAGACTTTTAACCAAATACCAGTCTGACCATGAATAATGTTGGACCTCATGACAGTTAATCTCATTAACACCAGACTGATCATGGAGACTTTGGACTACATATATGTCTGACCACAGAGAACTTTAGACTTCATGACTAAGATGGAAGTGATAGATTTTTAAAGTGATTCAGAAATTTAGGATTTAAAGAAAGATTGATGGGATTTTTTTAATGAATATTACTGTGCACCAGCACTATATGGCTATATAGCACATAATAAAGGTTATTTGATAAAGATTTACATATAAAAAGGTTTATCACCAAGGAGCAATAAAAGTACAAAAACAAAACAAGCAAGTAAGGATACTTTATGAGGGTTATTGATCGACAGGAAATGCAAACTGTGTATAAAGGGTAATGTGATAATAAAGTTCAGTTAGAGTGATTACCAGTACAAATGTCAGTTAAAAATACTCAAAGGAAATATGTTGCACATAAGCTATATTTTAAAATAAATGTTAACTTCCTTAAAATATAAAGACACACTTACTGTATCAAAACATACCTTCATGTGCTGAATATTGAAGTAACAATCATGTGTAGGCTGGAGATTGGAACAATTTATCAGAGAGTGCTTCATTGTGAAAGGTTCATTGCAAGGAACACACTCAAGTAGGAGTGGGTTATATAAGTATGACCAGTTCTAATTTGTGCAATGACTACCTAATTCTTACAATTGTTCTACATGAAGGCAATGACAATCTAATTCTTACAATTGTTCTGCATGAAGTAGGCCATGACTACCTAATTCTTACAATTGTTCTGCATGAAGTAGGCCATGACGACCTAATTCTTACAATTGTTCTGCATGAAGTAGGCCATGACTACCTAATTCTTACAATTGTTCTGCATGAAGTAGGTCATGATGACCTAATTCTTACAATTGCTCTGCATGAAGTAGGCCATGACTACCTCATTCTTACAATTGTTCTGCATGAAGTAGGCCATGACTACCTCATTCTTACAATTGTTCTGCATGAAGTAGGCCATGACTACCTCATTCTTACAATTGTTCTGCATGAAGTAGGCCATGACCACCTAATTCTTACAATTGTTCTGCATGAAGTAGGCCATGACCACCTAATTCTTACAATTGTTCTGCATGAAGTAGGCCATGACTACCTCATTCTTACTATTGTTCTGCATGAAGTAGGCCATGACTACCTAATTCTTACAATTGTCCTGCATGAAGTAGGCCATTCACCTAAGAAGGGCTTAATCACATGAAGCTTATTACTGATGGCATCAATCCACTGTCTACCACCTACTAAATAAGGATTCTTTTATACAAGGCTTTAAAATTAGTGTATTGTTTGCTAAAAACAGATGGTATATATTAATGAAATTGTGGGCATTTATGTAAAAGAAACATGTGGTACTTATAAACTTGAAATAGTGGTGTTCACATATGTACTGTGGCAAGTTCTCAGAGTAAACAACTGAAAAATGTAGCGAATTACAAACCAAACATAACCTCACTCCATCAGTTTTTGAACTTGCCCTTAAGCAAGCACCTTGCAAACTTCAGCTTACCTCAGCTGAATTTGATCTCCTCCCCCAGTTGTTGAGCAAGATGATTTGCCCAGTCCTGCAGAATCTCTGGTCTTACCAACTGACTTAACCACATGTTAACTGTCTTTAAAATTAATGTTTGTTTCCGATAATATATCTGCTAGCAGAGTGTACTGCCACTAACATTCAAAAGAATCACTGCCATAATGATGCTAAATGAGATGTGTACTAGACCTCAACATTCAAAATTGCAGAGTAATGATATTTATCTGCTGACAACTAAAAGGTATGTTGTTGTTGTTGTTGTTGTAGGGTTTAACGCCATTTTTCAGCACACGATAGGCTATACATGGCGGCCAGTATTAATGGTGGAGGAAGAACCCGAGAAAACCCCAGAAAGAACCATCGACCCACAAGAAGCTACTGGCAAGCTTTCTCACATACCTACATTGGCTGAATCCAAGACTCGAACCCACGCAGACAGAGGTGAGATGGCAGTGATCCATAACGGAGAGCGCTTTAGACCACTCGGCCACTCGGGGCCCCACTAAAAGGTATAGATCACAACCAAACTTGAAGGCAGACTTAACAGAGTACAGTAGTCACTTTCAGATCCCCACCTCAAAAGTTTTAACAAGGAGTAGAGGTCAGATGAATGAGATAGCCAAGTTTTATCAGTGTCCTTAATTACTTTTTAGAATTGGCATCAAGGGGTAAAAAGTACAAGTTACTGTAGAAGCAATGAAGGCTGGATATATGCAAGTACATCTTTTCACTCAGAATGTCACTAGATTATTCCCTGAGGCTGTCAGAAGTGCCTCAATACTTGCCAGCTTTACGGAACACCTTGAATGAAGATGGTGGGATGAGATTTCTCCTTCAGCAGACCACCACATAACCTAAATTGTATCTATTTTATTTCTAAAACCATACTGCATGTGTGCAATTAATATTTAAAGTAGATTTTGAAAAAACAGTTGGTATGCACTGACAATGCAGTATGAGATATTACATAACTGTATCACAGTTGCGATGGTGATTGTGAGAACGTATATGGTACATATTCACAACAACAAAAAATCTATATAACACTATTGAAGAATATGTATCTTCTTTATGGTCATGGAATTTGTCATCTCACTTACTCCCAACTAATTATAATTTTTATTAATGTTTCTTTAAGCTATGGGTTTCACTTTAATTGCTGTCATTTCATATAACTTTAGTCTAAATCGATATTAGCATTATTTTAGTGAAATACAGTAATATCATTGTGAGGTTTTCAAGGAGTACTTTGTTCTAATTAAATTTAAACTTTCTCCATGTTACTTTGCTTACCATTTCATAAATAAGTACTAAAGATGATAAAAAACATTACAAGTTATTACCAAGCCACTACTCATGTCATGATGTGCATTTCAGCCACACAATCTTATCCCATTTTTTTCCATTTTTTTAAAATACATCAGTAGCAAATGTTATGAACTTTAAAATCATTTATTCTATTCAGTTTTGACATTATGTATTCCTTCAGGTAAATTCAAGAGGTTTGGGGAAATTTAAAAACAAATTCAATGACTTTTCTGGGGAACCCCAATGAACGTTAGGTTTTACAAGGTTGTATGAACCATGAGTGTAATGCAAGTCTTAATTTTAACTTTACTTTCGAGATATTAAACCTTTCATGGAGTCATATTGACAAAAAGACTAATTCATTAATTAATTTAAAATGTGTAAAGTTCTGACAGGAACACACAAGTTATGTGAGCTTGAGCAACTATTTTTGTTTACGTTGCCAAATTAGCAAAGTTTTCAATGAAGAGCAAAGCGTAAACTAAAATTCAAATTTAACATTTTGTCCAATTGTTTGATAATCTTCTGTGTATTTTTTCTATTTATATTTGTTTTCTCATCAATTTTTTTCCCCTGTATAACATTAATATTAATACTTATTTGTTATCATTGGTTCTATATTGTGCCAACAAAAACAAGCATTAAAAATATTAAATAAACCATTTATGCATAAAACTGAGATGGTTTTATGCCAGAAAAAATAATTTTATTTTAGGGTTTACCATGCTATGTTTGGTTACAAAATGAGCAGTCCTGTGATAAAGAATCTAATTTTAATGAGGACTGATAAATATTTAAATTCTGCACACAAAAATATTGATATCTGTTTTACAAAATTAATTACTGTTGTTCGTTTAGGTTACACGCCAATTTTCAGTACATGGCGGCCATTATAACTGGTGGAGGATGAACCCGGAAAAACTAAGGGAAGAACCACCCATCCGTTGGAAGCTGGCTAGTTCTACAATGCAAGACATAGCACCTGTTGTTTTTGTTTTGGTGCCATCACCCCAGAACAAAAATATCGGGTGATGTGTTATACGTTGTAGGACTAGAAGCTGCCAAGCTTTCTCACGTGCCCACGCCTGTCGAGTTCAGATGGCAGTGACCGATAAAGGCGAGTGTTTTAGATCAATTGGCCACCCTACGTCCTCAATATTAGCATAAGGCCTAAATGTAAGGAATAGTAATCCTGGGGATAAACCTCTTAGAAACTTGGCTAGACGCATTCTATATTCCTTGAAATACATTACAGGTAATTGCATTCGCGAAATATTGATTCTGCAAGTTCTCGTGTTCACTTACTCTCTTTGTTTGTTGTGTGTTTTTCTTCTTTCTTCTTCCACCGTTCTTCCTTTGGTGGGGAGGAGGGAGTGCGCCAGACACAAGATGACCCTTGTTACCTGCCCTTGTTCAAACAGTCGAGCGAGTCTGTTGTTATGGGCTGCGTTCGATTTGGCATAGTAGTTTAATAAGATAATCAAGTTTTCAAATGAAAGCGCCCAACGCAAGACTCTCCGGTAATGTATAGCTACTTTAGTCCTCTGTGTGTGTGTGTGTGGGGGGGAATCGTTCTAATGATTTTACTTAACGAAAGTAAACTGGTAAACCTATTTGATTTTCGTGTATATCTTGCTTATTAGTTATTATTAAAACATTCTCCCAAAACGGCGGTATTACTCTATTTCGAGCGTACCTAGTATCCGCTTACCGCTACAGCATCACCGTCTGCGCATTCCGAATGTCCTCGGCCTTTCCCACGACAATAATTAACAGCACGCACAAACAAAATATTTAGGTCTTCAAATAAATAAATTATAAATAAAATATCCGGACCTCCATATTAATAAATTACTTTTAGGTGGCGTGCATAGTTAACAATATACTATTTTAAAAAAAATGCCAGGTGTCTTCCCTTGTGTTATATTGTTACAGGTTAGAACCCCCATCCCTTGATTCATGGAAGGATACTCCAAATTTTCTTTGTAACGAACCCCTCTGGATCAGGTGATGACCTAAACAGGATGCAAGTAATATTCATTTTAAAGACTCGGTAGGAATTTTTCAGTGGAACTGCAGGGGCGTGAGACACAGCATCCCCAATAAGTACATAAATTACACACTGAAGTAGACAAACCGGACAGTGTGTACCTTCAGAAGACCCACTCGAATGAGCAAACACGAGACCACCCTAAAAATACCTGAATTCTCCACCTGCTATAATCAAAACAGACCCCATGGTAAGCGCATAGCTGCCAACCCTCACGAATTTGGTGTGAATTTCACGACTTTTTCAGCGATTCACGAATTCACGCCGTAAGACAAAAATTCACGAATTTTCCGATCCTCATTTATTTTAAATCTTTAATAAAATAACCGATTTCCCGTTAAGCGCTAGTCATAATATTCGCAGTTGCCGAAACGGTCCGGTACCGCTGGTCACGATATTAGTAGATCTATGGCCGATTAGTACAGTTGGCCCGGTCGCAAGCCTTTTAGCCTATTTTAATCTATATGTATAAGAGTAGTTTTACAAATGCTTTTGAGAGAAACTGGGGCCTAACCGGAAATTTGCTCCACGCATGCGTCAAAACACTGCTTGGAGTTACCGTTCAGCATCGCATGTATGATTTTGAAAATGTCTTCACCGCCAAGGAAAAAGAAATGTATTACTCAAAAAGTGAAGTTTAATTTGGAATATATCAAAAATTGGCCGTGCATTCTGCCATTAAACATTGATATTCATTCATGCTTTTTGCACTCAGTGTGCCATCGCAGAGACGATGTGAGGAAGAATGTCGGTTGCAAAAACACGTAGAAGTTGGGAAAATAGGTTCCCGGACTCGAAAATCGCTTCCAAATTTTCCTGTGGAAGAACCAAAAATGCTGCAGCTCCTGTGCATTCCTCACAGCAACAGTGACAGCGAAAGAGTATTTTCTTTAGTGAGGAAAAATAAGACAGACTTTAAGGCCTCCTTAGCTGCAGAAAATTTGTCAGCAATTTTAGTCCCCAAGATCAACCAGCAGGCAAGAAGTCGGAACTGTTTTGAAAACAAATTTACGATCAAGCAGTTGAGGAAGTTCAAGTCTGCCACAGTATCATGTCTTGATAAATAAATATTTCTGCATATATATAGTGTTTTATTTTTATTTTGAGAACTTGATATAGTGTAGTATTGACGGTCGGAGTAGTCAGAGTGGATGGAGTTATTGTCATAGTATTATTCACGAATTCGTGTCCAAATTCACGACTTTTTATCCCTATTTTCACTAATTGTGAGCCTGGAAGGTTGGCAGCTATGTAAGCGGAGAAAAGGCCTGGCAACATATGTAAACTACGCCGTCTCAAGCGAATCTGCTGAGGACACGCTACAAACAAATCTTACTAGAACCACTACTAATCCTACAATCTAAGACATAGCACATGTTGGTTCTGTTTTAGTGATTTCACCCCACCACCACCAACAACAAAAATATCGGGTGATGTGTATTACGTTGTAGGACTAGAACCACTACCTGAACACCAAATCAGCAATGCAAATACAAACAACAAACCCCTAATAATAGTCAGCATATATGACCTGGATGGGAATTTATCATTAAAACCGAAACACACTGTTGATGAGTTACGAGACTACATAGTTATCTGCGGTGACTTGAATGCACACTGTGAGCTATGGGGAGGATCCAACCTAGATAAGTGAGGCAAAGTGGATAACTAGTTTTAAATAAAGGCGCACGCACCAGAATTAATCCCGAAACAACTGTCATAAATTTATCTAACCATGTGCTTCCCTAAAAGTTCGAAAATTACCAACTGAAAAGTAGATAAATCTAGCACCCTGGGTAGCCACTACTTCCCAATATACACCACTATTCATATTAAAACACAAAAACGTAAACGAACCATCATGAAGGTAGATATCGATAAGGGAGAGTGCGATCTCTCTCTCTCTCTCTCTCTCTCTCTGGAAGGAAGGAAGGAAAGAAGAAATAGCGGAGTACTACTGTACATCGACACTGTTGGCATTTGTAATGTAAACAATGTCATGGCACTGTCCAATGCAGCAGAACGATGCGTTCTTAAAACATGAACGTGAGGCAACAAGCAACCGGTCCTTTGGTGGAATGATGACTGTAGACAAGCTATAAATGACAACAACAAAACGGACCCTAAATAGATTTAGTCATACCATGAGCTCACTGGACTCCCATGTTTACAATGAAGCTGAACGCACAGCGAAAAACACCATATTCACAGCCAACAAAACACATGGATGGAATTCTGCTAGTCTACAAACTCCAAACAAGTATGGGGCACATTTTCGAACCCTACACTCAGCGGCATTACTACAAGCCAAGAATAAACCCACTTTGTCGAAATGAGCAGAAACTTCAATCATTCCCAACTCAATATTAAAAGCTAAAACGGTAAGAAAGTACCAATGTTGCCATCATTCCAAATTAAAATACTCGATTCATTTAGTTTTATCATCAGCAATTAATTTGATTTTTTTCCTGGTGCCCACAGCACGTGCTTAAGTGTGCTTAATGAGTAATCAGGCACAGATTCACAAAGCTTCTAAACTTACAGGCTACAGTAAAGAAAGGACCTCCCAGAATTGTTTGCGGACTGGGGAAACCAGTCAAGCCCAATCTTTGTTATGGGCGGACGTTTTATATATTTTTAATTCAACAAATAGAGAGGTTTTCTAATTCAATTTATGGAGGTCTCTGATTCTATTAGAGACCTCTACGGTTGAATTTGAGAGCTCTATATATCAGTTCCGGTGCCATAAGTGGTTAGAGCGTCCGCCTCGAATGCGGAAGGTCGCGGATTCGAACCTCAGCCGAATCATGCCAAAGACTTTTAAAAATGGTACTAGCAGCTGCCTCGCTTGGCGCTCAGCGTTTAAGAGGTTAGTGTTAGGACTGGTCGGACGGGTGTCATGATAATTTGACTAGGCAACATGATGCCCCAGGACTAGACATCACTGTAAACTGCCACACTGCAGACATCATAGCGATATGACTGGAAAATTGTCAAAGCCGTGTTAAAAATCCAAAATCTCTCACACATACACTACATCAGTTTTAGACCTCAATAATTCAGTTAGAGGCACCAATATTTTGTTTCTTTTGTAGACCTCTTTAACGGAATTGCAGAACTGTATGATACAATTACAGAGCTCTGTAATATAATCATGGATGACTGTAATAGAATTAGAGACCTCTCTAATTCGGTGTATATCTCTGTGTTACGGTCTCAGTTCGACAATATTGTCGAATAATAATTTCTCTCTCCCAGATGTACTAAACACGGCAAAGACACAAAGACGGACAAAGAAAAGTAAATACATGGCAAAGAGGGCACATAGACAAAGACGGGCAAAGAAAAGTAACGCCATGGTAAAGACGGAACATAGACATTTTTGAAGACAATACTGGAACATATTTACTTCTGATACAAAATGTATTTTAAAATAATAAATATATAAGAATTAAAAATGTTTGCTTTGTCCATATGTTGATCGCACTTTTCTTTAAATAATGAGGTATTTTCACATACAGGAGCTCTGCTTTCCATTTTTGTTATTGACCAAAAAATGTTCTCGTGTAACATGCTACAAATATTGATTAATGTAAGTCTTTGAAAGAAGGAATAAAACACGAAAAGATGGTGCAGAAACGTTATATACTTATAATACTGGAAAACATTTAATGTTGACACAGATTTTATATAAATATATTACTGATAGAAATGTTTTCTTTGTCTCAATGTTTATCGCGCTTTATTTTAAAATTCGTTTTCAACTCAATTACCCTACTGATAGTACAAGGACAGAGACGTTTTTTAAACATACATACTGAAATACATTTATTGTTGATATAACATTTACGGTGCACGATGGTGAAGTGCTACAGCAATCCGATTATCACTTACAATCACAAGCAGCAAGTAGATAGGACCTTTAAACTCATTTAGCACAGCGGCAGTGCAAAGACAGTATAAAAATGTTGATTATGCAATATTTAATTTTTTTCAATATGGGACTAGGATTTTGCCCCTTTAGTTCTAGTGCATTCCCAGTTGTGTCTTTATATAATGTTTAAATACTGAGAGAGACACAAGAGGTGAGCATTAATAAAATGGTCAAATGGGAAATCTCCACCCACCACATGCAACAGCAGCGCCATGGTCCCTTGCGTAAAAATCAAGGAGCACCGTCAACACAGACGGGACAAAACCAACGGAGACGAAGAAGGCAACTAAGCAACCGCCTCCGTCTACACCCAAGTAGCTAGTGACAAGTTATCTGGTATACAAAACAGTGGCGCTGGGGACAGGGAAGCAGCACGATATTATATTGAAGACTTCCGGACAGTGTCAGCAGCCACGAAGAGCCTCAAGTGTGACCTCTGAATTACAGCTATCAGAAGTCAGCGGAAAACATCAAATCCCTTGGGGAGAAGTATGATAAATGTCAAATCCCACTGGCCACACTGATGTTCAACGAGCTGATAGAGTATTGGAACTTACCGTTCCAACCAGTCACAGTTTTGCCTCCTTTGAATAACCTTGTAATGGCTAGCCTTATCTATCCTGACAGCTCTAAAGCGCGGACTAGGCGCAAATCTGAACCGCCCGAATAGCTGAGGCCGCACCTGTTCATCATTCGGATAGATTAAATTAATGTTAATGGGTCGCACTGACCTGGTATTGCTGTAATGTCATTTCTGGAAATGTATGTACACGAAATTTTAAAACAGCACATAGAAGGAAAATTCATAACTGGTTAACGTGATCCTAATTACAACATGTGGCTTACACACATTTGGTTTAGAGAACAGCCCTAAGTTAGATAAATGAGCAGAACTTAATCAAAAGTACATATATGACGTTTCAGAAGAATTTCTAGGCCGCTTGAGTATTCTGACTGAACTTCTCCTTTCCCATGTCCATACATGCCAGTCAAGAAGTATGCGGTACATACACTAAAGAGTCGAATGGGCACTTTTTACCTTTACGGCGAATAGTTAAGAAGTACCCGATGCATACGTTTACTGGTCGTGCGAGGCCGAACAGCCGTATACAACCTAAACCCATGATCAGTCTGAGATGTGAAATACTTCTCCTTAATATCCAGAATTCCTAAAGCATGGAAAGATGCCATAAAAAAACACCTAGTACATAATAATTTTGATAAGCAGGAGGATAAAATAACGAACTTGCGAAAACAAGATTCACTCAAGTTTGTTTACAAAGATCTTTTACAGGAAGCTAAAAGGCAACACACTGCGAAGCAAGAAACTTGGATGCAAGTATTTAATAAAAATATAAGTAGTTAGGAGTGGTCTGATATATATAGCCGGGCAAAATGATGTACCAAGGATACCAAGTTGATCTCTTTTAACTTTAAATTAATCCATAGAATAATCGCTACTAATGATTTTCTTAAAAGAATTAACATATTTGATGACAACAAAATGTACTTTCTGTAAGAGTGAAACTGAAAGTATTGAGCGTCTCTTTTATGACTGCAGTATTACTTCACAGTTTTGGTACCGTTTTATTGAAGTTTTTGCACCTTTTTGCCCAAATATTGTACATCTGTCCAAAAAAGAAACATTTTTAGCAAGTAAACAACTGGACAGTTTGGGTAATTTTCTGCTTATTTTGGCAAAATATTATATTTATACTTGCAGATTCAATATGAAAAATCCTTCTATTTTTGCTTTTAAGCAAATAGTTGCAATGCATAAGAACATTGAAAAATACACTGCTAAGGTAACTAAAAAAGAGGACCAATTTCTTCAAAAATGGACCTCAACAATGAACATTTAACTTGTCTCTGACTTGATGGTAAACAGGAACAAAATACTGTAATATCACAAAGGCCATGTCGCCTAGATTGTGTGCCATATGCATGTGTATATGGGTGTGTGTGTGTGTGTGTGTGTGTGTTTTCTTTTTTACTTTCTCTGTAGATTATATTTATTATCCCTAGATTATCTGATAACCAGAAATGTTTGATTGTAAGGTGACCCTGGGATGGTTCCCCGACCCATTGGTCAACCTATTACGGGGTTAATATAAAAACAAAAAAAATGGAAAAAAAATATTAAAAAAAATTTATCGGTCTGAGATGAGAGAATCTTGAAAGTTGTCTTTCCCATCCATCATAGTTGAGCTTTCAGTGAATAACCTCGTAGGGGCTGAAGGGGGGGAGGCACTCTTTTAGAAAATTTTAATGTACACTACGTACACTAAATTCTTCACCAGTGTAAAGTAGGAAACTTTTTCAAATGGTTAGAGTGATTTTAAGTACAATATGTGGCATACACACAATTGGTTGTAGGGAACATCCCGAATCAGACAACTGGATAGAATTTGATCGTTCCCCAATGGCTTTCACAATGATTCCGCAGCCGCTTGGGGACTTAAGTCAGACGTCTCCTCCATTTCTACTTCTAGGTATTTAAATGAAGTAGTATGCGTTGCATACCTTTAAGGGCAAAATAGGTACTTATTACCAATTAGACAAGTAATTAAGTAGCACTTGGTGCCTGCTTTGACCAGTCGTAAATGGCAAACTGGCCGAACGAGACTTTTATTCAAGTTAAGTCAGTCTCGCCAATCTACATTATAATCAAAGTTGATAACAAATGGCAAGGGGAATGGGACACTAGTCCAAGAGGACGTAGCCCATACCAACTACAGAAAAATCACACAGAAATGTCTGCGCCCCAGGCTTGGTGAACCCACATGACAAAAACCATTACATGCCTAAAAACGAAAATATCTGTCAGCCAGCAGCTTAAAGGGTTTCTTACAGAGTAGCGGTCATTAATTGCCCACATTGCAACGTCCCAGAAACAATCCACCATGTTATAAATGTCCGTCCCACATATTCGAAAATACGCATATTCCAGGAAGAAGAAGACCCCAGACAACTCTCAAAGCCCCGCTTACATACCCAGGATACCCGGAACCAAGAGCAAACGATATCTACTCCCACAATTACAACAGGCTTACATGGGTTCCAAGGGTTGTCATCGTCGGGGGCGGGTGTGGGAGATAAGCACCCACTTCTCTTGGAAATCTCCCAATGGCTTGCATCTGATAGAGCATCTGACAACCAAATCCAGCTCCAGGCCTTCATGAGTGTTGGAACCTGTTTAAACTGACTGGAGAAGGGATGACAGACGAGCTTCTGGAGCCTCAAAACAAGATGGGGCGCGTTAATCTTGGGTGGTCGTCCATCTAGAAGAAGGTAAACTCCGATTTAAAACCTTCAATGCCTTGCGACTATACCCTCTCATGGGAAAGGCTAAGAGAATAATATTTGAATAAATACATTATAGCCCAAACCAAGTACTGAACACAACAATAAGACTGTTTCTGCCTAAAGATATTAAAGTAACAATGAATAATTGCTTAATAAACAAGATTATAAAGCACTCTACTTGACATAGGTCACAACTGACATTTTCTGGAAATACTATGACTTAAAGGAATTTTCCTTTGTAGAACAATCTGTTACTAAAATTATAATTTAGAAAGTGGTAAACATCAGGTTGGCTCGGTATTTTTACTGGAGAATTCCAATAACCATGATGCAGACCCTAATAAATATGTTTACTTCTATTGATATTGATCCTAATATTTAGCCCACACTCATAGAGAAAATATTAGCTATGTATATATAATTTGTTTCCAATATAAAAACATGATCTTTATTTTGGATAAGGTCACGTGCAAAATTCAATTGTCCATAGTATATAATGATTTTTTAGAAACAAAAATAACAAACAATGCAATCTCTCTCTTTATATATATATATATATATATATATATATATATATATATATATATATATATATATATATATATATATATATATATATAACACATCCCCTCATAAATATAAGAATGATTTATATAATAAAGATTTCTTTTAAATATTAGTCAAATATACGTGTGATTAAACATTACGTAAGCTGAAGTCTTATGAATGACACATAATATACATGAAAGATTATAATGCTTCTATACACGTGAAAGTGCATTTGCAATTAGATTATCTTTCCCATATTGTGCCTGATGTCAGTATTATATTTCTGCAACACCAAAGTCGACCTTAATAATCTCTGATTCTTGTTTTCATCTTGCCAATGAAATTCATGGTGTTGATCACTGCATACAGTAACTGGAGAAGAAGCGGAACCAATATACACTTCAACGTGTTGCAAAGCCAGCATCAAAACCAAACATTCCTTCTCGATTGTAGAATTTCTCTGTAGCTTATTTAATTGTTGAGAAAAATAGTACACTAGATGATCTACACCATTTTTGTCTTCTTGAATCAATAGTGCACCAATCCCAACATCAATTGCATCTACATACATTTGAAATGATTGAAATTTTTAAGCTAAAACAACTGACTTAATCAAAAGAAACCTGGCATTTTTCAGACCTATGAAACTTGGTTTTCTTACTCAACAAACTGGTCAGAGTTCAGCAATTTTTTAAATAATTGGAGCAAAATTTTCAATAATTTCCAGCCATACCCAAAAATCGCATCATTTGCCTTTACCTTAAGTAATATAGGTTTGATTTGTATTTGTCCCATGGTATTTCCTAGAAATGTAATAAAAGCTCAAAAATCTCATCTTTACTTAAATTAAGTGTCAAATTTGCAATATATATATATATATATATATATATATATATATATATATATATATATATATATATATATATATATATATATATATATATATATATATATATATATATATATAAGGTATGTGTGTGTGTGTGTCATTTATTTAGCCTTGAATAAACAGTACCACAAGAAAGAGTGAAAACAACAAGCTTTTAAAAATACAATAATTTATTTCCCTGTAAAAATTCTGTAAAAATGAAGAAAACAAATATGAACTTACGGTTTTATAGAATCAAATCCAAAAATAATCCGAGAATAAAATTTTAGTAGTCCTAATAACAAAATGTTCAAATGATTTTACGTTCGAATCCCGACGAAAAATCCAAGATGGAAGACGATAGATATTCTAAAATCTGTAATGTTGAAGTTTTCATTTCCTTGTAGAAATAAAAATTATCACTCAGGTTTCTGATAGCTGAATATATTTTTATAAAAAAAACTGTCCATGTTCCACAATATTACATGAGCACAAGTATTTTCCAGAAAAATAACAGAATTAATCCTTTTGAATCCAAATGATTTGAAATAACTCCTAACCAAGTAATTTGAAATAACTCTAAACAGCACAACATACAACTAACAATTTAACAGCCCAACTTCTACTGATTAATTCTCCGAAACATGGGTTATATGGGGTTTCGAAAATTTAAACAAGGGTCACGTGGTCATCTTCTAGATGTTTAAAGAAGCAAATACTTGTTACAAATCACGTTTATTCAGTGTAACCTTGACGAAAACCAATCATTTTCACTCTAAAAAAAGAAGAAAAAAATTATATCTTAAAGACAAGGTCCCATCATGACCTTGGAAACAACCAATCATTTTAAATTAAAATAGAACTTGTTTATTAAGGTTGCTACAAATTTCAAAACAAGGTCAGGATTTAGATCAACACCTGGTGTTGATAAACTAACAGTCAAGGTCAAACTATTTTCAAAGAAAGTATCATCTCTAGTGAATAAATTTTCATTACAATATCATGCAGTGAAAAATAATAACATTTAAAACTGACAATTCTTTTTTTGTGAATCATTGTTGTATTGAATGTGTATATCGAGCCGTCTGCAAGCTCACACCACTGCAACTCCCAACCCATTAAAAGCTTTTACATAGACTTACGCGTGCTACAGTCACAAATGTACACGTGAGTAGTAAGGTGGGGCACTAGAGCCTCAATGGGAATTAGCATTACAGAGACCCCTGGGCAAATATAGCCTCAATGGAAATTTAACATGGAGAAAAATCGTGGGCAAATATAGCCTCAAGGGGAATTTAACATGGGAAATAGTCTTGGGCCACTATAGCCTCAAGGGGAATTGAACATGGGATTTGTTTTTTAAATTTTTTTAAATTTAAATTTAAATTTAAAAAAGGGGTAGGCAATGGAAAGGCTATCTCTTTTCGAGAAATATGGCTGGCCCTGAAAAGGGCCTTTGGGTTTTCTTCTTCTTCTTCTGCTTCTAATTTCTTCTTTTTCTCCACCAAGTTCTTATTTTATCTCCTACACTCTTTCTCTTCTTCTCTTTCTTTTTTTTCTCCTGCTCTTCTTTCTTCTTCTCTTCTTTCTTCCTCTTCTCATTTTCTTCTTCTTTTTCAATTTTTTCGTTCCATTTGCTTATTCTTATTCTTTCCTCTTCATCCTCCTTCTCCTCCTTTATCTCTTTCATGACACCACTAATCTTGTCCTTTACTTTTTTTAAGTTATTAATTTCCATCTTTACACGATGGGGACTATAGGAATAATGGTCTTCAACGAGTCTTATTAACATCTGTTCCATCATTCCTAAGTTGTCTAAAACGTCTTGCAATGTTTGTATTTTGTCCATTTGGTTAGAAGCCATCTTCTTTGTAGAATGGTTTGAACGACGAATACTGTGGGTTCTTATAGTGAAAGCGCGGACGTGAAGGAAAACATCCCCCTAAAACATAAAATTGATCTTACCTAGATCATGACCAAAGAAACAGCAACGCGCGGACGTGAAGGAAAACATCCCCCTACTTTTCTCATTTCATGTAATAAAACCCAAACTATACTCTCCACCTACTCTAAGAAACCCATAATCTACTATTCACACAAACTTACGTGAACAGTTACTAACACAAACACACAAACACATACACTCCCACTATTAATAAAGAGTTAGTGTTTATATTCACACTACTCTACCTACACACATTGGCAAATCGATCGTTATTTCTTTTCTAGAGTATTGGGTAGCCCTGAAAAGGGCTGTGTTTTTTTTGGAACTTCATGGACACCTGGTTAATGGTGACACCTTCCAGGCCTGGCGCCACATACACATCTTGTCCCCCAGTTACTTTTTACCTTTTGGGGGGAGAGAGCAGAGGCAGGATATGTGGCTTCAGAATCCAAATTTTCGGTTTCTGGGATTCTGAAATTTTTTCTTCTTCTCTCCTTTTCCTCCTCCTCTTCTTTGTATCTTCTCTCCTCCTCTTTGTATCTTCTTTCCTCTTCTTCTTTATAAATTCTCTCCTCTTCTTTATTTCTTCTTTCCTCCTCCTCTCTCATCCTTCCGTCTTCCACAATGGCTTCCGCGGCCAGTTCATTCAACAGGCGCCTGGCATATTCCAGATGCACATGAAGTTCCAACAGTTTAGACAGTCTCGTGTTCATTTTTGGTGTTGATCAATCAACAAGGGTAGCTAGACTGCCCAGCGAGTTTCAATTTATAGTGAAAGCGCGGACGTGAAGGAAAACATCCCCCTAAGAAACATAAAATTGATCTTACCTAGATCATGACCAAAAGAAACAACGCGCGGACCTAAAAGAAATACTCACTCACTTTTTTATGCTACCCATCACTATTTTAAAATGTTTTATAAATCACTTCAATAGACTATTTACATACCCAAAGCAATCCAATCTAACCCCAAATCTACACCTCAAACACCAAAAAAAAGACATCATTTTAATCTACTATCCATACCAACTTACTTAAGCACTTACAAACACAAACACACAAACACATACCCTCACATTTTTAAAAAAAGAGTTAGTGTTTATTTTCACACTACTCTACCTACACACATTGGCAAATCGATCGTTATTTCTTTTCTAGAGTATTGGGGTAGCCCTGAAAAGGGCTGTTTTTTTTGTTTGCTATGGCATTCTTTTTTTAGTTTCTAAGAATGCGATGTCCTCTGAGGATAGACTTTCTGACGATAAGTCTGCTTCTTCGGAAAGAGAAGAAGAACTCTTTGGTGTCGATACGACAATCGACAAAGCCTCTGTCAGCTTCAGGTTGCTGCTGCTGTTGTTGTTGTTGTTGTTGCTGTTGCTGCTGTCTCTGAAGTCTGTACTTCTTTGTCCATTCTTCTTTTTCCCTGTTCATTTCTTCTCTGAAGAGCTCTTCTATCAGGTCTTCAGTGATTTTTAACATTCTCACATTCTCTATTTCTTCTGGCTTCGGTATCAGACTGTGTCTGACCCTATGCAAATTCACGTAGGCTTCGTTGAGCTTAGCTAGTTTGGAGCACATCTTCGTAGGAGGATGAGTCGACAATGGATGGTTAGACTGGAAACAACCCCGGTTCTTAAAGTCAAAGCGCGGACGTGAAGGAAAACATCCCCCACACGGTTTTCGAGCCGCAACGTTCAGTGAGTGTCATGCGAGGGATAGTAAGAAATGAAAGAGCATCAATCCAACATTCTTATAGTTAAACAAACCACAAAGGCATTTTTTTCAAAACACAACATTTTTTATTCAAAAATCACTTAACACTAAACAACAACTCTAACATTTTTAACAATAATCCAACATGATAACATCAAACAATTTTTTTCAAAACACAACATTTTTTCCACAGTCTCCTCACATTCCATCTTTAAAGTTTCTCCACTAGGTAAAGAGGGATAACAGTCTTCCATGGTTTCTAGTAATCTAGGATGACTTCTCTCAAACTGTTGATTTCTATGGTATTATCGAATTCTGCATACAAGATGACGTTCACCGTTTCATCAGGGTCTCGGTCTTTAAACTGAATTTCCACACGAATCTGGCCGGATTTTATAGGGTGAAAATGTCCCTCGTCGCTGCCTTGGTCTGGAGTGAAATCAAAAGCCCACAAAGCGTAGCCTCCTGCATAATCCTCGTACGTAATACCGTGACTGGTATTGGTTCCTAACTGTCCGGTGGCTTCGTACAGGGACAAGTACGATCTAAAGTAATTCTTCTTGGTAAAGTCAGGTTCGAAAGGTCGGGTACACAAGGTCTTGCCATCGCGACTGACTTCGATTTTGGACACGCCAAAGTGTTGAAAGTAGAAAGGATTTTTTTCGGCAGCTCCGTTGAAGGCTGTATTCTCGACGATACCAACGATCAAACGTTTGGGTAACTGTCCTTGGAACAGATGATCTTCGATCATGGATCGCTGTCCCTTGGGAATGGTGAAGGTTTTCACTTCCACGCGTCGTATGGGATACTTGGCGGTCGTTCTACTCAACGTCTGACTGATGTCGTTTCCCACTTTAGGTAACACTTCCACACGGCGTACGTAGAGTCTGGCTTCTTGGATTTTGGTTTTGTAACCGTCACTATCAGCCAATAAATGGAAAGCGGTACTGCTACGATTCAGTCTCAGGCGGACATCCACCCCGTTCAGCAAATACTTTTCTTGCAACCACATGTCCAAATGCAAACGATCCATCAGTTCTAAACTTGTGTCGGCTCCCGTGATTCTCTTTCTTCGTTCTAGAAATCCATCATTGTTGTCTTTCTTTTCATCAGTTTCCAATATTTCAAACTTGGTAGGTTCGTCAGCTTCCCATACCACACAGGCATTGAGATGAGTGTTCTTGACATCTATTCCGTACGTCAAGAGATTTTCCAGGTAGGCACGATAAGGGTAAGTATCCATGCTGCTACTGACCAGTTTGTTATTCAAGTACAAGTCCAGTCCACTGAACAAGGAATGCATGAAATTGTTGACGGGAGCTACTGCTTCATCGTCTATAGCACCTCCAGTCTTATCTAGAATTTTGACTTTCAGGTACAAGTAACTGCTATTCAGATCGATGTAATCTTCGGGCTGTCCTTTGATTTCAAACTCGATGGGAGCGGAATCGGTCAGTGAGGAGGCGGGGTGAAATTCCACCCACTGGGATTCTTGCATCGTCATCATCGTGGGGGGGCATGGCAAACAGATCCAGTTCCGACTTGGAACAAGCGCAAGACTCTCGGTGCATCATTTTTTTGTTCTTTCTCAATAATCGAAAACGTCTAAGTCTCGAACGGTTCTTCTTTTCTTGGCCTTTCTCGCTTGAAGTCTGGTGAAAGGGTGTTTTCTTCGTCGTCTCTTTCTGCCTTGTCCTTGCTGAATGCCTGACTCGGTAGCGTGCAGGGCATTTATAGGTGTGTCTTGTCGGCCCAAAATGTCTTTGCCCGTTTGCAGCAAGACATTTTTGCCTGCCCTCATGAAGGCTTCTTTAGGGTTTTGTTTGTCGATGATGACATTTTGGAAAAATTCTTTGCCTTGCGTCAGTGCCGCATCTTTCAAGGCGTGCAATCCGCGTGTCACCATCGGTTTCAACACTGGGGCCACCGAACGAAAGGCCGATTTTAACATGTCTCCTAAACCGTGTCCTCGCTGTCGAGCAACCCCTCGGTACACTGGATACATGACTTACTTACGAGTCGTGAGAGAACCGTTTTCGAAAATGGAGTTTCACCGTGACTTTTCCTTTGGTGAATGGAATATTTTGTCCCAAATCTCCTTTTATAGCAATGTTGACCGTGTCCAAATACGACTTGCTGACCGGCAAATAGTGAGGATGGACAAATTCGCGGTGGACGTGGTAAGTGTTTCCACCTTCCTCGTCAGTGTTCGTGGCAGAATCCACTTTGAAAGGAATGACACGCAGTAACGGTACGGAGGTGTGTCCCACCACGTTGTACTCCACCACATCGGAATACACGAACATCAAATTCAGTCCTTGGTTCAGTTCTACCGGGGCACGAAATAACTTGCTAAAAGACTCGTTGTCGTAAACGATGGGTAATTCGTTTTTCTTGAGCATGGTCTTTCTCATGTCCATGTCTCCGCCCAACATGTCAAACAATTCAGGACAAAATAAAATGGACAGGATTTTACTCCGTTCAAATTTCATCAAGAAGCGACGAGCTGCTTTGTGGTACTCCATGGTGACACTTTTGTTGACATGCTCCAAAGCTTTCAGAAACACGACATTAAACCTGGAGGCTATGGTGCTGACCAAATGTTGACCACTAAAATAATAGCCTGGGGGAATGAACAAGTGATAGGTGGTGTACTTTTGTGTACGGGTTTTCTTGTCATATTTGACATTGCTATCCATCCACTGTTGCATTTGCTCGTCATGAACTTCCACATCAAAAAAATTTTGATTGGGAAGGACATTGAGGACTTGGGTCGGGTGAATCATTTCTACTAAAGCCACTTCCCAATGGGCTTTGTGATCTAACTGGATGGCTTGAGGTAATTTGGCCGTGTAACAGCACAACGTGTTCTTGGGAAACACCTCCATGGAACTGTCACTGGGTAAAGTTAAGTAAAATTGGTTTTGGTGACTCATAATTCCAGAGTTCTGTGGCTGTCCGAGGGGTTAGTGGACGTCAGAGGCGTGTCTCCGCCCAAAATGGGGTTCTGGTTGTGGTTGGAGTGGTGACTGGCACTGGCACTGGACACAAGGTTCCCGTGGATCCCGTTGGAGGTGAATTTCAGGGAGGGATTAGGAAGCAGGTAACCGATGCAACTGCTCAATAAAATGGTCCACAATTGTTTGTCTCCTTGTTGCAAACTCAAATTGGCGATGGCTGCCCCGATGACACAATACACCACGAAGATTTGGCAGAAAAAGACGATTTCGTTTTAGGCACACGTTCTCCACACCACACCCACAAGGGTTGTTTTTGTAAATCTTGCACAGAAGAACTGGGTGAAGGAGGAGTGGTCGACGTAGCTGCGTCTGTTGTGTGAAAGGGCATGATGGTCACTTCTTTTTATAGTCGATGACTTGCGAAGCGTCGATCCAAGAATCAAAACTGGGTGGATATCCTTTCCAACGTACTTTGACTTCTTTGACACGTCGTTTGCCCACTTTACGGGTTCTGCGTTCGAGAATGCTTTCGATGTCGTACAAGTCGTCTTCTTTTTTGGTGACACGTTGTAACTCGGGCAAATAAAACGTTCCTTTGAGCACTTCTCCGTTCATGTCTTCCAATTTATAGACGGCAGGATGACGGCCATGCACTCGTCCAGTGACGCGAAACAGTTCGGGCGTCCAGTTAGGTAAGTAACCTTTGTCAAAAGTGCGTTTGGTTTTGCCAATACGCACCCAATCTCCTACGGCCAACTCTCCACTTTTCTTGGGGACAGCCCTCGTCGGGGACGTACCAAACAGACGCTCGAACACCAGCACTTCGTTGTCGGGAGTCACGTCTTGCGGGGCACGTCCGATGCTTCGATGGTAAGATTGGTTGTACGTTTGCACCAGGTGCGGTAAGATGTCGATGTACTTCAGAGTGTGGTGATGCGTAAAATATTTCCACATGCGTTCTTTCAAAGTGCGTTGAAAACGTTCCACGATGCTGGCTTTGGTTTCAGGATTCTCGGTGGTAAAAAAATGAATGTCACGTTTCTTTAATTCTTTTTGGAAAGCTTGGTTCAGAAATTCGGTGCCTTTGTCCGTTTGCCATCGAAGAGGGTGACGACCGCTTTGTTTCAACACTCGTTGCAGGGCCCGCACTAACTCGCTGCTGGATTTTGAAGTCAAGGGCACGACCCAGGCAAATTTGGAAAAGACGTCGATGACACAAAACAAATATTTGTAGCCGCGATTGTACCTGGACAAATGAGAGACATCGGCTAAATCGGCTTGCCATTGATGATCGATGCCTTCCACTCGGGTGCGACTTCTGGCAAACTTGCGTCGAATGGGTTTGTGTAAAGTGTAGGTAGCTTGTTCTTGTAACCATCGTTGCACTTGAGGTAAACGGAGACTTTTCAGTCGCGTTTTGGCAGCACGATACAATTTTTGAACTCCTGCGTAACCTGCAGGATGCGAGGGATCGTAGTAAATGCTGGCTAAGACTTTTTCCATTTTTTTGTGTTGATTGGTGTGTTAATAAGGCACCCACTCTTGGAAGAGGCTACTCTTTTTCTCTTGGGGTATTTTTTTGGATTGCAATGCTTTGCGTGTGCGACCGGCAATAGGTGTTGAAGAGGATGAGGATGTCTGAGCGGGGGATATCGGTTCTTGTTTCACTTCTGTCTTCACTTCTGTCTTCACTTTCTTTTTCTCTTGTGAGGAAGAAGGGGTGGCCATCATCTTTTTAATCCATCCAATTCTGGAGGTAGGTGGTGTTGTTAACTTGCGTACTTTTTCGAGTGGAGTTTGAAACCCTTCTTCTTCTTCTTCTTTTTCTGTCTTGGTCACGGGTACTGGTGGTACTGGTGCTGGTGATGGTGCTGGACTTTTCATCAAGGTCTTAAAATCTTTCAGAGTGGGTAGAGCTGTTTCGTCTAAAGCTTTCTGGTGAAAGAGTTGCAGTCGTTGCAAGAGTTGACCGTACTTTTGCGATTTTTCTGTTTCGGACAAATCTTGGCGATCCATTAAGGACTGCAGTTCGTGTTGTAACTGGGACATCTCGCTCAAATGGGGATTGGGAGGTAAATGCGGGGTGCGTTGTTCTTGCCACCGATGGTATTCCATCCATCGTTTGTAAGGCACTAAAGCTAGTTTTCGTCCTTCCATGGGGTTGTCAGGGGTCGATTCTGATATCTTGGGACTTCCGAAGGCCTTTTTATCTTGCTCCCACCAGTCCTCCCAACATGGTTCCCAAGACTCCTTTCAGTAAGGGGCCTAACAAGAGAGGCAAAATGCCTCCACGTTGGACCAACATCTTCTTCTTTTGACGAATGGGAATTTTCTTTTGAACCATTTGGCGAAGAACGTGACGATGTTTGCCTAAGCATTGTTTCTGGTGTTTGGACAAAGGGATCGTGCCTTTCAAAACGTTCAAACAACATTCGCACACGGTATCGATGACCTCTTTGGAGGCCGTTTGAATGAGTTTTTTCGTAGGGGTGGAGAAGCTTTGGACAGGACAGATAACATGTCCCCATGTTTGACTAAACGAGGAGGCAGTCCTTTCCTTGGGGTTTTCTGGAGGGTGACATCTCTGAGTCTTCAGGAGCACCAAAACACTGATACCCCGACTTGGTCACAGGCCTTTTTTATACTGGAACGCGTCGCCACTGATTGTCTTTACGTCGTATCAACTTCATGACAGGCATGACACGTCGTGCAGGGGTACGCAACGGACTAAATCGAGCCAGTTCTTGCTTGGACAAATCCAGTAAACTTTGTAACGTGCCCGATCTTTCTTGGACTTTGATTTTGGGAGAAGGTACTTTGTGAGCAGCAGCCACTGCCACTAAATTGGAGGGTCCTGCCACTGGGGAAGTTCTTTTGGGGGTCATCAACGGAGATGTTCTTGGTGTAATCAACGTCTCCAAGTACTCTTCAGTTCTGGGTGTCATTAACGGAGAAGTGGATGAACGTGAGGATGCCGGAGACGCAGTCACTGCCGTGGCAGATCGTGGTTTGCGAGTGTAAGGTTGCGTCCTGGCCGAAGTGCCTCTCTTGCGACTAGTTTTCCTCTGTGGACTTTTCTTTTTCTGGGGATTTTTTCTCTGTTTCTTTTTCTGGGGGCTTCTTTTCTTTTTCCGGGGTGGTGGTGTCTGGTCAGAGGAGGGTCCTGCCACTGGAGAAGTTCTTCTCTTTGGGGACCTGGTCTTTTTCTTCTTCTTGGGGCTTCGTTGGACTTTTTTCTTGCTGATAACTTTGGGGGCATTAGGATCCCATCTTAAGAGTGAGCGAATGATGACGCCTCCTAGAGTACCGCTCCCTCCAGGTTTCAAAATGATTTGTTTTTTGGTTTGAGTGTCGATGCGGGGATCGGCCAGTTGGACCAAAGCGACTTTGTTTCGATCGAAAAAGCGTTTGGTTTGATGAGGAATCTGAATGATTCCTTGGAGTAATTGACGTGCCGTCACCGTGAACCATCATAAGACTTCTTTGAGACTAGCTTCTAAGACACGAGCTCGTGTTTGCGGATTTTTTTCTCGACTGATGCCATACAAGGCACGAATCAATTTGACGGGAAGATGCGACTGAAGGGACGTCATGTCCACACTGTGTGAGACAGACGAAAAAGGGTCTGAGGTTTTTATAGATTTTTTTATGGGGAGTGAAATGAAGTCGAGGACGGAGGCGTGTACAGGACAGGTCCTCCGTCTTGGCACCAGTGGTGAAACAAGTGGGTACGAAATCGCAAATCCTCGGGGGTCGTAGGTTTCAAATCGACGAGTAAATAGGCGTGTGGAGTTTGAGTGGCATCGTCGTACGCCTGAGTCAGCCAAGGCGTTCCTAACTGTTTGGCTAAGACTTGCACTTGCGATTTATCTCGAGGGCTTTTAAACAAGACCACGTAATGCGCATTGAGACTGATGGTGCGATGGGCTTTACTTTGTTGAAACAAATTTTGGGTGATGTAAACGACACTGGCATTACGGTGATGCCCTTTGCGCGTGAACCACAGTTTAATTTCTTCTTCGTCTTCTCCTAACATGTCGTCGAAAATGACCAAATGGGTTTGACGGGAGTCAGAGACGATGCCGTCGTCTTCTTTAGGAATGCCTTCCACAAACACGATGGAATCGCCTTGACTTTCTCGCAAGAGGTTGTACGCCGATTGCCACTCATTGTAACACCACACGATCCGTTGAGGTGGCCGATCGATCAAATGATGTTTATGTTCGATCAAACGTTTGACGAATTCGGTTTTGCCTGAACCGCTAGGTCCACAAGTGTCCTCCCGAAAGGGTCTTTCAGGCCTGTCCACGACAGTCCCGTCCTGGGTGACGGGTTCTTCTGGAACCGTCACTAACACGGGTTGAAAAGTAACTTTTTTCCTTGAATAACTCTCGTGCATACTGGGCCACCTCTTGGGTCCAAGCCAAACCAATCTGGTTTCTTCTTCGTCAACGACATGGTAAGTTACTTCAATGAACAATGAACTATCGATCTTGCCTAGGGTTCCTTTTTATATACAGACCAATACCGACGTGACCGTACGGCAACGTAAAGTGATTGGGAAGTCGCACTCGCTTCTGGTATACAATTTGATAGACTTTTTCCAAGGGTCGACTGACAATGTGGTGAGTGGGTAAACGTACGATCTTGTTCGGTTGATAGGTGGTCACTTTAAAGTTTCCATCCTCTCCCGATTGAAAGGCTTCTTTCAATACCCCAAAGTTGACCACTCGACTAGTACGATGATTCAGAGTCAGTCCTTTCACTTTGCACGTCGTGTGCACTTCTCCTTGTTTGTCCCGGTATTCGTAGCCGTAATTTTTGGGACCGCCACTGACGAAACTTAGAATCTTGTCGTCGGGATGCTCGTCTGTCCAGGCTCCTAAACGGTCTCCTTCGATGTCAGGGTGATGTTGAATCGGGTGATGGATGTAAATGCAACTGTCCGTGTCAAAGTACAGGACGCGTTCCCCTAACAGTTCTAAAGCTTCGTACAATTTTAAGCGAGCATGGGCTGTCACGTAAGCCGCAATGATGACATTTCCAAAAGGGTCGTCTTGTACAAAGTCCAGATCTTCTTCGTAATTGACCAAGATCAAATCCTCTCGAACGACGTCCACGTGTTTCATGTATTTGGTTTTGTCGTGAATCATCTGGAAGTAGCGGGAAGGTTCTGTCAAATATTCCGTCTTGGGTAAACACGGTCGTTGTGCCATTTGCACAAAGTGGCAAATTTCGTACACTTCTAACAGTTGGTATCCCATGTCCAGAGCTTTGAACAATTCCACGCTGACCCAGGTTCCCGTCAAGGCACGTTCTTTCTGGCTGTGATGGCAAGGTTGGTCCTGGTTGCACGTTTCGGCACAAGTACGGCACAAGGGAAACATCAGTTTGCCTTGACAATGGTGAGGTAAGACGGGATGGTATAGGTTCGTGGGAGGCAAAACTTTACACTTGATCAAGCCTTCGTATTGTCGAATGATTTTCAGGTCGATGTGTTCCGTCAGCAATTGCGGGTGCCCTACGGGAAAGCGACAATATTTGCACACGTAGGGATACAGCGAACACACGTCCAAGTATCTGATTTCTTCTCCTTTCTCTTCGTCGGCTTGGTACAGCAAACAGGTGGCATTGGTCCTTCCTCCGTACAAACTATCCCTCGGGTTCAACGGGTCCATGAACTGGTAACTTTCCACGAGGCGTTTAAACTCGGGATCGGTTTTCATACGGTGATCGTACTCGTGTTCCCACATTTCCACTACTTGGTATCCTTGCTGTTCTAACTTTAGGTGCCGCTGACAAGTGTCCTGGTACAAGTCTTCCATGGTTCGTTGTAAAAACTGATTTTTAGTGCTACGGTCAGGGTAACAGACGGGACATCCGTGAAATAAGCAGCCGTTAAACTCGTACACGATCTTGGGGTTTTCTAAGTCCCAGCCATCGACCGAATACGTTCCGATGGTCTTTTCACCCCCTCCGTTGCGGGCATGCTGAATCCACTTGTCTTCCTTGTCGCACAAGTAATGTAACCAGCGTAGGGCTTTGACCGAGTATTGACGCTTGACATAGTGGGTCGTTTGAGGGCTGATGACAGCTACGGTGTTTTCAGGCATGAATCGTTGTCGGTACACTAAGGAACACGCTTTGGCAATGGTGCAAGCTTCTTTCAAAGGATCGACCCCTCCGTGTTCCATGAACAGTTCTCGAAATTTTCCACAGCAACGTCGTAAAATGTCCACGTCGGAACGACAATACTTTAGCATTTCTTCCTGAAAGTCGAAAGGGTCCGAGGCGTGAGCCTGGTACCAAGCGTAGAAAGCTTCTCGTTGTTCGGTATGCATGTTGTCGGGGTCGTAATAGTGAGCCTCAGGTAAATGGGGTAGAACGGCGTGTTGATTGGCTTCCGTATTGAAAAAGTGTGGAAAGTACCCTTTAGCCATTTCTGTCATTCCAAACGTTTTAGGCATTCGACTCAAAGGCATGGCCAAATAGCTCATCGAATCTTTAAACTGCACTTTTCCCACTTGCATGAAAATGATTTTGGCTCCGTTCAAAGTCACTTTAGGACGTTCGGTGCCTTGTTCCGTATAGTATCTGAGAAGAAACTGTCCATCGTATCCGGAGAAACTGTGAGCCATCACCGTGGCATGACGATGACAATCTCCGTAACGTTCGATGTCCTCTTGGCTCCACGTCTTGTCGATGGGGTCTAAGACCCATTGGGCAAAATCGGCTAACGTGTTCGGTCCCCGAAAGATTTTTTCACGTCCACCAGGAATCTTGCTGCAGTGAGGGCAATGACTGAAGATAGGTTCTTGAATGCACTTCTCGCACGCTCGATGAGCCACGCAGAAATTAGGAATGTGAATGCCAGTCTCTTGCATGCATTCGAAATTGAAAAAGATGAAATTGCCTTTCTTCTTGTGACCGTCCTCTTTCTCTGGTGGGGGTTGGTATTTTTGCACGTAGCATTCTTGTTCCAAGTCCACGATGTGGTGACAAATGTGACATTTTTTCTTTCCTCGACATACGTGTGCCTTGGCATTATTGGTAAGTATGCCTTGTCCACAGGTAGGGCACAATCTCAGCAGTTGACAAGCACATTTCTTCTGTGAACCTTGTGTTTTCAAATGTTGTTGGTAACAGGTAGGGCTGACAAACGTGCGCAGACAAGTCGAACAAGGCACTGGTCCTTCGCTCAGACAGGGTGGAGAGGCCAAACATCCTGGGCATTTCCATCCACAATGCTTGTGTTGCTCTCGATTATTATGGCCATAGTCACATTTCTCACAGTAATAACTGTATCCCAGGAATCCGGTGATACTGGTAATGGTATCGAAATGGTCATCGTGATAATAGACATGAATGTATTTTCCGTCCTTAAAGTCTTGGCCTCGAAACAACAGAGGTCCGCGCACTTCTTGAGGGTGCACTTTCAAGGTGTATCGTGGAGCTAGGGCATCTTGCAATTTTTGCATCTCAGGAATGCCACAGGGTGTGTCTTTGGACAGTCCGGCTTGTTGCAACAGGAGTTCTGCTTCGTTTCGTTGTTTGGCTCGGTCCGATTGTCGAATAGTTTTCCAGGCTCTTTTCCATTCTGCCGTGTCGTTCTTGTTGGCATAGGTTCGTCCCACCACGATGGCTCGAGCTAAACACATCTGGTCTTGAGGATTGTGAATTTGGACAAGGCTACGCTTAATGCTGCGAAGCTCGTTCACCAATAACATCTTTTTGCGTCCAGTCCCTTGAGGAAGAGAGACGTGAGCCATTTTCAGTGTGGCTTTACCATCGGTGATGTCAAACTGGTCATTAGATTGTTGTACGTGTTGAATCTTGTCCATGATTTTGGAAGGGGTTAGTTCTGCGGGTCTGCTAAACTCGATCCAAACAGGGGATTTCAACCGTCGTGATCTATGGATAGTGTCAAGCGATCGTCTTCTTTGGGTTGACATTGTCGCTTGAGTGCGGTGAGCAAAGAATCCCACATCTCGGTGATAAACCCTTCTGCTTTCTCCAATGGTACGTCGGCCTTGAAATCTTTAAACTTCACCGTGTAGGTGTAAGCCGTGGTTCTAAATTTTCTAGAGGAGCGCTTTTCCGTCTCTCGAATGGAATAGTATTTTTCAGGGTTGACTAAGGGTGACGAACTTGGTTTAGAGGTTTCAAATTCTGGTTCACTCATGTCCTCTTCAAAATCACTGGCATGAATTTGTGCCAAGATTTCAGCTCTGGTACGAGGCGATAGATCACGTTTGTGCCTCTTACTTTCTTCTTCTTCTTTCTTCTCGAATGAATGGGATCGTTTCATCTTGAGTGCAAAACGTCAAATGACTCAAGTGTAAACACCATAGACTAATTTATAGTCATGGCAGACCAGCGTATATAAAAGGGTGTGTGTCTTGTTCTTTCACTATTCATTTCACTCTCAAGCCGAGCACAACGATGGAAGAGACTACCCAGATGGAACGTTTCGTCAGAGCTTTGCGAGGGGTCATTAGAAAATTCTCTTCAGACCAACCGACGGACTACTCTCCTTCCTTTCGAGATAAAAGTCAAGATACTTGCTATATCTGTCAGAAGAAAGGGCATTGGTCTTCAGAGTGTCCAGACCATCAAAAAAGAAAAAAAAAACAGGGGCTAAAAAAGACAAAAGTCAAGATACCTGTTATTATTGTAAAGAAAAAGGACATTGGTCTCCAGATTGCCCAAAAAAGAAACAAGAGGAGTCAGAAGAAAAGAAGGATTCTTCAGAAGAAGAGAGGGATTCTTCGGAAGAAGAGAGGGATTCTTCGAAAGAAGAGAGGGATTCTTCAGAGGAAGAAGAGGAAGAAAGAAGACAATTCTATTTAAAAGAAGCAAAGGGACAGGAGAAGAAAAGAAGAAGGGAAGAAAATGAGGAAAAAACGGTGAAGAAATTCAAAAAACAGAGAGACTAAACAAGGAGAAAGAAGAAGTCAATGAACTTTTAATTAAAGTGTTCTGTGGTGAATTGTGAATTGGATTGTAAAAAATGGATAAAAGAATACATGAATGATATAAGGTAAGTGTCTTTGAGTTTTGATTTTAAAATAAGAAGCTACACTCACGCACTCATACACAGACATGTACTATAAGGGTAAAATGGTTTTTTTTTTTGTTGATTTTTGAGTTATTGGCAAATTGAAAGGCTGTCTCTTTTCGAGAGAAGTGGGTGGCCCTGAAAAGGGCCTTTTTATTTTGGTGTAGGGGTGAGTTTAACCAATCAACTTTAACTGCCTTAAGCCTTTGCCACGGCCGAGGCCTACTTCTGACGATTGGGTTGATATCACTAAGGGTGGTACGATAGGCTTAGTCACAGGGTTGGCGTGTTTAGCTCGGGAAAGTCGTATTCGCTTCGGTCGTGATAAAGAAGTCTGATACATTTGTTTCAGACTTCTTAACTCCGCTAAAATGTCCAACAGTACCGTAGCCGTTTGATTTTCACCCTCTTGTTTCTTTGCTGCTACTTCTTCTTGCTGTTGTTGCTGTTGTTTTTTTCTTACCTCTTCTTGTTGCTGTTGCTGTTGCTGTAGGAGAAAAGCTTGTTCCGCTTCCTTTTGTCGTTGCATAAATTTCTCCAATTCTTCTTTCTGTCTCTGTCTAAAATTCTCCACTTGCGGTAATGAAGAAGGTAACGAAGGTTCCGGAACAAATTCTTGCGAGGTAAGAAAATCTACAAAATCCCAATGTACCTCTTCTGAAAGTAAGTCCGGGTTCCCTTGGGCAGTCTCCCCTGCTGGTGCACCCCAATGGATCGTTTTCTGAGTTTCCGTCATGTTGAATCACTGTCGCATAGATTGACTGCACACAAGCGCTAACGAATCTATATAGACCACGTGACGTCACAGACTGCTCTCTTCGGATTGGATGCGAGCTGACTGAATTTTGTAACGCGTGTTCGGATTGGTGAATGAATTCAATCCGTTTCATTCCTTCCTGTACCTATAAATAAGCGCAGTTCACTGCATTGATTCACCTATTCTCGTCGCTTCAAGATGTGGACCACAGTTGAGTCATCCACCCTTGTGTCTTCCATGATGTTTAGGACGGACATGCTCATGTATGTCAGGTCCAAGTGGACTGGTGTTGATAGGACAGATACTAGTCAATGGACGAGGAGAGTTTACATAGAAAGACAAGGATGTCTCAAGAGGGTACTTGTGTATGGACCGGCAGTTAGAAGGAGTTTAAGAAGAAGAAGAAGATGTGACAGATGCCATCTATGTTAATATTAATATTAACACAAACCCAAAGGCCCTTTTCAAGGCCAGCCATATTTCTCGAAAAGAGATAGCCTTTCCATTGCCTACCCCTTTTTTAAATTTAAATTTAAATTTAAAAAAATTTTTAAAAAAATCCCATGTTCAATTCCCTTAGAGGCTATAGTGGCCCAAGACTTTTTTCCCATATTCAATCCCCTTGAGGCTATATTTGCCCACGATTTTTCTCCATGTTAAATTTCCATTGAGGCTATATTTGCCCAGGGGTCTCTGTAATGCTAATTCCCATTGAGGCTCTAGTGCCCCACCTTACTATTCACGTGTGCAAATAGATTTTTAAGTGGGAAAAAGTTGCTGGGAATCAGAATGGGTTTCGGGACTGGGGAAAATGGTGAGAGAGTCAAAAATAACCATTAACATACTACTCCATTAAAGATATATTAGCTAGTTGCAGCCATTTACCAGAAAACAATAATAAAACAATACAAGAATTAACTAAAGCAATTTTGTATGTATGTATGTATGTAACATTTAAAAATCTTGTTCAAGTTTTGTTTAAAAAATTTAGTACAGAGAAACCAGTTTACATTAATATATAGATTCTAGTCTATATTTATATGGAGTATTATAATATACACGCGTAATGACCAATCGATATACACGTAACATGCCATATTACATTGATACAGATTTTAAATATATAAGGACAACGAAGCGACTGACGCATGAGCTCATTGTGGTTCATGAATTTCTTATGTTTAGGGAGTTTCCAAATCGAACACAGTGAAGTTGTTCCTGATGGAAAAGGTGCATTTCCGGTGATCTCATTTGCATTTTTTGTCGGTTGGTGAAGCATTTTTTTGGCACTGCTTGATATGTGGATAGTTTTTGATCTTTTCATTAATACTGGAGGTAAATGAACAGACATAAGATGAAATCGGATGTTCTTTTTGAATCTCGAACCAGATCCGATGGTAGACAAAACTTACGCCAGAGAGTGACAAAAATAAATGGAGAGTATGACCCAGATCTCGCCTTAGCGATTCAAGAGAGTTTAAAGCAAGCAGAGATGGATGCAAGGGCGAAAGAAAACAAAACAGTGAATTCGGCAGACAGCATTGAAGATATGTCTGTATCTAAACCAAGTATGAAATCTTCCAAACAATGTGGGGATCAGAAGGAAATTAACCATCTGAAAGACCTGCTTCTTCTTCATATTGACCTGATTCAGCAACAGCAAGAACTGCTTACTCAAAAGGAAAAACAAATTGACACTCTTAAATCTGAGAAAAATGCTGTAAGTCTTTGCGCAGCCTTCAAAAGTCGATCTTTTTGCAATCTGTGTAGGCCTAACTGAATCCAATATTTGAATCTGTTTGACCGTTGCAATATCTGTGTCACACTCGATGTGAATTGAATGCCTAATTACATTTAAATGATTTAATCATTACGCTAATTAATGATTGTTGTTAAAAGAGTTATTGATTAGTCGCCTGTCCTAGAGTCGTGCTTTATAAGTCTTTTAAAATGTCATCTCAGTCCTGGCCAAAGAATGCTTTTTATATTAGCATGCAGTATCAAAGTTCTACATGTACAATTATATGAATAACCAATCATCTTCCAGTAATGTTGTAGTCACATGATTGGTCATGTGACAATAACACTGTCCAATTTCTTTGTTCATGGCGTCTCTAACAGTGTAAACATGTGCAAATGAAGCCATTAGATAAATTACGACATCTTAAAAAAACATGTTTTAAAGTTTTAAAAAGAATGAAAGTAACTCTGATTACTCGTTATTTAGAGTTTCCATCCAGAAAATATATCAAGAAAATATCCACAAGAAATGGCACGTCGACACAGGTTGGTTCCGGTTTTAAATCTATTTTTGCATTACATTATGTTGCTGAATGGCGCATAAAATATCGAATAAATGAACCTCCATTTCAATCATTTTCATTTCAGATATAAATATCATAAAAAGAAAAAGGTACAAAATTATTCAACAAGTATAACTGGTTGTTTTATGCAAATTTTGTGTTGTAACAAGATATTAGACTGGACTACCTTGTCCATTGTAGTTGTAAAGACACAAAGCTGTGATCAGTAACTCTTTTCTACAGAGAAACGAACCTCCATTTTCATCATATTCTCTCAGAATGTAAGTGTTGGCTCTGCTGGTCATTTACCAAAACAGCTTATGGCATGGCTTATTAGCCAACTGTTTACACAAGTTTGTATTGCTAGTCTGAAACAACTTGGAGGATTGCCATAAAACTGCACACACATGCACACACACACTAAGGTCTATTTGGTCCTGATATAGCTGCCACATTGAACATGTTGAAAATATTGTTATTGCTGCTTGTGAACTGATGGTCTGATTGACATGGGGTTTTAACCAAGACGTTATGGTCCCAAATGAAAATGACTTCCAATATGGCCACCACAGCAGCCAGCATGACCATGATATAACTATTTATTATGACTCACAAATATCAGAACATGGTTTTAACACTCAGCATTTTTCTTATATAAAAATGGTTGTATGTTGGATTCCTTGAAATTCCTTTTAAGCAATAGGCAGCTTCCTCCCCCCCCCCCAAGCTTTTTGTCTAAAAAAAATGTAGAGAAGCTATCTGATCCAGTTTCCTGTGGATTCATTGCCCAAATAATACTGATATTAGTACTTTTACTTTCCTTTATCATAACCAATGAGGCAACTATATATTGTATCAGATAAGCACTGTTGACCATGTAGTAAAACTAGAAACATTTATTAGAGAGACTTTTATAAAGAAAGGACATTTGGTAGCTGTCTGGTTTTACTTGGAGAAATCACATAGAAGAATGGTATAATAAACGACCTATTCACCCTGAGTGCAGGGGATTACCTACTTCTTTTTGTATCCAAGGGAACTATTTTACATAATTTGCATTTCACGCGCTATCTTCAGGATTCTGTTGCACCTGTTATAGAAGCTCAACCTAGATATGCTTAAATAAAAAGAAATGGTTATAAGAAACAGTTTATTGTATTGAAAACCCACTCTGCATCTTGGTTTTAAAATGATGACCTAATAACTTCATCTTTACTGTTATCAGGGTGTATGCTTGTAGGTAGTACAGTTTAAAAAGTATGGACAGTGCAAGTTATTTTATTGAGATACACAAAAAAAGTTGGCTTTGCCTCTTCCTAAGTTGACTTGTACACCAACCTAATCAACCATTTTCAGACTATTAAATGTTTTGCACTTGAGCAATATCTTGTATCTCTTTCCTATTCATTCAGTAAAACAGCTTAAACATAGTATTGTGCACAAGTATTTTATGTCAGTTGAATAATTAATTGTCAGCAAATACACTTGAATCTATGTAGTTCCACCTAACATTCAGACATTAACCATTATAAAATGACTGACATTTCATGCATTTGTAGCCAGTTGTAAATAATTATTGCTCTTTGAGGGATTACAGACTGATTGCTAGTAAAAAGTTAACAAGCATATGTCAATTTTGACTACGTACAGTATAAAGAAATGAGTTTTACCTCAAAATCTCTCTGCCAAGTTTAGTAATAACTTATATGTGTGCAATGACTGTCTTTTGATTTAACAGTATTATGCAACATTTTTCCAGAATGAAACTTAGAAAATGTTTCTTTATTTCATAGATGTTGGGTATTATTTTTGTTTTCATATCATGCAACTGAAAGGTTTAGGCAACTGTTGTACAAGGAGACAATAAATTGTTTCCATGCTGCAGCCACTTCTCCCTATTTTCTCACCACTTTGCCTTATTTTCTGTCTCTGGCTAGAAGTCATTTCACTAGCAAAATCTTCCGGTGCAGTAACATCAGAGATGGTTTAAACACTAAGCAGTTAACAACAACTGATGTTGAATTCCTGGAAATTCTTTTCTGACATTAGAGCTTCAGTTCCATCAAGGGACATTAATTTAGAGTAAATTCAATGAAATTGTGGCAGGATTGGGTTGCAGCTGATTTTGCAACACCTTATAACATGTCAGTCCATTCAAGGGGCTCTTGTTTCAGCTAAACTAAATTAAATTGCAGCCCTACATCCATATAAGAAGTTGATTCAGAAGATAAGTATAGGTTTGCAGCTGATGTTGCAATACCTGATTGCTGTATATTGTATTGGTTACTGAATACAGCTTCCATTTCTACTCCATAAATTACAGTCATAGTAAAATCTTTCAGCAGTTACATTGATGCCTCCAGATAGTTTTGATATTTTCAAATTCACCCTCTTCAGAGATGTTAACCAGCCTGGGTTTTAGCTTTGTGTTATTCCTTAACAACCACTTCTGTCGGATTCTGAGTTTTACATCTAATATAAATTCATGTAAGTGAACTGGAACTTGATCGTCAGTGTATCTTAGTTCTTCTGCGCAAAGAAACTCAGTGCTTGTTTAACAAAAACAGTTTTATATTGACCAGTCAGAAATTACATCATCTTTGCACTATGAATCACAGCAAAAAGTTAATGAAAAATAATTGAACCAAAAGCTGCCAGTGAGGATGATACCATGATGACATGTGCTAAGAGGCGTTCTAAAAAGAATGTACAATGCAGGGTTGGATCAAAAATCATGCTTTTGCATTATTATTTATGTCACATTGTGGGAAAGATGGCTGTTTTTATTTTTTTAATTTTAATTCATAAAATGTAATATCCCAGACAAGTTAAGCAATGCCAGGGTTGTGGGTCCTTGGGATAATCACATCACAGATATGTGTAACATGGTGGTTCAGAGAATATAGTAGTTTTTACATACAAATGAGAGATAGGTACTATCCGTTTTCCATTATTTACCTAACTGGCGTAAAAGTAAGTGATACATATATATCGTCAGAGGTGTACAGAGTTTGGGAGTGTGTGGATTCTGGAAAGAAAGATTTTAACATGACAATTAAAAACAAGAGAGAGGCAGTGTGAGCATACCTTCAAGATTCTCTAGCTTTTGCATCATGTTTACATATTTCATTGTGCCATTTATTTATCCAGGTAATATTGTGTCTAAAATATGTTTCCTTTTCTGATTTTGTTTAGCTGGTTATAAACTAGAAGAGTTTTGGGGATGGCCTTTTGTCTATTGTCCATTATCACAAATTTATCATTACTTCGTCTCCTAAACTACTTAGAGGAGTGCTGTGAAACTTTCAACATACATTTATATTGATTCCAGTGCCTGTTTGGTCCTGAATGACAGATTGTGCTGTTCATACATTTAGTATGGCAGCCACCATGGTTATTTTGGAAATCTTGTTATTGCTAATCCTTCCAAACTTAATGGGCATACAATATCAACTTGGGGTTCTCACAGAAAGACATCTGTTTGGTCCTAAATATTTGTGATCTGACATCTAGTGTGGCTACCATGGAAGCCATATTAAAAATCTTATTATCACTCTGCCACCAGAAAAGAATGTCATATCTATATTGGGTTTCACCAGAAGACCGCTTTTGATGTCTGGTTGGTTTCAGAATATAAAACAGTTTGGAATATTACTTACAAAATGTATATGAAATGAATCAAACTCCTCACTGAAAAGAGCCTCACTTAAATTTGCTAATGATTAAAAGTAGTTTGCTGTGAATAGATCCCAAAGTCATGGGGCTTTTAATAGATTTTTCTTTAGTTTTAATAGATTCAGCTTTTGAAATGAGGGAGTTGGATCTGTAGCTAAGCATTTCTTTGTGGAAAACATGGCAAGAATATATTTCAAACGAGTCTTTGAAAATGTGAATGGCTCATTATTTAACAGAATATAGCATGCAGCTAATAAACTGCAATTATAAAGAAACAGAAGACTCCCAATTTGTTTCTAGCTTATTCGGCTTTTGGATCAAATGAGCTGTGGTATAGCTCTACATCATCCATAAACAATTGGTTTTATTACCACTCGGCGTCCCTATTCCTGATCCATTTTTCAATCAAACTTGGAATATGAGCTCATCATCAAAATCTCAGACCAGTTTGACAATGAGTAGTGAGATCAGTGATATTGACAAGGTGGTCTTTTATCAGATTGAACTTGTTACAGTTGAGGAGGTCATATTTCTTACCCAATTGTTATCAAATTTGGAATGTGCTGTTGTCATCAGAATGTTTGATAATAAGCAACATCCACGCAATATTGAGATGATATTGCATCTGATTGTCTCAACTTGTTACCAGCCCATTTTTGAGTAGACTTGGTAAAATACATCAAATTCATCAAAATCTTTGAAAGATACAATTATGAGGTATATTAGTACAAACAAACCATTGAGGTGATCTTGCATCTGATGACTGGGCATGTGAGTACTTTTTATCTCATGTAATAAACGGTCTGAATCATGATATCTAATTATTTTAATTATAAGCAGGATCTGAAATTCAGCTGTTAAAAATATGTTGTGCCCAGTTTGCATGCTATATAATAAATTTGCTGAATCTTTTGACATACTATAGTGCATCTCTCTTTCACAATAAAAGCAAGGGAAGTAATTCACAATGTTGACTGAGAATTCTAGATTTGGGGTTGCTCTGAGTTTTTCCCCCTGTAAAAAAAGTGGGTGTGTTTGTGATTTGGATTTTTAACATAGCTTTAACAATTTTTCAGTCATATCGCTATGAGCAGTTATTACAAGCAAACTAGATATAATAAACTTTGTACAATATATGGTGCACATATTTTGTAGAAAAACTTACCCAAATTAGCCGTTTGATATACCTTTGGAATTCAGTTGAATGATTCACAATTTATAACTGAAGAAAAAGTATGAAAAAGAATAGATTCATTTATCAAAATGATAATCAAGGTTTTTTTGTGCCTCCTTGAAAGTTCTGGATATTGGCTTTCTAAACAAAAGTCCTTTAAAATAATTATTTTTCCCTCAAATTAATTTGAACAATTTTTTGTCATGGCTCTTGAAATATCAGCATGATTGGCTCAGCTGCAATCATCCTCAGCTGTGTTGCTGATCTCCGATGTTTTCACTTGTTTTTTTAGTTCTTGGAAATTTAGTTTTGGGACTATGAAAGTCCTTTAATTTATTTGAGCAGAAGCGTACAAACCATTACAATCTTGAGGCACTGCTATAATGTTGAGTGTTGATGAGTGGATAATGAGAAAACATCTGAATTAAATTAGATGCATCAGTGTTGGTGATAATGTAAAAGTGCTGTCTAGCATAAACTATGTGTATTTTTGTAAAAGGACCAGAGCACAAATTTGTCAGAAATTTTCTTGTGTGGAATACCCATACATTATTACTGGTACTTCAGTTAATGTCAAAGTACTTGACCATAAATTAAAGCTTCATCTATAAATGGAACTTTAAAAAACATGGATATTAATTATTCCTTTACCTTTAGAAAGAGTTTATATCATACTATAATAAAATAGGTCAAATCAACATGATATAAAGTTTGGGAGATTGTTTTAAATCAGTTGTATGCTTCCAATACTACATAAGCATGCTTAAGAAAATGGCCATTTTCTAAGTTGTATGAAAGAGGTAACCAACATATCAGGTCCGCGTTGGCCTCTTGTTAAGGGATAGGTCCTGGAAGAATCATGAGTCAGAATTTTAGTTACATGGAAAACCCTGTTACTGTGAGTAATACAAGTCTTTGAAAATATACTGAATTGTTGTAAGATGAGGCCAGGTTTAATAATTTGAATTTGAAAAATTCAAAATGTAATCTTCAGTTTTAATTAGGTCTGTCAACTGGTTGTGAAAAACCCAGGTATTGAAAATTAATGACGAGTACCCATTCACAAAAATATATTGTCGACAACACTATCAAAATATAATATATCATCAGCAGTACACTGGTCTGAATTGCAGCTCCAGTCTATATTTTTAATATTGTAATGTTTTGCTTAACTGTAAACCTCCTTTAGTATTCAAGTTCTTAACCAGAAATTGACTTTAACCGCCATTCGCCGTGAGTAATAAATAACAAAACACGCTGTGAAAGTTGTTGGAAGTTTATTAATAAGTGAAGCGACATTGTAATATTAATTCATTTTTATTGACAAATCAAACAAAATTTTATAGCACAATTTATAACAGACAATTTCAAGTACAACAGGAAAACATATTATCTCCATCGACAGACTATCAACCATCTCCCATTTGGTGTGGGTAAAGTGCAAATTGGTAAAATGCGAAAAAGAGAATGCGAAATAGTGGATACAGTATGGTAAACAATGTGCAAAATGATGTAAATAGTCCATTCGTTTCGTCACTCTACAACAATTCAGGTTTGTGAAAATTTGACAGTGGGGTAACTAGGGTTATACATGTTTTTAATGTTCTAATGAGTACCTGGTTAAACGGCACAGCGGGTACCCGGGTGAAGTTTTCCATGGTTTTTGACAGAATGTAATCTTCATTTTTAAAGACAGTTGCTGTTTTCTTTTTCATTTTTCTTTTCTTAGTTACAATGTAGGCTGGAGCGAATGGAAAGGCGTCTTTCTCTACTTCGACAAAAAGAAGGTACACCAGAATCTCCAAGACTTTCTTCTTCATTCATACCACAGAGTAGTCCAAGAAAAGAGCACAGCACATCTATTGCTACTAGTGATGGACCTTGTGTCACTGCTACTGCTACTAGTGAATGGATAGATGGAGTTCAAGAGAAATCTAAAGAAAAACCCATTAAAAGGTAAAATAATCTTTTTTCACAAAAAATAGATGGAACTGATGCGCGGGGTGGGTGTGTGTTTTAGAGAATGAATTTGAGCTAGGACTGGATCAATCTATCATATCATAGGGCTAAATATATTGCCACATTTCATGTGTGGTATTATTAATTGGGTATCATCAAAGCACGTTATAATGCACAAATTACCATATGCTCCAATATTTTCTTAAACAACTCGAACAAGAATCTTTTGCAATATCCAGTATGTACTAGTTTATAAGTCAGGTCTAGCTACAAACAAAGACCACTAACAATATTTACAGTTACTAACAGAATATAAATTATTTAATTTTTATTCAATTATCTCTTAGTTTTTTAAACAGCTCTTCTTTGCCCTTCTACACCAGACACGTGAATTATTTATGCTTGCATAACCATTCCATGCTTGAATTTATTTTTGGATATTTGAGTGTGTATTTTTCCTCCATGTGTGCTACATTAGAAATAAATGTGACAGTTTTTTACATGAGAGTTTCTTTATATTTTCTGTCTGATAATTGAGCATGAGCTCTCATTTTGTGCTGATGCAGGGCTGGCACTGGCTTTAAAAAAGTTGTTGCCAAAAGAATTGCAAAACTGTCGCCATTTTCACAATACAGTATGATCCATTTATCTCAACACCCTTGGGACTTTGGTAATATTGTCGACATGATTGGATTTTTGTCGGGATGGGGCTGAAAATAATTGAAAGTTTGCCTGAAAGTGTCATTTTTAAGTGACTGGTCATCAGTGACTAGGATTTACAGAGAGAGAGGAAATAAACCAGTGGAAATTTGGATTAACTGAGTACACTCCACAATGTATTAAATAATGTACATGTATGTGAAAAATCCATGTATTCGAGTATTAGATTAAAGTACTTAAATTGGCCTTGAGTTCGGTCAGCCATAGACAACCATCGTGATGCTGAGGCTGGCAGGGGATGAGGCTATTCATAGAGAAATGCAAAAATGTGAAAAAATTAAAAGTTTAGCAAACATTCTTGCAAAATGTCCTACTTTCATTTAATTTGATGGCCAGATACCCATAGTTTCAAAATATTGGAACAATGATTTGGGTTTTACACTGCCATTGGTAGTGATCAAAAGCATGAATTTTTTTGTTGCAGACAGGACACTTTCATGGCACAACAAATATTGCTCCAATCACTATGAAAAATAATAAAGAAATGCTTTTTTTTAAGTTTGTTGCAGGCTTGCTTTTATGAAGGTACATGTGTTAAAGGCGCCACTAAAGGCCCTCTTTCAGTGACCAAACAAATGCCCATTTGTTATTGCTATGGCAACATCAGATAATTGTAAAACATTGAGATATATTTTTTCTCCATTTGCTTAGTATATATATAGAACAATTGGTGATTCAAAGGTAATCAGTTTTCTTTGAAGTTTCAGCAAAGCTATTTTTTTCTGGTACATTTTTCGAAAAGAATTTTTTTTTTGCCATGTCGTGTAGAATGTACTCATTTCCAGTGCTTGACTTCAGAGGTGGTCAATTATAGCCACACGGGTTCATTACAGAGAAAATTAGAAGTATCCGTCAATGAATGAAGGTTATATTGTGACAGGTTAGGTTTTATTGTGACAGGTTAGACACACACACCCATCCCTTGACTCATTGAAGGATACTCCTAATTTTCTTTGTAACAAACCCCTGTGATTGTGCTAGTCAGGTAGCATGAATGGTTTGGTTATATTAAAGCATATGGTACTAAGGCCAGACATCAGCATAAGCGAATTATGATATAACAACACAATGTTAGAGTGGTTTATCAGTAAGAACAAAGGATTTGTTTATGTAACAATAGATTTAAGTACAATTTTATATCCAATTTTGTGGCTTCCTGTCATGGTGTCTTTGAATTTCTCCACTCCTAATCCAAGATTGTATAGACAATTTTTAACACCCAACAATGTCGGCAAAAAAATTGCCTGATAGTATATTTTATCACCAGTAAGGGGAAAAAATTGCAATTTGTGACATTGGTGAAGCTAATTGCGATCCCTGTGAAAGTAATCAAAATCTATAAGACGTTTTTGTCAGCTAATGAAATTGATGTCTTGTGCTTCATTAGCAATGTGTACACTATATTCACTAAGCTTACAATCTGCTTAATGCAGTCTATTTAAAATCAGTTGTAACAGTATTTTATCTCTGTGTTCTTAGAATCTATTTTAAGTGCCCTACGGACAAACTAGAGGGAAATTTCTTGTGCCAAAGATGAAAAATAAGTATTGGCACAGAGGGTGTTGCTTAAATGAGCCCAAAATCAAAGATAACCACGGCAACTTTTCTCACAAAGAAGGCACAAGAACAAGAATGTATTAGTTAAGATTATTAAAAAGATAGAGGCTAATGAATGGTGACCATGTTCCAGCTAGGATTTCAAATGACAGGGTTGCTGACCAGGGCACCTTGAGCACAGTTGGACAATTTTTCAAGATCAAAGCACTTCATGTGTGAAAGGATGTCATATATTACACATATTTTACAGGTGCTAAAAGGGTTGGGCAGGGCATAATGCCTCTCTGTTTATGCTTAGATGGAACACTGCGATGATGGTGCTAAATGTTATGACCATTTTTCTTGCATATGATTCACATCAGTGCTCAAAGACAAATTTTTTGTCAGACTAGGCCATGAACAAGTGGCTTTCAATAAATCACTTGCACTGACTCGAATCGTGCTTGCCCAGAATGGTCATATTTTTAACTCAGCTGGTCATAAACCAGAATCACTTTTGAATGGTTTGTCATCAATTGTTTATTGTCTGACATTCATCTGTTGCTTAGCACAAGATTGATGTCACTACTCCTACTATACTTGGAAGATTGCCATGAAACTTTATGAACACATTAACCCCATGGTCTGGTTGGATGTAAATAAAAATGGATGGTAAAATCACTTTGGGGTTTTTCACTAAAAGACATTATGATGTTTAGTTGACTAATAAATAGCTACAACAATCATCTTGAAAGCTTGCTTTCACTAATCACAAATGGAAAATTATATTGACATAAGACATCTAGTGCTATGTTAAAATGATGCCAATTTGATGTCCAGTAAGACCATTACAGTGACCAGTTTGAAAATCTTATCACTATTCCTCTTGAATGAACAAAATGAGGATCTCACTAAAAGACCTTTTATGAAGTCTCGTTGGTCCAAAATGAAAATGGTGCTGCTTGCACAGCCTAATATGGTCACCTGAGGTGCCATCTTGAAAGTTTTATTATTCTTGCAGCTCTTAGATGGATGGTGATATTAACATGGGGCTTTTACTAATATAACTTCTTGTGATTAATTAGTTGGTTTTAAATGAAAATGGTGTTGATAATAATAATAATGAGGACGATGTATAATGCCTAATCTTTAGAAGCTCTAAGCACTTTACAACATTAGACAACACCTATAACATTAAAACCCATATATAATGATATTATTTAAAAAAAACAAACCATGAAAGTAGGAAACATTATTAGGTCTTTAAGTTGATCTGACTTCTAATATTGTTCATACAGTGGCCATCTTAAAATCTTGTTTTCATTTCTCCATTGCAGCAGTCTTGGAAATCTTGGCATTGTTACTCCTCCATAACAAATAGTCACATTGACATAGGATTCACAGATATCCTGTTACACCAGTTTATGTTGGTTTTCACTGGTAAAATTTGTACTGAAAAAAATGGGACTGTATTCATGTACCAACTAACTGTCAAATATGTTGTAAGTCTTAAAAGTTAACTGTTTTAACATGAAAGTCTATCAGTAGTCCATCTATTCTTTTCATGCAGGTATAATCTCTTATCCCCACTGATCAGTGATTGACGGCATCAACACTGTAACAGAAGAAATAGTTTCCTCTGCCCTTTCCCGTCCTCCCTTTAGATTTTTCAAACTATAAATTATATTGGAATTCACTGCCATTTCACAGTGGAGGCATAGGGTAGCTACTTACTAGTGCTCCTTAGTAAACTTAAATGACCTCACATTGAACCGTATCTGCATGAAATTGATGGAAGGATGAATTGTGATGCCCATTCTTTACAGCTGTGGCATATACATATGCACGCACAAACACACAGTGAAACTGACATATCTTTATACCGGAATCCCCTCAATGGCCAAAAGTTTGTTCAGTCCCAAAATTGCCTTTATGAATATTATCATGTTTTTCCCTCAGTAAACCAAAACCCCTCAGCTCTGAATAGTGAAACAAATTTTGATCCAAAGTTCAATTTTGTGTTGAACAAAACCCCATAAAACTGAAACTCAAATAAAACTTGTAAATATGAACATATTTCAGGCTAATTCTTCATTATATACATGTATTTAAAAATATTTACTTACAGCACTCTCAGATGTGTGCACTATTTCACACACAGGCCAATGCTCACAATTATATATTCTCACTCCCATCACATAAGCACTTAGAAAAAGATTTTTTCTTCACATCAGCAAAAACTAAGTAAGCCAAAAACTTCTCAAAACTGATTTTATATTTTGGGTCATGAGGGATTTTGATTTTGAGAGATGGCACTATATATATATATATATATATATATATATATATATATATATATATATATATATATATATATATATATATATATATATATATATATATATATATATACATATATATATATATATATATAATATTGTTTTCTGTTTTTGGCAGGAAGAGTTTTTAAGGAATATAAGTCTTGTGTGTATTCATAATGAATTCCTTATAAATGAAGGACATAGATACTGGGTTGTAATGCTGGTAGTCTTGTTCCATTTGCAAGAAGAGATATGGTTAACTACAGTTGCATGAATGAAGAATTTATTGTACATAAAATTGTCATTTTTCCAGGCAGCCAAATATCCGGAAAAAATTTGTCTCTGTATAATCAACAGTGCACTGTTTTATGCTCTTTTTTTCCACAGAAAATTGTCTTTAGAATTTCAAAGGGTACGTAAGAAGTTTGGAGCTGATTTTCCACTGACTGCTGAGTCCCCAACAGAGGAAGATACTGAGAAAGCATGCAGAGCCTTAGCAGAAAAGGCTCGACAGAAAGCAGTGTGCAAGAAACCTCGTAATCATGCTGAAGCTGGCCAGAAAGAATTGAGGACTGATAAACTGTATCATGTGTCATTTTATGAACCAATATCAAGGGAAATAGAGATCGAGGATAGACCTGATGTAATAAAAGGTGCTGCAGCTCAATTAGAAGGTAAGGAGTAAGATGGCTACAAAATATTACATTATTTTGATGGATACTCCATCTGCATAATGAAATGACCACCGAAGCTGATATTGTCTTGTCTTCATATGCTGAAGGAGCAAATGCATTTTGTGTTGTTCTTTCATTGCCCTTCATCAATTGCTATTGTCATTGTCTCAAAAACCACCGGCAAATCCAACCATTCTGGCATGTAGTTCTTCCAGATTTTTACCAGTGATCTTGATTCAACTTCAGATTGAAGTTACTAAAACTTGGAAACTTCTTCTTGAGAACTGCTTTACAGAATTTAGCTAAATTTGACAGTAGCGTCCTTATACAATGGCCTTTTAATTTGGAAGCAAATGGTGTCATTCAGCAATCCGGTATGGCCACCATGAATAAAAATAAAAAAATGTTTGACCAATGTTTTCTTTATATAAAAAACAGCATTTGACCACCAAAGGTGACAGAAAACACTTTTTTTGTAAAGGCCTGTAAAGTTTGGACAAATGAGTCAGATTTAGCATCAAATTAGGCATCTACCAACATTGGTTTGTCGATATTTTGATGTAGTTTATGATATTTACTGAGAACATGTTTTTCTTTATACAAAAATTCGTACAAAATATGTGATTTCCTGTTAAATTATGAATTCAATGATGATTCTAAATTTCCGTAAACTAACCACCATCTTTTTCAAGTAAACTGATATTTGAAGCTTTGATTGTGATTTTTTAATATTTTAAGCAGGTACACTAATTATCCAGATGTGCTATAATGATGGAGCAGTGTAGTGAACTTTCATTTACAACTTTCAGTCAGGATTTTGTTATGTCAGGCAAATGTGTGGTTGTATTATTAATGTTTCAAAACTCTAGTGACAATAATGACTATATGGTGCAAATTAAAATATGTTCAAGCAGATAAAGCCTACTTTCTGCTTTTTGTACAGTGAAATGTCATACATTCAGGCACTTTTTTCCCATTCCTGTCTTAGAGCAGCTGGAATCGGGGATTGCTTCAAGCAAAAATAGTAGAAATCCATTCAGATAAATTGTTTTTATGATACCAATACCTTAAAATAAATGGAATGCAGACTTTGCTGTAATCTGTAAGTGCACCCATCTAGTTATGATTTGAAATTGCTGGTTGCCAGGCAGCCTAAAACTAGCAACTTTCTAAACACAGTATTGCACTGTGATAGTGGGGTTCTTGCAATTTTTTTGTCCAATGTTCCCTGTGTAACTGCTAGGCATGCTCTTTTGTGAGGAAACATGAAGATAACATCTACTTTTCTTTTGTGCGTGTCTATCCATGTCTATAATGGTATCATCATGGATCAAGTTGTGAAAGGCAATTAAAAACTAAAATGGCAGTGAATACCCATGTAGAACAACATATTTGGCAACCCAACATTCAAGGTTTATGGTAGTCTGTCGAGTTGCTTAGTAAAGTCTTTCACAGCCACTAGCATCATATTTTGCGAGGTTTAGGCCACTGAAGAGTTATTTTCCTTTCAGGTTAAATTTTTTTTAAAAATGGACTCATTTTATGTTAATGCACATATTTTGGAGGAACCAATTTTTAAGCTTATAAAGAAATGTAATTTGACGGGGAAAAAGTGTGACTTATTATCATAAATGTTGGTAGATAATGGGGGAACACTAAAGTTAAATGAAAGCAAGATCTGGAACAAGATATTGCGTTGTAGAGCAACTTGTTTAGAGGTGTACCAATGATTCAAACATGTTGATGTCATTATGCTTTGCTTTAGCACTTGATAAAACTTTTTTTAATACAGATTTGTAAGTATCAAATGTGACAAAACTGTCAAACCAAATAAGATTATCTAATTATTTTAGTATTGATTAGTACTATCTGCTTTTTCCCTTTGTCCTTTTAAAATGTTATGTGATGCAGGATACAGTGACCATGGACCTTTTACTTGGTTAATACAACCTTGAAATATTCTTGAATTTGAGGGTGTGGCTTTGGAAACCTTAATTTAAAAAAAGTTGTTTTTATCCTTTACAAGTTTTTGATTTTGTTGGAAAAAGTTGAATTTACCTTGGCAATTATAAAATATTAATATAAAACTAAATAAAATATGTTACTTTGAACTTTCTGTTATTGACATATTTTCCAAAAATAATGAATAAAGCAAAATAATGTGATGAAATTTGGTGGAACAAATGACACACAACACCAGTAGTTAACAAAGTGACATATAAAGAGGGTTCAATTTCTGTTACATAAAATACTCCTTCACAACATTTGGAAGTCCTTGAAACTTTAATTTTTTTAACAAAAATCAGTTCAGAGCTGTAAGACCCATCATTTATTTTAACTTTTTCAACTGTCTTATTCAGTGTCTATATATACTTCACTATTGCAGTGGAAGTTCCGTCCTGGAGAATACAGACCTTCACTAATCTTTATGTGTTGGAAGGTACGGAGGTATGTATTCAAGTAACTTTTGCACACAAAAAAAAACTATTCCCAGAAATCTTTTTTTTAGACCTACAAGCATTGTGAGATTTCTAGCATTTATAATCACTTATAAGTCAAGTCCAGCTGAAAACTGCACAGGCCCAGATCTGCCATCACCTAATGCTCTGTCAGATCAGGGTTAATGCAGTTTGTTAGCACATTATGTTACAGCAGCTCAGGGTATGTGTTGTTTGTAGTTGGACTTGATCTGTACTGGGAATGTTTGTGTGTGTATATGTATATGTATGTGTGTGTGTGTGTGTATATATATATATATATATATATATATATATATATATAAAGTAGTCCCCCTCTTGAACAGCCCCCCTGATCAGCGGCCACCCGCTTCGTATGGCCAGAATCCGTTGGCACCGACGAGTTTGTGTTCAAAAGTACCCCTCGCGAAAGGCCACCTGGCTAACACGACCAGCTGCCAGCATATTAATGCAATAATATAACATTTACCCCTCACAAGCGGCCGCATTTTATCTGAATATGTATCCAGAACCAGTATTTTATTCATAACATGTGTTAAGTAATCCGATTTCTGTTTCCCAATGTCAGGTTTTCGTTACTGAAAGAAGTGTTGAGTAAAGCACATGTACCACTAAGGTTAATATTATATCATTTACGCCTCACGAGAAGCCAAATTTATTCCATAAAAACCGAGAAAGACTCAAATTTAATCCATACAAAAGGGTAAATACAATGTAATCCAATTAGCTTTACTGCTGTGTTATCATAAGATGTCCGGTTTAGTCACTCTGATAATTGTTAAGATTACAGTTATTGAACAATAGTAACAGCTGAGAAGTGGCAGTATCGATGTACAATACCCAAGTCAGCAGGAAAATGGTTTGATAGCTTTTATGGCTTCCCTTAGTAAGATGTTGAGCTTGTTCATTTTGATAATTAGGGGCTATTACTACTGACAATAATTGTCAAAATTACAAATCCTAACAGCCGCGAGGTCAGACCTTTGTAATGTTAATGGTACATATCGAAGCCATTTTGGCTTCTCTCACTTGAAATTGTTTTATCAGTATTGTAGTTGGCAACATGAATAACTTACTGCAAAAAGATCAACATGTCATCGAGGAAAAGAAAAATTCTCAGTTTAGAAGAGAAAGTGAAAATAATTCAACTGACGGGGAGGGGGGAGTGTCAAGGATCCTTGCAGAAAACTAATGTCGGGAAGACTCAGATAAACAATATCGTGAAAGATAATGAAACAATTCTGCCGAAGTGGGAAGGTGAAATGGATGGAGAAAGGAAGATTGTTTGAGCCAGGAGACGTTTGTATCTTGATTTGAATGACAAGAAAAAGCAACAGTTTTGTCAGCTGAATTGTGATATGACGACTTTACCGCAAGTAATGGATGGTTGCACAGATTTCAAGTGCAACACAATATTAAGTGTTCTGTCCTTAGTGGAGAATCAGCTGATCTTAATAATTAAGTTGTCGAAGATTGGAACAAAAGACTAAACGATATATGCAGGGGATATGACAGCAAGGATATTTTTAATTGTGACGAGACTGGTTTGTTTTTTAGACTTACCAACAAAGTGACAGACGATGTGATCTGTAACATAATTATAAAGACAGTTTTAAAACTATATCAATGGTTATTCATAGCATTCTTTTGAAAATGATGACACTGTTTTATATTTATTTCACAACATGCATGTGATTTTTTAATGAAAATATTAAATGTTTTAGAATTAAATGTACTTGTGACTTTCTTCATATGTATTTACTATTCGCATTTGTCATCCCCCTCTAGAAAGGCCACCCTCATTATAAGGCCACTTCCCTGATGCATTAGGGGTTAGGGGTGGCCTTATAAGAGGGGGACTACTGTGTAGGTATATATATATATATATATATATATATATATATATATATATATATTCTGTGAAATTGCTGAATTTATCATTAGCATTCAGACAAGTAAAATGAATGCTTTCCAGAAGGAAATATTAATTGATTTATATTATGAATTGTTTTTAAATAATCTTCACTTTAGTCTTACAAAACCATTGAACAGTGTTGTCCTTGAGCAAGTTCAGGGGACATTCTCTCTCTCCACAAATTAACAAGTCCTAATATTGCAGTAAAGGAGGAAAGAGAAACCTAAAATGACAGCTCAGACAAGGTGCAGTGCTGCTTCTAAACTTGTGGTAGTGCAGTGGTGTTCTGTGAACATCAGTTATTATGTTTTTGTGATAATAAGGTTTTGAGTAGAAAGAGAAATTGACAGAATGCTGTTGTGGTCTGACAGTAGTACATAAATCTGAGAATACTGTTTAATTTGAGAAAAATAGGTGTGGGTCTCCAAAACCAATTTTAGCGCTTCAGGTCATAGACCAAAATAACTTTTGTGATGGTCTGTTGTCCGACATCATGTGTCCCATTAGCACAAATTTGTTATCGCTATTCCTCCTGAACTGCTTTTAAGATTGCCATGAAACTTGACTTATACATTCATTCAGTGATCTTGGTGGTCCTAAATGAAATTAGTGCTGTTTGGACACTAAATCTGACCATCATTGCAACCATCTTGAAAATCTTGTTGTTACTGCTCCCTCTGAACATGTCATCATGGTCTTTGACTTCTACTTCATCCTTGATGAAAATGGTGCCAATCTGACTTCATATGTCTGCCACTGTGACCTTCTTGAAAATCTTATCACTACTGCTCCTACATGGAATGTCATATCAGTATGTGGTTTTCACTGAAAGACTTTTTATGATATCAGATTGGTCCTAAATGAAATTCATGCTGATCTGACTTCCAATGTAACCACCACAGCAGCCATCTTGAATTATTTGTTGTGCTACTCCTCCTGATTGGATGATCATGTCAGTATAGGGTGTTCACTAAAAGACTACTATGATGTCTAGTTGGTCTCAAATAAAAATGGTGCTGATCTGACATCCAATATGGCCACCACAACAGCCATCTTGAAAATCTTTGTTATTGTTACCTCTACCCCTTACTAATCATTTAAATACTACTTTTATCCAAAGTTTCTCAGTTGCTTTGTATCTTGTGTACATGGAGCCAGTTTTGGCAAGTATATGCTTTCAATATGCTGTGCAGTGAATAGCCTACTTTCAGCTCCGATTATCAATTATTGTTTACCCTGGACTGAAATTGAGTGGTAACAATCAATAACCACCAGTTAGAACTGAATGCAGGCTATTTTCAAACTTACCAATATCGTGTCAAATTTTTTAGGGTTGAACAAATAGATCAACAGTTTCTGTAATATTTTATATTTAATGTTTTGATTTTAGCAAGACACATAATAAATCCTCTTTTTAAATGTTAAATGTGTTTCAGATTCTTAAATCTTTCTCTCTCATCAATCAACTTTGAGCTTGCATTGGGAGTCTGTGTGGGAAATGCTTTAAAATATGCTTAAAAGGTGTCCATTTTGAAGTTTTATATGAGTAGCATTGATACTATAGATACTAATCTATGTAATAGCATTGGGACACCTAATATGACTGAATAGCATTGGGACACCTAATATGACTGAATAGCATTGGGACACCTAATAGGACTGAATAGCATTGGGACACCTAATAGGACTGAATAGCATTGAAACTCTTGATGCTATCCTGTATATCATCTTGACTCTTTATAGCATATTGATAAGACTCCTAAGAACAGTCCTGCAACTGAAAACAGATTAAGCTAACAAGCATGATTTTTTTTCCCTCCAGAATCTAGAGGATGATATTTTTGTTAAAAGACACCAGAAACCAGAAATAGAAGAAAAGAGGAGAAAACGGTAATGATTGCTTAGAACAATCTTTAATGGTTTTGTCTCATATATAACATTGGGATCACTTTTATTATGTCATTGTGATTGTTTTAGGCATCACTAAAAAGTTTTACTTTCAGCATAGTTTCTCTGACACTGTTGAACTTACAGTCATGGGACTTTATGTGTGTAGTCAGCTTTGAATGTATTACATCTATGGACAAAAGTAGGTCACAGTGACATACATTTATGCTCCAGCAGTTTCATTAAGTGTTTGCATTTAGCACTTTTTCTCTGACACTTGTACTGATGAGAGTATCCATCTTAGAGTATACTTTTCTCTGGCCAAAAGTAGGTCACATTGACCTTTTCATGCTTCAGAGATTACATTTTTATATTTAGTTGCGTTTCTTAGACACTGTAGTGTGTGCAGTTATAAAACTTCATAGGTATATTAATAGCAGGGATATAAATCACTTCTATAACATTCTGATAAGTCACCTGTTTTTCTTGTTCAAGTTATGCAAGGTTTCTATATACCTGACATGAAGCACATTATAATATTGTATGATGATTTCCATCTGTTACTAATTTAGTTTTTGCACAATAAGTCAAGTTATCCATCATTTTTATTTATAAAACCTTTTGGATGTTTGCACATAGGATAAGAAAGAACCTTACTGATTTTTGGTCTGATCGTTTAGGGACAAGGTCATTGTGACTTAAAGAAGAAAAAGTTTCTGCACATTAACTAGAATTCAGCACCATCTACATTTTGAGGATGGTTTGAACTTAGTATAAAGAAGAACCCTATACTTTTCACTGAAAGCAAAAAATTATTATCCACACAATGCCATTAGTTCTATACCATAGACCTGAAGCAAACTCAGTCAATCACTAGCACATGTTATAACAATGAAGCCTGTCAGTTTAAGGATCAAAAGGTCTTTATTCGGGATTACTTAATCACATAGAACAAAAATGCTGTTTTCACTATACAGTGTTTAGTACATGATGCTGTTTTCACTATACAGTGTTTAGTACATGATGCTGTTTTCACTATACAGTGTTTAGTACAAAATGCTGTTTTCACTATACATTGTTTAGTACAATATGCTGTTTTCACCATACAGTGTTTAGTACAATATGCTGTTTTCACCATACAGTGTTTAGTACAATATGCTGTTTTCACTATACAGTGTTTAGTGCAATATGCTGTTCCCTCTATATAGCATTTAGTACATAATGCTGTTCCCACAATACAACATTTAGTACATCATTCTGTTTTCCCCTTACAGTGTTTAGTACATAATGCTGTTCGTCACTATACAACATTTAGTACATAATGCTGTTCCCACATTACAACATTAGTACATCATGCTGTCTTCACTATACAGCATTTAGTACAAAATCCTGTTCTCTAAATAGTGTTTAGTACATCATGCTGTTCTCTCTATATAGCATTTAGTACATAATGCTGTTCCCACTATTTAACATTTAGTACATAATGCTGTTCCCACTATACAACATTTAGTACATCATGCTGTTTTCACTATACAGCATTTAGTATAAACTCCTGTTCTCTAAATAGTGTTTAGTACATAATACTGTTCCCTCTATACACCATTTAGTACATCATGCTGTTCCCACATTACAACATTTGGTACATCATGCTGTTTTCCCCTTACAGTGTTTGGTACATAATGCTGTTCCCACTATACAAAATTTAGTACATCATGCTGTTTTCACTATACAGTGTTTAGTACATAATTCTGTTTTCACTATACAGTGTTTAGTACAATATGCTGTTTTCACTGTAGTGTTTAGCACATAATGCTGTTCCCTCTATATAGCATTTAGCACATCATGCTGTTCCCACTATACAACATTTAGTACATCATGCTGTTCCCACAATACAACATTTAGTACATAATGCTGTTTTCACTATACAGTGTTTAGTACATAATGCTGTTTACACTATACGCATTTAGTACAATATGCCGTTTCCACTATACAGTGTTTAGTATATAATGCTGTTTTCACTATACAGTGTTTAGTACATAATGCTGTTTTCACTATACAGTGTTTAGTACATAATGCTTTTCCCTCTATATAGCATTTAGTACATCATGCTGTCCCCACAATACAACATTTAGTACATCATGCTGTTTTCACAGTACAGTGTTTAGTACATAATGCTGTTCTCTAAATAGTGTTTAGTACATAATGCTGTTTTCACTATACGAATTTAGTACAATATGCTGTTTTCACTATCCAGCATTTTGTACACCATGCTGTTTTCACTGAACAACATCTAGTACATTATGCTGTTGCCACTATACAGCATTATGTATGCATGAATGTTTTTGTTTCTTTCCCAAACCATGAAAGTTTAAACAAACAAAATATTAAGCTTCCTCAGTTATTGTAGTAGATATTATTGATGTCAAGTAAACATGTGCATGTCATTCTGTCACCAAGCTGTCTAGTGTTTTTATAGAGTTATGCCCCTTTTAGTGTTAAATGTATATGCAATATGCTCATTCTTATGTATGCAACAAATCCCATAACTTTCAGTGAATTTGCAAGAAATCTTGTTAGACATTTACATGTGGGATATATAAGCCTTTGTTCCCTATTTAGTATTACTTGTACTAAATATAGCAACTCTCATTTGGGTTACAAATTCTACTGCTTTTAATAAATCACTTTGAAATAGGAAGACATCCATAACTAGCAAATATATTCATTTCTTTTTATCTTGTCTTGCTTGATTGGTTTTCAGAGTGTTTTTCCAAACTTTTTTCAAATGTAATTTGTTTCATATTGCCTTGTGATTGTAAGCAATGAAATGTGCTTTACACAGACAGCAGAGTTCTCAGATTCCTATGCAGTCAGCGTCTGTTTTTTAGTGATGTCTTCACAAAAGCATACATGAAAGGCTTATGTGAGTGACGTTTTTAACAAAAGATTCACGTGTCAGAGAATATTTAAGCATTTGAATAAGCGCTAGGGTACAATTTAAGGAATAAAGAAATAGACTTGTCATGAATAAAATGCATCATTGTTTGTATATTTTTAAACATTCTGTATACCTCTCACTTTTCAGGTGGGACATGCAGAGGATAAGAGAGCAAAAAATGTATGAGAAGCTGAAAGAAAAAGAAAATGATGCAGAAAAAAACAAGGAGCTTCCCGTCGTGGAATCCTTTTATCCTACACTAGATTCAAGTGAGTAATCATTTGTAGTATCCAGAGATATATGTGGTTTATGATTTTGTCTTACCAGTATTATACAATTATTGAAGTTTGATTTTGGTTGATAAACACATGGTCAGTACAGCAGCTGGATCTGGGTGCTTGCATCACATTGATTTCCTTACACCATCCAGCGTGATGCAAGATGAGAAGGCAAATCAAGTTACGGTACAATGATGTGTTTATTATATACCCATATCATTTATTTCTTAATAAGAAAATTGTTTTTGTTGTTCTCATTATTTTACTTTGATTCCTTCTGTCTTTTCACTCAAATCCACTTCATACGGCCATTGATAGGTGACATCTTCCTTGATAGCAAGGAATCTAAATCTGTATCACGTTCACATTTTCAAACCTGCCATCCCATATGATTTGAATATGTCTTCCTGAATGGCCCCTAAATTATGGACGCATGGAATATTAGACAAATATCTTTAAATACCCTGTTGTTGCAATCGAATTTAGATACTGGCTTCTCTGTGTTTGAATCGGATCTGGGTTCCATATTAGATTCAGTGAAGCTTATCAAGTAACCAGTCTAACTTTACAGGAGTACCAAAGATGCTTTAAATTTCCCATTTCATTCATGTAAAATGTTTGCATGTGTGTGTGTGTGTGATTTGGATTCTTAACATAGCTTTAACAATTTTTTAGTCATATCGCCACGATGTCAGCAGTGTGGCAGTTTATAGTGATGTCTAGCACTGGGGCATCATGCCGCAGACATGTAGCATGATGTCCCACCCAGTTACATTATCCTGACACCAGACCGACCAGTTCTAACACTAACTCGTAATGCTCAGCGCCTAGCGAGGCAGCTGTTAGTACTATTTTTGTAAGTCTTTGGTGTGACTTAGCTAGGGATCGAACCCACAACCTCCTGCATTCGAGGCAGGTGCTCTAACCACTAAGCCACTGGGCTGGTTCAAAATGTTTGCATCATCACGCTGAACACATTGCTTAGGTAATATTTTCTACAAATGGCATCAGATGAATGTGAAGCACATTGAAGATGCAAAAGACAGTAATCCTCTTAAAAAGTTTAAATAATCAGCACATAAGTATAAAATGAACATTCCGATTCTTGGGGAACAAAGGAGAAATGTTCATTGGACATGTGTTCATTTAAGTATGTCTTGTGACAGGAGAGATGATAGCTGTCACAATGTGAAATTCAGAATAAACTTAAAGATTATGTCAAGTCAGTAAAATAAGCAAGAAGCCTTTGAGCTTCACAGGGTTTGGTAATTATGGTAATTATAATTAGGCAAAGTTCATCATGCACATAAGTTATTTTGATTTTTTGCAAACTCTATATACGTTGGAGGATATGTGCACAAAAAGCTGTGGTGCCATCTGTTACATTCCCCAATCACATTAACATTAGGAATATAAGCCTGCTACGTCCCAAACTGAGACCTACTGAAAGATGAAATTTCGTCTCTTCTGTCTATATCATCACTTTACTATTACCATCCATTGACACAGCATTGGACAGAAATCCTACTGTTAAATCCAAGTCTTTGTGTGTGAAAATCAAGACATCCATTCCAAATTTTGGATTTATTTTGGGTTAATATTGATTCATACACAGGTAGTAAATATAAATTTTTGAATTTCATCTCTATTTTAGACTGTCATTTTATACTTTATGGTGGTACGACATGCTATTCTTGAAGCATGTTGACTTTAAAGTTTTCGTGCATGCTGTCTTTATTTTGTGCACTCTGTAATAGGTATTATTTGGTGAATTATTATCCCACTGACATGATAATTTATCCTTTGAAGCTATTATCTTATCATTTCAGAAACATACTATCCAAATGCAGTAAATGCAAAAAATATAAAGCAAGGGCAGACTGGCATATACAAAATGTACCTCTTCTGCTCCTAATAGTGTGTTCCATTTGTTGTCCTAAATACACCTGGTCAGCTGTTCAGCAAGATCAGTACAGATGTACCATGTATTCATCCAAATACAGAATCATTTGTGAACCTTGTGTAGGATGCTACTGGGGTCCTTTCTCCCCACCCCCCACTTAAAATCAGAAGAACAGTGCCTTCCACCACTATGCCATCATCAGAGTTTGGTGGAGATGAATACAGATATGTTGCAGTCACAGTTGGATATGCCAGCCTTTCAGCAACATATGCATTGAATGGTATAGGAGAATGCGACTCAGTTCTTGACTTGAGGCAAATTTCGTCTCACTTTCCATCTTTCGATGCTGCAGATAGTTTTGATATAATAGAGGGTTGTTACCCCATTTTTATGTCGCTGATTTGGCCTAAGACATTCTTAAAGCTTATCCATTATACCCCCAGATGCATGGGTAAATTTTTGATCCAGTGGATCAAGCATGTAGTAATTAATGTCTGGCCATACAAACCATTCTGACAGCTCAGCCATTTTAACCCAGATTCGATTACAGGGACCTTAATAAAAGAACTGACTGTTCAGTCAGACAAATGGCTTCCTATATACATGCAGTTCAGGATGGGGATTGTAATGGAAAATCTAATTAAACCAACAGTCTGCTTTTGCCAGTGACTTTGAACGGTAAGATTTAAATATTCATCTTCATAAAATGCATGCTCACAGATCACGTGATGATATGCTTTGTGCTTTAAGGGGTTTTGTTTAAATAGGAAATCCAGTCTTTCTTTTTTAGAAGGATACCCTGGGCATTGGTTAGATGCTCATCATTCCCTCCATTTTTAACTTATTATCCTAAAGTTAACTTGATACAGGGTGCATGATCATGTGATTCACACAAAATTTGTACGAATTTATGCACTTAGAAATTAGTTATGCACGAGAACTTGCACAGATTATTTTCAAGTTGCAAATATGAAAATGTGCTCTATGTGTTATACAATTTTATTAGCTGTTCACACTTAAAATGCTTGTAGAATTGATAGAAATATTGTAATGTTGCATTGTGTATTTTTTCATATCTGGTTTCTTTGCCTTGAGAGGAGTAGTTATCAAACTGAATTTGATTGGTACATTGGACCTCATAACAAGCATTGTGTCATAGTTTGAACCTTGTGTCAAGCAGGTTTTACAAGTGCACATTTCTAATATGGACTATGTAGAAGATCCAAAATAGCTGATTCCCATCATTGTTCATCTTTAGATGACAAGTATTTTTGGAAAATACATGCTGATCATAGTAATGAAGATAATTTATTTTGTAAGTTAGATTTTATATCAGTTTACTGGAGCTGTGAAAGTATTAATAGAAATACCAGTGAGTGACTTTGAACCCAAACATTACTTTAATACAAATCCAGTGTACATGCTGGATGAACAAAACAGATGGCATGCATGTCAGCTCCTCATTTCAGCAGTGTTTTGAAATTAAATATAAAACGGTCAGACAAACAAGCTGAATTAAAATGCAGACAATTTAAAAGTAGAATGCACTTTCTGTTTCTTTTCTTGTCACAATTTAGCCATGCAGGATCAAGTGGTGTAAAACTATGTCTCAAGGTTAAGATAAATGTACTAAAAATGAAATTAAAAAGTACAGATATTTATTTGATCAAAATATCTGTTTTAATAGGATTCAGATGGACATTAAAGGTCATTGAAAGTCATAGAGATATGAACAGCTCAATTCAAGGCCTGAAAGTAATTATTATTTTTCCAAGGTCATAGAAGGTCATGGAATTATAAAGACATGGTTATATATAAAAATATGATTGAGTCATTTATTTTACATTGTTTGATGATTTGAAGTATGGTTTGATTTTTTTCTTCATATGTTAGCGATTCCACTATGTTATAATCCACATGATGTAATCAGATACGCATAGTACCCCTTTCACATGATGTCAGTAACACTCTTTCACTTCATGAAGTTTAATTGGCACATTGGGTCCTAGAAAAGACCTTCTGTCATAGCTTGAATCAAGCATCAAGGAAGTTTTACAAATACCTGTTTAAAATTCGGGCTGTGTAGAATATCCAAATGGGCTGAATCTGAGTGCAGTTCATCTTCTTCTTGTTGTAGGATTTAATGCAATTTTTCAGCACAAGATAGGCTATACATGGCAGCCAGTATAAATGGTTGAGTAAGAACCTGGAAAACCCCAGGAAGAACCACCAACCCATGAGAAGCTACTGGCAAACTTTCTCACATACCCAAGTTGGACAAAACTGAGACTTGAACCCATGCAGACAGAGATGAGATGGCAATGATCTGTAACAGTGCATGCTTTAGACCACTTGTCCACTCAGTGCCCCCAGGTCATCTTGATTTTGTTTGGCAAATACTGACTGATGATAGTGATGGCAGTTTATTTTTAAGGTTACAAGTTACATCAGATTATTGGTTGTTGTTGTTGTTCTAGGGTTTAACGCCATTTTTCAGCACAAGATTAGCTATACATGGCAGCCAGTATAACTGGTGGAGGAAGAACCCTGGAAAACCCAGGGAAGAACCACTGACCCATGTGAAGCTACTGTCAGGCTTTCCCACGTACCCATGCTAGCCGAGCCTTGGACTTGAACCCACTCAGACAGAGGTGAGATGGCAGTGATCCTGAATGGTGAGCGCTTTAGATAACTCAGCCACTCGGGGCCCCGTCAGATTATTGGAAAAAGTATTAAAAGTTAGAATTTCAACAGATGCTTCTTGACTGCAGTTAAGCTTTGAATTAAGTGGGTTGCGCATGTAATCAGAACCAGAACTGATGTCAATTTGAATACTTGAAAATATGCTACACTGCAAATGTATGTCAACTTTTTACCAAAATCAACACAACTTGTAACAGATAACATTTGTTTTCTTTAGGAGTAAATCAGTGCAGGTTAATTCCAATGTACAATTGGGAATGAATTACCGCCAAATTATCCTAAATAGGAAAAGCATGGCGATACATGTTTTCACTATTTTTTTTATTATTAACCTGAAGATAACACAGATATCGCACATTTATTTAGTTTATGGTATAAAAAGTGTTCACATTTTTTACTTGTTTGTCGAAACCTTTTATAGATCTCTAAAAATCCAGAAATTTTGACTACATGCAATTTTTACATTTCGGTTTTAATCAGCTTTTGGTGTAACATTATAATATTTATGAGTGAAAAATAATATAATCATTAGATCCCAGTAAATCAAAAAAGTTAATAGTTTTTAAAATACCTCAAGCATAGCTACATACATGTATAACCAAATATGGGTTCAGATAAATTTAATAAGTAATTTAAACATAAAATTAGGAAGTAAATATATTTGTTTGATCAAAATACCTCTCTCTGAACAACCAGTCTGTAGCATTAATGAATGTACAAAAAAAATCCTAGCACAGCATTATGGAACAGATAGGAAATCTGGCATTACAGTCAGTAAAGCACTGATTCTAGAAAGTAAAAGCTAGGCGGATGGGCTTAAGTTAGTAAAAAATCTTATTTTGGATTAAAGTATCGAAAAGATATTATCCATGAGCTGTGAAAAATTGTTCATAATAACCATAATGAACAATATCCAAACTTGTTCCAGCTGGTAAGCCAGCTATGTATATGCCCCATCAGCAGGGGCATCTCAGCACAGAACAATTTTCAAACACTGATGAAGTACAGATTAAGCTCAGAAAAATTGACAGCGGCAACAGCTTTTAAAGATTTTGTTTCCAGTAAGACTCTCCAACAGTGTGTAGCTAGGATAAATAGAGATGGATATTGAAGTGGTAGGTAAATAGTGAACTATGGCCATTTCCTCCTCCTCCGTATCTCTTTTTACTACCCCCTTATTTTCATAACAAGTGGGATGGCCACCCACCCACCTCATCCCCACACACACATTAGATAAAATCCAGGCATTAACTTTGAAGTGAAAGCTCTGGAGTTGCAGCTGGGGAAGATAGTATAGAAGGTAAAGAGCGATTTTTGACATCCGAATCCAATTACAATTACTTCGTTTATAAATATCATTTCCTTTTCATATTTTATTACATTTATTTCTTTAATGTTTAAATTAATAACTAAAGCAGAACACTTGATCCTGTGAGTAGTCATTGAAAACTGATAATTGAAAAGTCACTGAATTTCAATTCTTGTGATCTATATTAGATCTTAATTTAGGGGTGAAATGATTCATCGACATATTGATATGTTTGCTGGAATAATACATATTGATTAAAGAGAAGGAGAATTGATACAAAACAATACTCACCGTGTATGTTATTTTAGTTTTCAGCTGTTATGAATAATTATTATTAGTTCGCGTTCTTATTATTTAAATATATAATTCATCTGTTACAGCAATTGCAGTCCTAGGCACTCAGTTTTTATTAGAAAAATAAAAAAAGATGATAAAGAATACTCGCTCGCCATATGCAAATTCGAACAAAGTGACATGGTTCATAATCTGTCCCCACCCCTAATTCCATGCTAATTATCTTATCCCAGCAGCATGTTCTGCATAAAGGATACATTCCAAAGTTTCTACACTGAATTTGATCTTGTCTACTTTGGTCAGTTCGAAAGCTACACTACTGGTGTGTCACATGGTGAAATATGTTAAGTTAAATCTTACAGGTAGTTACTTTTTAGGGGCAGGGTTAAGTAATAACTAACAATCAGCAATCATTATAGCTTATTGCCTGAGTGACAGACAGGAAGTACTAGCAAAGTAACGGAGAAAATTCGCTCTGAAGTCATTTATATATAAAGTACTTAAACAGATACTGCCAGGCTGTGCGATTGTGTGAATCATGCAAAATATGTATGTAAATCACACACTTGGAGAACGGTGATGTGTGAGAACTCTCGCAAATTATTAGAAAGTCCTGCACATGAAAATGTGCTCAACGAAATATACCATTTTTATTGAACCATTCTTGTCGTGAATACCTAGAAAGCCTAAAATGTCTGATTCCCGGTGTGGTTCATTACATTTTTGTTCACCAGATGTTGGCTGGTGATAGTGATGATGGCAATAATTTTTAAAGTTATCTAGTATATTGGACCTGGGAAATTGTTAATGGAGATTCTAGTGAGTGATTTTGAGCCCAAAACTGGTCTTAAATACGAGTCAGATGTACATGTTGGATGTATCACTTGTATCTAACTATTTGTTATGCATTTTCTTAATTTGTCTATAATTATTCATTGAAAATTGCCATATAATAAAAACCAGGAGTTGTACATGATGTTTTGTAAATTATTATTCTAGCCTGGATAGTTGAGATGGGGCACTTAACTTGAAAATCATGTATTTCCTTAACTTGTTTGCACTTACTCGTTTTAGCTGGAACTAAACTGGAATGGGCAGTTATTGAAATGACAGGTTGATTGTGTAACGAAACCTGTTGTAGAGTTCATTGTACTATGTGACAGTGCTTGTAGGTGATTTTGAGCAGATTCAGTGCTAACATTTACTTGATTTGTACTGCTTGAGTTTGTAGTGGTCATTTTAACATTTTCTTGATTAGTACCACTTGAGTTTGTAGGGGTCATTTGAACATTTACAGTTGCATGAGATAGCATTGCTGAAGAGTCTTGAGCAGACAATGCTACATTTGAACATACATTGGAAAGAATGTTGCTAATTTGTTGTTTATGTTGAGTGCTGGGCCTTGTGTATGGTTTCAATGATAGTTCATTGGAGTGGTCAGACAAAGACATAATGTGCCTAGCTGGAAGGTTGGCATCTGTCATTGCATTCAAACCTGTGGCACGAAGAGAGTGAGCAGTATATCTTGCAGATATACGGGCATTTTTGCATAAAACAGCTAAATTGTCTCTTTCCAACACATATCTTTTTGTGTACCATATTTGACACAATTAGGGATTTTCAAAAGCATTTTTACCAGTGTGACAAAACAATGATTCAGCTTTTGGATTAATGCGTGTGAGGTAGTATTTTACTGACCTGACTGGGCAGTTTTGACCACCAGTTGCATACATTCTCTTGTCAGAATTTTCCTCCTTAGCATTTAAATCTCCCTGATGATTTTTTTGCATAGTTTGATGGGTCAGAATGACATATTCAGCCCCTGTTTCATCACACCTGATTTCAAGACTGTTGGGTGTTAATTGACTGTGAAATTGTAATCAACGAGTAACATAGTGGATGGACAGATATAACCAAATCCTGTATCTGAGTGTGATAGGGTTATCTTGCATAAGGTACTTATTGATTTCATACACGTCTGATGGTGGAGTAATGGGTTTGTGTTGAGTTGATCTTGATAAACCATTCTTTGTGTTAAACTTTAATTTTCCATTTAACATGTCATTTGCTTTTCTAAACTCAGGGTCTGTAACAATATTGATTTGACGACCACATTCAACCTGCATGTAGCGATTAATAGCAGCACGGACATTTTTTAATGTGTTTTTATGGTATTCCTCAGCTTGGGCTTCAGGGAGCATCCTCTTTCTTGTTGCGGTGACCTTGGGGGCTGCTTCGGCATAAAATATGGCTAACATTTGGGCCAAATGTGAAGACTCAGCTGACTTCAGATCAATCTCAATATTCTTCTCTTTGTACCATTCTGAAATTCATGTTTTTCAGCTTGGTAATATCTAATTTTTTAACATTTAAAATATTTAGATCTTTGGGAAGAATCATTCATGCATTTCTTCTTTTCATTTTTTTTTATTATTTACTATTATATAAAAGATTGGTTACATTTTTAGGCTGTCACAAGTATTACTTTAAAGATAAAGTACATCTTATTCACTGCAGAGCAAGTTAAGTCTCATTTTTATAGAAAAAAATGGCATGAATGATTTATAATTATTTTTTGTTGTTTCTTTTTGCATAAAAATTAACAAAATAATGCCTTTTCATAACATAATTTAAGAAAATAATAAATAAGAGCAAATTAAGTATCAAGCAATGTTATTTTAAACTTACATTGATGAACAGTCCAATATACTATTACTAATTATTATTATTATTATTATTATTATTATTATTATAATTGTTGTTGTTGTTGTTAATTTATTATGATTATTAAATGAATAAATAAATCTACCTGCGAAAGTGTTGTAGCCCCATTGAGTATTTTACTTCGTAGACTTTGAGTACCGCTGTTCAGATATGTTTAAGAGATCTTCCTCTTTAAGTGATTTGAAGCGTTTTGGTTTGTGGTCATCCTTGTTATCAAATGGGAACGGGACTGGTGTTGGTTCATTCAAACTAAATGGTAACTTACTTTGTGATTCTTCCACTTCAGAAGGCTCGTCAGATATGGATGGGTCAAAATTTTCAATATCTTCCTGCATATAATCTATCTGATAAGGCAAAGTTAGCGAAAAATCTCCAAATTCTGACATATCAGTTTCAGCGTTGGATAGTTATAAATACCGTATACTGGTGACCTTGACCTAGCGCATTTCAAACATTTTTATCCATATTTTTAACAAATTTCCCCAAAGAAAGAATGATTTTATTCATAAAAGATGAGAATTATCGGTTGCTTTAGTCTTTAAGATTTAATTCTTTTTGTTTAAATTGTAAGAATGTTCTTTTCCTTTATTGCTTACATCGTGTCTGCCTTCACTAGCAGTGTTTATATTATGCTGTACACTTGACTCTATTTATAGAAGTGGGTATTCTTAGAAAAGTAGTTCTCCTTACAGCTCATACAGAAATGAACGCAATTCATTTTGATCACGTGGTAAGATTCTGACCAATGGAAATGTTACTTTCCTGTACCAGCTACTGGCATTGCAATTATGCAGCATAATATCCTACCCAGTCACATTATCCTGGCACCAGACCAACCTGTCCTAAGACTGACCCCTTAATGCTGACTGCCTAGCGAGGCAGCTGTTAGTACCATTTTTGCAAGTCTTTGGTATGATTTGACCGCAGTTTGAACCCGCAATTTATCACATCCAAGGTGGACGTTCTAACCTCTGGCCAATGAAGTGGTTGAAGTGTTTTGCAAATATTGAACTGTGGATGTTTCCTCCACCCATTCATTATGTTCCACTTCCCCCTTATTTTTGAAAAATCTCCTAACCATTTTGCTCAGCTTAAAAACTGGCAATAACTATAGGTGGAAATGGGCAAGAGTTATTTCCCTGTCTATATGATCTTCACAGAAATGTTCATCTTTTAGTAGGGCTGGATTCAAGATGTAGTAGGCTTATATTCCTAATGTTAATGTGATTAGGTAAGTATGCTAGAAGAAACATAATTTATTATAAAATTTGCTTTCTTTTATGGTTCATTTGATGCAATTTCTGCTTAATTAGGCAAAATTACAATTTTTAATTATATTTTTCCTTTCATGACAGTAAAATTTATAGAAGTGGATGAGAGAATATCTGTTACAGCATTTGGGCATTCCATACCTTTAATTCATACAGAGTAAGTACATTTGATATTGCTAACACATTTAATAATCAAAGATTTCCTGATATATTTCAATACTGTCACCTCATATGTTCTATTATTGGGAACTATTCAACAGTGATGTTTAGTATCCAAGCACTACATCTCTCTGCACATTACTGCAGGAGAAAACTGTTTTCCCAGGTGAGAAGGCTGTAATTGATAAGGTATTTAACATGATGATGTGAAATGATCTGATCTTAGTATATGGCTGGCATAGGTATAATGACTAGCCAGATTTAGTATCCTTAGTCAGTGAAAAATGTAAATGGTCACAAAATAAACCCATGTATTTAGCCAGTCAGACCTTGATAGTTTACCATGTGATACACTATTTTCAGTTAAGGTCTCGATTTAATTGGATCAAATATTTGAATGTACTCATTTATATTCTCGTTTGTAAGTCTTGTCTTAATACAAACAAAATAGATGCTAACCTGCTTTCTCATAATGCACCAGCAAATCAGGGTTTATGTTGATTGTTATACCAGTTGCACCCAACAAACTGCATAGATTTAGGTTTATTTTAAGTTTTTATTTTATGCAACAACATATATGGGTACATGCAGTTTACAGCTGTACTTGACTTACATATAGTACAGTATTTACCGTATATATTGGAGCACCATATTTGTTGGGACACCATAAATTAATTTTTTAAATAATTTTATTCACTGTATGTTCTGAAACATGTCATATTTTAAAGTCGTAAGTTGTGGGACGCCTTTTAAATCATTGAAATACATGTCAGAAAATACACTCAGACTTAAATTTTATTTTGAAATATTTTTAACTGTGTACCTGAGATAACATTATTTGATCTACTGCAGCATTGTCTCTTCAGCCGAGCTCTTTTCCTGCACATATATGATCCATCCTTTTGGAGCATGAATATGTTTTAGCTTCCTAATGCAGTAAAAATTTATCATTGGCAGCTCCTGAAGTGGAAACTACAAGCAGGGGTAATGCTACCAGGTGAAGTAGGTGACTGAGTTGCCTAAAAAAAAGTTAAAAATGTTGCCTTCAGTTAGGAAAGCAAAAATTACACTGGCCTGTGATTTTTGTAAGAGGTACATTTACTGTTAGAAGATTCTGAGATACTCACTTGCCTTAAGTCAGGTTAGTTCTAGTGTTCACTCTTGTGTTGTAGTGAAATGTATTGATCAAGCCATCAAGTAGCTAATGTTGATATCAGTTACTCTAACAAACTCATGCACATTCACAGGCATGTGTTTTCATAGCTGAGTGACCATTAGCCCTTTCTCAAGGAAGTTAGCAACTATCACTGCCCAATTTCTGCATATTATCCTTTGATGATAAAAACATACAAACTTACGTTTTGAAACAGTAGTATGTAAATAGCAATTGTATTTTAAGAGCATTATAGTTATCTGGATATTTTAACAGCCTCTTGTACACTATTTTGACATAAAGTTAGTTTGAAACTGAAAGTGAACCAGAGGCGGGGAATAATGATGGACATTACTGTGTCTGAGATGTTCCAGTTTATTAGATTGTCTGTTTTCATTAACATTTGGACAAATATATTCATAAAAATATACAGTTCATAGAAAGAAAAGCCTAGGTATTATGTTATTGAATATTTAGCTTTAAAATGCAATTATGTAGGTCAGAAACATTTGGGACAATGATGTGGTTGAAGTGCTGTAAAGTCAAGCTTGTTTTTTGAGTTAACTCTTAGTTGTGAAAACATGGAGAAAAAGCAGCAGAGCAAATACTGTTTAACCAATGCGTAAACATTCTACAAGTACATAGACAAATAATAAAATCATAAATATGCAGTCCTATCATTGGCCTGTTGTTATGAAGCTATATAAGTGTTTGTTTATCAATTTTATTGCAACGTGTGATTGGGGGGGGGGGGGACAAATTCAACACAAATTTTATTTTGTAAATCTTGTGACGTATGACCTAGGCAAAAAAAGGTTTCACCATAAGTTCTAGGACAGGAACAAAATTATTATTTTATCACCATTGGTGGGTTAAGGGGTTAGAGTGTCAGCCTTGGATGCAGGAGGTTGATGGTTTGAACCCTGACCAAGTCATAACAGAGATTTATAAAAATGGTATTTGCAGCAGCCTTACTTGGCACTCAGCATTAAGTGTTAAGACTGGTTGGCTTAGTTTCAGGATCATTGGACATGATGCAACATCTATGGCATTATGCCCCAGTGCTAGACATCACTATAAACTGCCACACCGCATACATCACTGACTGAAAAAAAAATTAAACCTAGATTAAAAGTCCAAATCACACACATTTTTGATCATGTCCCAATATATATATGGTAAATACAGTACATTGAAGTCTTGGTAAACTTATAGGAATTAAGTTTTCTATGCAAGTAATTAAAACACAATGGATACATAGATATATATATATATGGCTTGTAATTGATATAATTGTAATACCTTGGTTTTTGTTTACAGAGACTTTGCTTTACCTTGGGAGACATCACAGCCAAGGCGGGCACGAAATAAATAAGCAAAGGCCAGTTTTAAAAACATTTAAACTTTTTGTTGTGACAGAAGACTTATGATTTTAGCTCTATTGGTCATTGACCAGAAGAGCTTATGGGATGGTCTGTTGTCTGTTCATTAACACAAGGATATTCTTGCTGCTCATTATTACTTTGAAACAAATGCATTTATCCCAAGGTCTAATTCATCCTAACTGAAAAGGTTGTGGATATCCAATATGGCCACCACACTAGCCCTCTGGAAAATCTTATCCACCACCCTGCCTGAATGGATTGTCACATCAGTATGGTGTTTTCAACTATGACTTATGTCTAGTTGGACCTCATTGATTGTGCAGGTGTGATGTTCAATATGGCTGCCACAGCAGCCATCTAGGAAGTCCTGTTATCACAACCCCATGTGAAAGGATAGATTGAAATGGGGATTTCACCAGAAGACTTAGGATGTCCAATTCAACCTAAATATAAATGGTGCCAATCCCACATCTAATATGGCCGCAACATGAAAATCTTGTTATTGCTACTCCATCAAAATGAATGGTCATATCAACATAGAGGTTTTTGCTAAATTTCTTATGATGTTTTGTAACTGAATGAAAATGGTGCAGATCTGACCTCCAGTATGGCTTACACAGCAGCAGATCTGACCTCCAGTATGGCTTACACAGCAGCAGATCTGACCTCCAGTATGGCTTACACAGCAGTCATCTTGAAACCTTGCTATTGCTATCCTCGAGGATGGAAAAATCTCATTGTTAGGAGGTTTTCACCAGCTAGTTAGCCAGAAATGAAAACGGACCCAGTATGGCCACAACAATGGCGATCATGGGATTTCCACTGGAAGGCTTTTTGTGATGCCTTGTTGATCCCAAATGATTTGTTGATCCCAGATGAAAATGGTGCCAATCTGACATCCACTACAGCTGATTTGAAAATTTCGTTATTACATTAGCATCAAAAGGAAGAAATTATCTTAAATTCCAGTCAGTAGAGCACTAGTAACTTAAAGTAACCTTTGTTATGTGAAAGGACTATTCAGATAGTTGTGGGACTATTTGTGTGGAAACAGTTTTATTTGAAAATTTTAAAACTATTGCAGTTTATCAAGCAGACAAAAAGGTTACTTGCTTAATTTGTGTTCATAAAAAAAACTTTTATTCTTTTAGACAGCAGAAAATGTTTTTTGTTTTCTGATAGTAAATAAAGATGATAAATTATTATTTTTTTATACTTCTAGTATCAGTTAGTCACAAGACTAAAATAATTTAATATTGGTCATTGAAATTCTCATTGTCTTTGTATTAAGATAAATCTATTTATGATCCATCTGTCTATTTAATGACCCATTTATACCAGTATTCCATTATTTACAAAACTTTGCAAATGGAACTTCAAGATAAGTAGGGTATGCTTTTATTTTACGCAAAAAAAATTGACACAAAAATTACATAGACAATTTTTTAATGCATTTGAATTATGCAAGAAAATTTAATTTTAATCATTTTTCTCTAGAGTTTTCAGCATATTGAAGGACAGTCTGTGTTATGATGGCACAGTTGATTAGTGTAAGCTATGTTATCATGACACGTTTTGGATAATGTGTATATGTTTAATAGTTTTGAGAAAATTCAAGTAGAGCCGTATAATCAAATGCTTTCTGGATTGGGATTGGTCACTAACCTGTTTGAAGCATTCTGAAAGGCACGATTAATGTGTATGATTATTAAACTTCTGGAATCATCAGTTTGTTTTGTGCATTGTTCACATATCCCCACTTGTAGTGGTTTATTTGATGGAGTGACAGGCTCTAGGGTTGCTGGTTCAGTGCCAGTTGGGCTTGGCTGCTTTGGGAAATGTTAAACTCTGTGGGTGATTGTTTTTACTTGATTTAGTAACATATTTAGCCATGTATAACCTGGTAATTCAATTCAGTTCTTTAAATTGTTTCAAAACTACCCAGTCTTGAAAATATTCAGTAATTGTATGCCTTTGTCACAGATTCATTTGACCTGATTATCTGAGCGCTTTATCACAATTCTGAACTCATTATTTACATGTCTGTCGGTCTATCTATCTATCAATCTATCTGTTTCTAGCTAGTTACCTACCTACCTATCTATTTATCCTTACTAACTATCTGTCAGATTAATATTTAATCCTCTTTGATCTCTCCATTAATTTTTCATTATGTTTTCAAATGACTGATTTTTAAGCCAGGAACTTATTTGCATAGTGTTCAAATTCTGATAACGGTTTCAACGGTGTAAGTAAAGCTAATGCCAGACAAAAACTGTTTTAAAGCATTAATATTATCAAATGTTGTACATAAAATATCATCTGTACCTTAATTTACATTGGATAAATGTGGCATTGATATGAACAATGTATAATACATGATGTATAAATGCTCTTTGTTTTCAGTTTCTGTGTTACGATGTACACAAATTTGTACAGAGAGAGAGAGAGAGAGAGATCTTGATTTTAAATGCTATTTACGATTTGTATAATCAGTAAAGGTGACTGGTTTGTGATTAAGATTTTAAAATAGTGTAAACTTTTTACATGCATTTTTATGTATGGTATTTTATCTAACAATGTGCTAAATAAAAAAATTATTCACATTTGTAGATGTCCACATTTCTTTCTATTTTTGGACCTCCATTTGGGGCTTTTCACAAGAGTTAACATTAATGGATGACATGCAGTCCTGAGACATTTAGGGTTCACAAACTAAAATAAAGTGGTCCTAAACAAGTCATGAATCTGTTTTTATTGGTTATCTAATTTTTATTAAATCTACATGTTTGATTATTTTGTCTTCCTTTTTACCCCCCAGTCCACACCATTATCATTGTGTAAATCTCCCAAGTTTGTTGTACATATTGTTCCCATGTGATTTGTATTTGTACATGTATGTAAATTAATTCAGTTTAAAGTTAATGTCAACTACAAGTGATGCTCCAGAATTTTTATGTTATCATACATTGTTGTCATCCTACATGGTACAGCATTTATTATATGATTTCTGTGTAAGAGGGTTATATTTTTAGGAAATAATACAAAGCTAGTGTTTCAATTTTTGTAACTGTAGTTTCTAAAATTGAATCAGTATATTTTTTTTAAGTTCATAGCAGCATATATAATGATTCAGTTTGAAGCAAATCAATAATATTTCACTCTTGGACAGGAGAATTTGAGCTTTATGCAAATATTTCAGTTTATAAAAATGCAGTACTGTAAACTTTCTTATGAAACTTGGTTCGATCAGATACACTCTTGTTGTGTATTAATAATCAATCATTAGAGGGATGTACCAGTAAAATATACTTAGGACCCAAGGAAGGCATTTTTAATGTGGAGTAGCCACCCATAGATGCATTTTAGAAATTTGTATCCGTTTGACATGAACTGTGTGAGTAATCAGAGTATCCTGGCATATATTTATTTTTTTACAAAATGGCTTTCCCTGGGTACTATGAATGTTTCAATTTATGTACCATCATGGCATTGGTAGGACTTGGAGCATTTACTTTGTCTATCCATGCTTCAAACCTTTATTTAGTGTGTGTGTGCGTGTGTTTAGCTCCATTTTCAGGCACTTTGTTGAGGCATCCATTATCATGAACACATTTATAGTTACAATGTTAAAATCAACTAACTTAATAGGTAATGGATAGATAAACAATATGAAACAAAACAAGGATGATCTTCCATATTAGAATAATAAACATATTTTTAGAGGTTTTTTTTTTCAGTGTGCTATCTTTTGTTTGTTTTTTTGTTTACATTTTTTGCAGTTTTGTGCTTAATTATTCAGTGTATATTGTACTGTCTTGACAACAGTTATTTCTCTACACTAAATATATTTCTTCTTAATTATGTTACCCAATGGTAATACCATAAAGGTATGGCCACTACCTTGTAGATCCAGCCCACCCAAGCTAAAATTTTAGCTGTAAAAACTGAATGTCTGCCCACATATGTGGGAGTTAGAGTGATCTACCCTGCAGATATAGGGATTGGCACCTGATCCCATCTATATTTCAGTTACTACTTCTGCTTGTGCTAAGTAGCACACTCTTTAGAGACCTCAAAAAATTTCTGTATCAAGAGTTACTGGTCACACTGTTGAACCAGTGGGAGGAGTTTCTTTTGTAAGGGTATTATACTCCATACATAGTAAAAACATTCCTTACTCTTTTCTTGAACTTTATTAGAACAACAACTTTGTCATGCATTATATATATATCTTTGCCATTTGTTGTGGTTTGCCCTGGTCACTATAACATGCATTCAATAATGTGTACATGAACGTTTGTATTTTTCAGTCATTTATTGTATAAATTAGGGGCCAGTAGGTCATGCAAGTAATTTTTGAATAGATAATTAAATTTTTCAGTAGTGTCCACTTTAAGTAAGCTGATAAACGATGCTCTGTAGGTTTCACTTGCACAAGGTACCACTTATGCTCTATATTTAGAGGTAATTTGTTATAGACTGTGCAATAGTCCAGTTGGGTCCACTTCATTAGTTTATAAAATGATACTTGGCTGGCTTCACCGGTGTAAGCTATTGCCTAAGCCCTTTATATTTATTGGTAATTTTCTATAGAAAGTATAATATTCCAGTAGCAACCACTTCATTAGTTATAAAGCAATGCTGGACTGGCTTCACATGGATACGAAATCATTTGTGCTCTATTTACAGGTAACTTTCTGTAGAAGGTGTAGTAATTCTGTAATGTCCATTTTTTTAGTTTATAAAATGAGACTTGACTGGCTTCAAATCTAAAGCTGTTGTTTTTCTGCCTATAGATATTTACAGGAGTCTTGACAATGGGCAAGATGAAGTGCAATTGTGCAGACACCTCAAACTTAGACAGTAAGCATTGTACATTCCAACATGCCAGGAATGTGTGAGATGCTATTTGGGCAACAGATGGGAAATGTATACATGGTGGACTGAGAATCAATGGGCTTTAGTCCCTAGCAGAAAATCAAGAAAGAAAGGGAAAGTGAACAAGTGTAGTCTTAAAAACAAGGGTGTCAGCATTGCTGCCAATGCATTTTGCAAATAAGAAAATCAGGTGAATCCTTTCATCTAAGGCTACACATACAACCCCAGCCCCTTTACCTGCTCAGCGCTGTTGAAGTAAAAACAGGATTTGTGCCATAAAGGTACAACAGCCAGTCTACTCTTCCAGTAATATACAAGACAGATTGACAGCAGGTGAATCCAGCTCAGATGATGTCTAACCTGATGGGGATGTGGGAAGACCAGTGTGCTTCATCCAGTAACCCACAACCCAACCCAGCATCATGAGCCTTGTACCGATTGGGAGAAGAAGATTGCCTGGTTCTGTCTGGATTGGACTCTGTCAGCAGATTTAAATCACATAAGGTCAAGACCAAGTAGATTTTGCCCATAATGTCAAATGATGGGACTGCTTACATTGAATGAATATCTCCTATTCTGCCCCAACTTATGGTTCACCCGTATTATCTTTGCTCACACCAACAATGACAAGAGAAGACTCTGCCTTCTGGGCATGGATGTTAGAGTTGCTTTGTCTGATTACCACCATAGTTTTGTCCTCCTACTCCTGATCTTTCAACAGCTTTTAGAGTTCCAGCATCCATTACCAAGAAAGACCAATCAGATGTTAATCAATTACCATGCTTCAGTTGAGTTGCTGACTTCTTGCATTTTTTAAAAAGGTATCTGCAAAAATCAAGCATCAATAGACCCTTCTTTTTACAAGGATGACTTCTGTCCAGTTTCAGTAGCATACTACAAGACACTCTCCAATGTTCACACAGAAGTCCAAGCCATCAAAAGAGACATGGCAGGCTTAGAAATGTCAAAACTCATATCAGTAAAGAAAGACTGGAAACGCTTCACTTGGTCTTGAACATTGCTGTCTTAGGTTCTATGCTGAACATGTTATTGATGGCAATTTCCCAGCATGGAGAATACATCTTATCCTCACCCACCACTGTGCCTGCTGGACATATGAGAATCTATTTCATGAATGATATGTTTGCTGAACAGGGCAGCATAATATGCTGGCCAGTCGCATGACAGCAGCAGGTCAATTTACATTTCACAGAAAGAGATGCATTGTTGACCAATTCCACATTCCTGAAAGAGCATCTCAAAGCCACACTCAAATCACAGCAAGAGTTCTCCAGCCCACTATTTAATGACAAAGCGGAGGAAGTAAGCAAACCAGTCACCAATGAGAAAAATCATCTACCTCAATCCTAACATCAGAGACTGCTGCAATAGGCTCAAAATAGCCATCAGAGGAATGGAAAAACACCACTTCAAGGGGAAGCCAAATGGGGATGTGGCCCTACAGAGCAGAAAAATATTCTTGAGAATAAATATGGACAAAAAACAAAGAAGGTGGATCATTTTGGCCTCAATTTCTCTGCATGCCAGCCTTCTTTCAAAAAGAAATGGAACCATTATCATGCCACCCACTGTCATTGGTTTGAGAAGACTATCCCGACAATCCATGGATCTTGCAAGTAGTTTTAAAGGCCATGTGGATCACATTCAGTGTTTGTCCCCATTGTCTTAGGGCTTCTTATGCTACATTGGTTCCAAATGATATCTTAAAAAGGTCAGAAGAAATTATTCAAACAAAGTCACCATGTTTTTATTCAAGACTGTTTTTGGTACTAAAAGTCACAGTCACTCTTTCATTTGTGGCACAATATTGTTTAAGGAAAGGACGTACTCACTCTATCCAACAATTCCACTGTTGGTAATTTTCTCAGAAGGCATGGAAGGACCAAATCTGCTTCCTCGTTTGGGATTTTCTAAGGTAGTGTCATCAACAACAAATCCATGTTCACATCTGTCACATTGATGGCAGACTAAATATATTCAGGGACTCATCCTAGAGGAATCAACCAATACAGACTGAATGGTAACTTGGTTTTTCTGTATTCTTTCATGCCTGTACCCACTGGGATCAACAACTGGTAGATAAACTATTTGTGACCAGGTTTAATGCAAGAAGCCAAACTTTATGTTTCTCCAGTCTCAGATTTGAAGGCCTGGACAGTCAAGACTTTTTCCTTTGCTTGGCCTCTAACACCTCTGATCCCAAAGATCTTTCAAAAGCAAGGTAACTGGAGTGCTGTCTTATTCTGATTGCTTCCCTCAAGTAGGAAAATTGTTTTTTAATGGTTTGTTAAATCCAGTGATTTAAATTCCAAGCAAAAGTATTACCTTTCCCGACCTGCGCAAGCAAATTTGATGGCAGGAGTTTCATCTGAACCCATCTGTCAAACCTGCATGCCTGGATCATATAAAACAGGCCCTCAAGGACAAAAATGGCATTGGTATATAAAATGACTGAGATGGTGCATTGCAGCAGGTCTCAGTTTTTACCTTTGAAAGCAAGACGGGTTCATATCAGCGTAGGTTCAGTTTTCCTGTACAAGATGGGTTATTTATTCAGCATATAGAGAATAGCCCAAGATCAAATGAAATTATTATGCATTTTGACTCAAGAGTCCAGTACAGTCGTCACTAGCATTGCGTTTGAGTGTAACTGTTCCTTAACCAATATTGGACAAGCTTCACAATGGCAGTCAAGAGTTTCCTTTCTCTAGCTTTTACCTATGATATCTTTTGTCCCAAAAGACTCAGACCTCTGGTGAGACCTATCGCAGAAGTGCAGCAAGCAACCTTCATGGCTTGATCAGCATCTTCTTAGTGACAGAACACTATGACTTCTGTGTGGGGAAATATTTTCTCGATACCCAGATCTAGGGAAATGGAGTCACTATTCCAGCCATATTATATTAAAGAATTAAAAGCTGCCTTGAATTCATTAAGGGACAAGAGATGACATTTCTCTGGGTAATGGAATGTCACTCCCTCCACCTCTTATCTATTATTCTAAGGTACTATAATTGGGTAATATATTTGATCAAGAAACTGGAGTAAAATATGTTTCTTCAGTAAACACTTATCTGATCATAATATGGATACACTCTTACAACCTCTATGCAATCACATTCTGACATTGTGTATTCCACTATAGCTAAAATATACATTTGATTTAGTGCCAGTCTGTGTATATATTATAGCTAAAATTGTAGCTTGAAATGGCTGGATTTGTGAGGTAGTGAGCTTGCTGCTATGGTATGATGATTAGATAACTATTATTGAAAGACCATATTTTACTCCAAATAATCGTTTCAGGGTCTCCAAAATGGCATTTTATCAACCAAAATTTGGTAATAATACCGATTTGAAACTTTATTTCTGATGTACAAGAATAAAAAGAACCCCAATATCTAACCAGCTTTGGATAATACAAAACCAGCTTTGGATAATACAAAACCAACTTGAAATAGTTTGTAACAGTACGCTTTACACAAGTCATACTCTAGTTCCATATGTTCATACAGTTGATGGTGTCATTGACTTTAGTTATACAGGCTCTCTTCATTGTATTTTATTCATTTATTTCAACAGCAAATACTTAGGATGGAAATTTATTGTGCAATATATATGTTTAGTTTTTAAAATTTCATCACTCATTTATCAAGCATCACGTTATGTTGATATTGTAAGCATTTACTCACGAATTAGTAGATGTACATGTACTTTGTTCCTATGTAGATCATCATCAACTGTAAATGGCATTTTAGAAGCTCTCATTGAGAGTGAAATGTGGAATAAAATAAAAAATAAAAAACATCTTTGATGTGTTTGCCTACCTTATTGTTCTCCGAATAAACTGTTATGAAGAAAACCTCAAGAAAACCAACATTTTAATATTTTTATTGGTTTTGTTGGGTTTACCACCACTTTTAAACACATGACAGACTATACATGTCATCCAGTATATTTGGTCAAGGCAGAACCCACAACCCACAGGAAGCTACTGGTAAGCTTTATCGTATAACCATGCTGGTCCAGCTGAGACTCAAACCCATGTTGACCAGTGCAGTATGAGTGATTAAAGTTATCTTTCAATATATTTTTAGTCCGCAAATGTTAAAACTAGTTTAACAATTTATCTACTGTCTTATTCATTCAATGGCACACTGTTTTACATTCAATCGATTTCTAAAAGTAGTCTACTTTGAACAGATCCACATTCAGCTGAACCAGTTTTTGTCATCCCCCATTTATGACACTACAGTAGATTCATCAGATGTATTTGTTTTATTGTAGTAAGTGTGTTTCCTTTTACATTGTTATACCTAATATCGTGGTAGTGGCATTCATCATAAGATGCAATTATAATCGCAAAGAAAAAGACTACAAGTTATATTATCAGCTGTCCAAATTTTCCTTAATAGGTGGATGTTATAATAGCTTTAACGTAACGTTATTCACATAATTTATCACTAATTTAATTCTTAAAAGTGTATCACACCTTAGCCATACATAACATGTACATGTAATTAAAAAAATGATCTGTGATTATTTCTATGGGACCTTGTATTACCTGCATATGGATATGTTGATGCAGTGCATACTACAAAGCAATATAAACCAAGAGGATTGATTACCATTCAGATATGCTTTCTTTAACAAACTTGCTTTGAAAACCACTAATGGCTGAGTCAGCACCAAACTAACTCAATTTTTAAAATACATGCTCTTTTAGAAATCATAAAATCTGATTTCTGATCAGAACTTTTAGGATGCCACTAAAAGATGTTAAGAGTGTATGACCCCTTTGTATGTCTGCATATCTTTTTTAGTGCTGTTGGTCATAGACCAGAAGATCTTATGAGATGGTCTGTTATCAATCGTCTAATGCCCATCCATTTATTAGCACGAGTTTTTATTGTTACTTCTAAAATACTTACAGAATTACTTTATGCATACATTTATACCATTGTTTACTTGGGCGTAAATGAAAATGGTGCCACTTGGGCATCCGGTATGGCTGCCACAGTGGCAGTCTTCAAAATCTGATCATTACTACTCCTGAATGGATTGTCATGTCAAATTGGAGTTTTTGCTGAAAGACTTCTTAAGATGTCTAGTTGGTCCTGAATGAAAATTGGGCCATTTTATTGTCCAGTGTGGTCACCACAATTGAAAATCTCATTATTGCAACCCCTGGATGGAATGTCATATCAACATGGGGTTTACACTAAAGATTTCTCATGTCTAGTTGGTTCTAAATGAAAATGTTGCCAGTCTGAAATCCAATATGGCTACCACAGTTGCCATCTTGTGAACCTTGGTATTATTACTCATGAAGGGAAGGTCATATTGACATGGGGTTTTAAACAAAAGACTTCTTAAATAAAAATGATGCCAAACTGCACTACAGTGACCATCTGGAAAATCTTGTTATTGGTACTTCTCCTGAATAGATAATCATAGCAACATGGGGTTTTCACTACAAGATTTCTTATGGTGTCTTGATGGTCCTAAATTAAAATGGCGCTGATCTGATATCCATTGTGGCCAACACAGTGCCATCTTGAAAATCTTATTAATATTACTCCTTAAACAATGGTCATTTCAACTTATAGCCTTTAGTAAGCAACATCTTAAGCTGTGAAGATGGTCCTAAATAAAAATGGTGCCATTCAGACATTCAGTATGCCTTCTACAATGCCCATCTTGAAAATTGTTATCACTATTTCTTCTGAATGAATGGTCATATTTACAAGGGTTTCACTGAAAGACTAATTATGATATCTAGTTGCCATATATGAAAATGATGTTGATCTGACTTCTAACATGGCTGCCAGTGTCCATCTTGAAAATCTTAATGCTACTTCTGGAAGGCTGGTCATATCAATATTACACTTTCATCAAAAGAGCTCTTATCCTGTCTAGTTAGTACTAAATGGAAGTGGTTGTTGTTGTTGTTGGGTTTAACACCATTTTTCAGCACACGATAGGCTATGCATGGCGGCCAGTATTAATGGTGGAGGAAGAACCCGGGAAGAACCACCGACTCACGAGAAGCTACTGGCAAGCTTTCTCACATACCCACATTGGCCGAATCCTAGACTCGAACCCACGCAGACAGAGGTGAGATGGCAGTGATTCTTAACGGAGAGCGCTTTAGACCACTCGGCCACTCGGGGCCCCTAAATGGAAATGGTGCCAATATGGCCACAATGTCACCCATCTTGAAAATCTTTTGTCATTTCTACTCCAAAACAGAAAGTCAGATGGGTTTGACCAAAAGACTTTTCTTTGTCTAGTTTGTCCTAATTGAAAATGGTGCCAATCTCACATTTAATATCTCTAGCACAGCGAATAATTTGAATTATATCACAGGGGACTTCAACACTCTTAAGCAACTGAAAGACAGAAATAGTTTATCTTGAATTCCAATCTGATTAAAATCAGATCTTCACTGTTCTACATGAACATCGGATAGCAGCTGTTTAGGGGTCATATTCTGGTGACCTATGAATTATCCAGTGGAAATGCAGCTTACATAAATGATAAAGTGAATCCACTTGTTCAGCACACGCTGATGCTCTTCAGCCATATTGATCAATCTCCCAAACTTGAAGATATAAGACTTAATGAATTGGCTGATAAAATTAACGATTATGTAATGACACAGGCCACCAGAACATGCCCCATAAGCAGACATTGTCAGGTCTTCACATAGAACAGTGGAGATCTGATTTTAATCAGATTGTCTTGGAATCCTGAAAATTCTTTTCAGCCAGTTATTTTGAGGGAGTCTTTTTATGGTGTATTTGTTTGAAGATATATCTGAAGAAAGCATTGAATTACATAAATAATTTATTTTTTATTTCTGAAAATATTACCTGTCAATTTAGCATGTTTTTGTTTCTTGATATTGTCTGAGATATGTTCAGTGATGCTGTATCCATCAGGTTCAAGGTCGAAGGTTATGTCAAAGAATTAGTTTGCTGTGCTTACAGGTATCTTAAATGTTTGATGCAATTTTTATTTTTGCCAAAGATTTTCCATATGGGTTTAATAGAGGGAGACAGTTCAAGCAAGATACATAAGTTCTCTTTGTTTTTCTCTTGGTCTTTCAGAGGACCAACAGGCTTTATCTTGGAATATGCAGTATTTATTTTGGTTTTTCATTCATTGGAGTGGTGTTCATCTCTTGGGATCTTCAGTTTTCTGGTGGGTTCCTTGTAAGCATCATCAATCCATAGCTTGTTGACACTTTTAAGAGTGACCAACACTTTTTAGTATTGTATACACCAGCAACATCCTGGGTGTGTTAAAAAATCATAGTATCAGATCCACTAAATTTTCAAAAAGACCAGTAGGAAAAGCACTGGAAAAGTTTCCCAATCTGCCATATTAATTTTATCTTTGGCATAGCCCTTGATCTTTATGTGTAGAATATTAGAAAGATGTCACTACCACATAGTTTATCACAGACTTCCCAAGAGAATTTAAGTAAAAGAAAAGGCTCACATGTGGTCAGATCTTGGAGGGAGTAAGATCCTGTGGCAGAGTGCAAGTAAGCATAAAACTTATCATTATGAAAGGCAAAGACTGTATTTTGAAACAAAATCGTTTGTTTCCTCTTCATTTCCCATTGATATCTTTCAAACCAAAAGTGTTTGTTGTCATTTATAGTCACCATGTAGAATGCATTGTTGGTAGCTGTTCAGTAAGTTGGCTAATGGACTTATTGGAGAAGGTACATTGAGCAAAGTGTTGGAGCTTTGTGTATGGATACACAGATGGCCATAGCCTCAAATGTAGTATTAAAGTTGATTTGGCCGTGCAGAGATTTTTATTTTATTTATGGGTACTATTAAGTAAAAGATTCGTTTCATCAAATATTTGTCTTTAAACTCGGCAATTCCATTGTATTATTGGGATATACATATTTATGAAAATGGTGAAAGTATTGAATTTCTGACAGTTTTCATCGATGCTGCATCAGGGTGCTTTACAGTTTGACACTTTCCCGACTTTAAGATTTATTGAAGTTCTTGAGAAGATTGTTTCTTTTAGAAGTCTAGTGGTATATTCACTTTGCTCATTTTTCTGTTTCATCTGGGGCCAGCGGACTAGATCTAACTAGTGTCTCAGTGGGGCAGTGGTTTGCTGCTCTTTTCGTGAGCAGATTCGACCTGTAGTTTTTTCGCTGGTATCGTTGAGCATTCTGTTTGACACACTTATATTGAATAATTGCTTTCTCTACTTTTGTGGTCTGGGTGGTTGCTTGAATAGGGTTTAGGAGGTGTCAATATCGTAAACTTGATCTTGTTCTATATATAGGTAAGGGCTGTTTGGGTACAGACATACTTTGTGTAAGTTTTCTTTTCCACCTTAGCTGTATGGACGTAGAAATTGCCAACAGTGTTAGTGGAATTCTTTTTTACACAAATTGTATGGCTTTGGGGAAAATCTTGTCTTTCTTGCATTGTATCGCCTCAAATTTCTACCTTGGACATTCTCTAGAGTACGAAAAGTGGTTGCCTAGACCATTCACAGATTCGATTCATTCCAGTCATGAAAATTTTTCATTACCGTCCTCTCCACTCCTGCAGTACACTTATTTCTTTAGTATCCAAATTTGTATATGCCATATTTCTAACAGGTGAAGCACCACATCAGGTTTGTAACGAAATGGTCCACTGGAATATTTATTAATCCAGCCCTTATCGATGCACGCAAGTGGCGCAATTGAACTATGGTATATAGAGTTGGTGAAAAGCGACTTGCCATTTCGGTGCATGAGATCCGAAGAAAATGCGAACCGAGACCCCTCCCCAAACATCTATCTTAAACTCCGCTACGTCTCAGGCAGGCTTGATGTCCTTGCAGACTTGATGTCTCGACGGAATCAACCGACACACACAAAACAGTCCATTTCACTCCCGGCTTTAAGGTTGTATATGTGCCCATGTGGTCAAGCTCTTCGTGACCTACTTGAAACAAGATGAAACTCCTTGCGACTGGAAATCCGAAATCCTTTGTAACCGACCCCTTTTTCTCGACTTGAATGGTCGTTAAACACACTCTTCCTCTTACCTCTCAGACTCGTAAAGTCTTGCAGAAAGTGAGGAAATCCAATTGCTAACAAATCCTTAGTACTCACCTCAAGCTGAAAACATGTCTGCTGAGGTGCCATACTTAGCACTAGACTACGCACGCGTCTAAAAATAGCTTAAATATCTTGGTCATTTATGCACTTTGTACATTTGTCGCTAAGTTTGCGCCTATGCTATCTGTCGATTCACTATCCAATTTGGATATTATTCACGTCATGCCATATCGCAGTTTTAATTGATCGCGTCATTTTATCTTTGCTCCTTTGTGACCCAGACGTTAGTATGCCAGATCCGCTACTGAAAGTGTGCGGGCTCGGATCCTACCATAGGATCAGTCCTGGTCGGATACAATGGTATGTCTTTGGACAAGACACTTGTGTCTTTAATGGCTTCAAAAACTTCTATGTTCTTCGATTTGGCAAATGTATCAACACTCCACATCCGAAGGATGAAGATTATGGCACTTTTAAGTTTTCCACGTTTATATAAGAACTGTATACCATGCTTAAATTTTTTAAAATTATATTTTAATTTTGTTCTAAACCTTTTCTTCACTCTTCTTTGAATATAACTACCGTCGGGGATCTAAACGTAAGATCATACAGGTCTGAGCTAAAATCTTTCTGGTATGCAGTAGCTAAACCATGGATTTTTCTCACAAGTACTTTTCGAATAACCCCAATTTTTTTTTTAAAAAAATGTTACATCCATCTTAAAGACCTCGTCTTGGGGCATAACTGCTCCATAGACAATAAGCTGACAACGAACAGTGCAAAACAAGTTCCTAACTAGCCTGAGCGCTTTCGACTCTAAATTAGTCTTTTTCAAAGGCAAATACAAAACACAGTCAAAACGAACAGAAAACACCGCGTTGACAGTCCGACTAAACGTCCGAAGACTACCCCCAAACACTCTCACTTACCCATAATACATATGTACAATTAAATAAAGTCAAACAAAAAAAAAAGAATCATTATAATTATGCATTGTATAATTATTAACACCAGTAGATTTTTTCTATTGTTGTTCATCGCCAAAGGAAATACCCCAATATACATGATATCATGTTTTACAGTTTAAATTCTGTATCACTTGACCAAAAAATATCGCTTAACTTAATCTTAAAAACCCTAAAATTGAAAATTAAAAGTCCAAGAAATGTTTTAAGCTGACATAGTCAACCACGGTGGCGAAGAGTTATCGTTCGTGCATCTGATTCTAAGTACTTAATAAGAGCGTTCTGTTACATAGGGATAAATGAATAACAAATGCACTTCAAAGTAATTGATTGCTCTTTGTTTCATTTATAAATATGTATCCAGGCCACACCACGAGGAGGCGCTCTTTCCATGGCCCATTTTTATCGGTGTTCTTCGTTTTTTGGGGTGGGAGGGTATTGTTGCTTTTTTTTCTTCTTCTTTCATTTCTATTAGATATTGAGTACATTTCTCATTGCTGATTTTCGTTTTTGATATCATTTACGATAGTTTGAAAAACACAATCATCGCTTTTTATCCTTTCGTTCACGGGACGCCCTCGCTGTCCCGGTTTGCATGAAATTCGTTTTGCCTTATTAATGACTGAAAATTTCCCATCTTTTGATTTTATGAATTTATAATTTTGCATATGTTTTGAGTCCACGATAAATTTTTTTGGAAGAGTTCGTTTGTTTTCTTCTTCAGACTTTTCAACGCCAAACTGCATCATGTACATGGTAAATCCAAGTTCATTAGTCAGTTGGTAATTTCCTGCGTCATGTAGAGAATTTCTATAATCCATAAAATGCAAGTCTATAATACTGTAAAGTTTGTTTATTAAATCTCTAGTATGTTTAGGCTTCCATCCAACAAAAATTGTTAAAATATTATTGATAGACTCTGCGATGTTATTGGTCCAGTGTTTATTTTTTCATTGTTTTGCCAATCCTGTTCAAGCACGAACTTTCTAAGTCTTGGTTTTAGATTATTTGCATAGTATTGTTCGAAGTTGTTGTACTTTTCTTTTATTAATTGCTCAAGTTTTTCAGAGTGGCTTTCAAACTCAACGGTAGTATTGGCGTCCACGATACCTTCGCTACCAAACAGAGACCTCATGGCTGTATCACGCTCGACCATGTCAGAACCTACCTTGTTTTGTAGGTAAAAACTTAATATTGTCTTTTAGATGTTTTGTGCTCAAATATCGTCTTGTACAAAGATACACGTGTTCGATAGCCTTGGTCAGAGTTTTCTCGTCGTCCATGCTAATTCCATATTCTCTGATATTCGCATATCAATAGTCTCCACATCATTGTCAAGTTTTGTTGCCACATGTTCCAGGAATACTTTGTACGTTTTATGTGACATCTTTGTGCAGAAGCAGAGGACCAAGAAATATAGGATGGTCATTTGTATTTTTCCTCACAACTCTCTGATTTTTATACACCAACAATGTCACATAAAAGTTTCCAAGGCCGAATGTTCGGTCAATACCAATCGGATGGTTCTTTGTGTTTGTTAAGAAGTGTTTCAGATCCTTTATGTGTTTTTAGTGTAGCAGATAAATGATGGCACGTGTAATTTGTTGTGTATCACAGTTTGTACGTAAGGGTGTTCATTTAACATTCCGAACACATCTAAAATCTTAAATACTGTATTAGTGTTTCTTGCGCGGTTGCTTTTTTTATATCTTTTCCTGGCATTGTACTTCTAGTTTCGTATCAATCTGAAGTCACATGCACAATTCTTGGAGTCATCTCTTTTCAAGTAAAGAACGATTTTTCATGGTTGCTACTTGTTCACATTTGCGTTCATTTTATATATGGTTTCGGGGTTTGTTCTTGTGAATGTTTGTCCAGGATGCATGTTCCCATGCTATTGTGATGTTACTGGTTGAATTCGAACTGCGCAACATTGCTCAAGGTTTGATCAACATTATTTACAAAGTATGAGACCCTTTTCTTTAGAGTTGGATCTCTTTTGAGAGTCGCGTGGTACCTACTTAAGACGACAATGCTCTCCTCGGCTGGTTTTGGTTCAAGAGGTTCCCAGTATGCCTAACCTTTGCATCTTTTCTTCAGGCAGTACTTCTGATTTTTGTGCTCAACATTTATCAAGTGTCCATTTTTTAAAACCACAAATATTGATTTAATTGTGTTGTCCTTTGCAGCATCCCATATTCCATAATCGTCGTCAAATTCACATTCTTCGATTCCATCGAGTTTTCCTCTAACATAAAACAATTAGACTTATTACCAGGTGGCACCTGACCGTGTACGTATTCTTTTTTAGTGATCGGTTGGTATGCTTCATGACCAGAATGACACTGTCCTTATATTGATTGTTTCATTCTTAGGAAGAAGGAAATCGACTGGTTTAGCATCATTTTCAACGTTTTCATCAGTGTTGTTACCGTTTATTTCAGTTGACATCACAGTTGAATAAAAACAAAATTAAACGAATTCCTGAAAAATTAAACTGATCATTTTTTTAATTTGATTTTTTAAAATTGTATATATGTATACTGGGTAGGTGAGAGTGTTTTGGGACAGTTTGGGGTCTCTTGATGTAGTCTTTGGGTCTTTTCTTTGGTGATGACCTACAAGGGAAAAACTATACCGATGTTACTCGATAATTATACAATGCATACTTATTCTGATTACTTTAATTTTTTTTAATTGTACCGATATATATATATATTGGGTAGGTGAGAGTGTTCTGGGGGCAGTCTTGGGGTCTCTTGGAGTGGTCTTGGAGTCTTTCCTTTGGCAATGACCGTCAAGGTAAAAACTACTTATGTTACTCGATAATTATATAATGCATAATTATACAGATTACTTTTTATTTGATTATTTTAATTGTCTCTATGTGTAGTCTTTAAGTCTTTCTTTTGGTGATGACCGATAATGGAAAATCTCTACTGATGTTACTCGATAATAATGCATAATTATATTGATTACCTTTTTATTTGATTTTTTTAAAAATTGTATATAAGTATACTGGGTATGTGTGAGTGCTTTGGGACAGTCTTGGCGTCTCTTGTTGTGGTCTTTGAGTAGCCTTGGGGTCTTTCCTTCGGCGACTACTGACATTGAAGAAAAGAACAACTACTGATGTTACTCGATAATTATAAAATGCATAATAATATTGATTTTTTTTGTTTTATTTGATTTTTTTATGTAGATGAGAGTGTTTTATGACAGTCTTGGGGTAGCCTTGGGGTGATTAGTCGCTCGCAAGCATTGAGGTTACAAAATATTACATGACTATTTCTACAAGATGTTTCAGCTAGCTGGCTTCAACTTAATTCTGATGCTGAAACATGTTCTATATACACCTCGAAATCAATGTGCCATCAGGTACTGGTGGTGTTAAATGTGCAAGCAGCATACTTGTACAGAAATCATCTAGAGCAGTGTTTGCCTTACCAGTGCCTGTATCACATAGCCGTGCTGACAGTTGTTGTTGTTGTTGTGGGGTTTAACGCCATTTTTCAGCACACGATAGGCTATACATGGCGGCCAGTATTAATGGCAGAGGAAGAACCCGATAAAACCTCGGAAAGAACCACCGACCCACGAGAAGCTACTGGCAAGCTTTCTCACATACCCACATTGGCTGAATCTGAGACTCGAACCTGCGCAGACAGAGGTGAGATGGCAGTGATCCGTAACGGAGAGCGTTTTAGACCACTCGGCCCCCCCCCCCCCCGTTCTGACAGCAGTTGGCTTGCAGATTTTTACAGCTGGGGCTACTTGCAATACATTTTTGTTTGTTTCCTTAATTAAGCTGAAATCTGGCATAGGATTTCGGAATAAAAATGATGCACATAATGGTATAAATATCATGCTACATGCATATATTAGGACAGAAATTTTAAGTAAAAGTATTAAGATTGAAATTTATTCTAAATTGTATTAAAAGTAATTTTTCATTAATTTATATTGAAAATGATTTTCCACTAAAATATATGGAGATAAATTTATATATTTGTGTAATATAACTGTATGCAATTCTATAAAGATCGCACTTTACAAGCAGGTGCAGAAACCCATACAATACATTTCGCTCGTAACTAAATGTCAACAAATTGTCAGCACAAAATGTACAATACATTTTTCTCCTAACTAAAAGTCAACAATTGTCAGCACAAAATACATTTCGCTCGTATCTAAATGTCATCAATTTAGATTGGGGGGGGGGGGAGCTGCTGAACAGACAAATTATTATATCAATACTGGATGCGTTGCGCAGATGGTTCACGCGATCGCCATGGAAAAGTTCAAAGGGGCATGTTCTCACTAAGACTGAGCGAACGAAACAACTGTATAAATAGCGAATCAGGCTACACAAAGAATTAATTCGTTGCTCCAGTCAGAACAGCTGTCTTTTCCTTACAGGTAAGAATCGTCTGTGTTCGCAAACATCTTTAAAGAATGTGTACTTTTTAATATTTGAGACTTTAACGGTAAAGCTCATATTTTCCAACATTTTTGTGAATTCTTTATATTTTATATTATAATATAATGGAATGTTTAATTGTATTTGTGGTATGTTTTATTGGAAAAGGTGAATTCGCTATCAACTTCATGTTTAGATTTAATTTTCAAATAAAAGTTTCCTTAAGTAATATTGAGTAATGTTTAGTGACCTATTCCAAATTAGTATCCTATTTTAGCATGATAAATTTCTTCAAAATGATCGTTGCATTATTCGCAACTATTGAATTTTATACTCGTTGGATATCATGAAATTAATCGAGATTTAACTATCTTTATTACATTCTAAAAGTTACCAATCAATATATGCAATGAAGTTGGTATATTTATATGTATTTCTTGTATTTTAAATATAAAAGCTTTATAAGTGCATCTTTAGAATTTAGCATATATATATATATATATATATATATATATATATATATATATATATATATATATATATATATATATATATATATATATATATATATATATATATAAAGAATCCGTTGCTCCAGTCAGAACAGATGTCTTTTCCTTACAGCGATTCCGTAGCACATTCCCCAAGATGTAGTCGTATCTTCACGGTAATTGGCGACACCCTTGTTAGAGAGCCTAAATTCCTTCTCTCTCTCTCTCTCTCTCTCTCTATCTCTCTCTCCATGGACAAAGATTCTCTCTCTACCCATGGACAAAGAGGTTTCTTAACTATTGAGTAATCCCTTCTCATAGCAAGAGATGAGAAGAAGGTATAGAGGGAAACCTTATCATAACAGTCGGTGGCATTATATATATATATATATATATACAGTGGAGCCTCGTTAATCCAGACTCCGTTTATCCGTAAACCTCGCTATCCGGACATAATTCAACGGGAACGGAATTCCTAAACGTTAATTTGCTCCGTTAATCAAGAAATCCGCGTTCTGGACCCGGAAATCAAAATCGGGGACCAAAGTGTAAAATTACTTTAAAACTTGTATCGATAATCCGGAAATAATCTGTCCAAAAATACGAAAAATAGAAAAATCGTATATGAAAATACAGTCAGTCGGATAATAGATTCACCTACGCAAATTTGGAGGTGTGCCAATGTATCAATCTCTGATTGTTAAATTTCTAGTGGTATGTTAAAGTTATCCATTAATCACGTGATCATGTGTGTGGAAAAACTAGGTAGCGTGACCATGTTGTAACCAGCGATTGTATAAACAATGTCTGTTTTAGCTAGTCGCCGACGGGGGTGTTAATAATTAAATAATCACACTGGGATCAAATTGTCCACGCTTTTTGGCATAACATATGGTAAATAAATTAAGTGTGTTATTAAGCCTCTTTGTTGTTTACCAGTTGTATGTAACAATCATAGTTTATTGATGGCTGTAGAAATATAGTTAATTGATTTAAGCTGTGGACAGTATAGGGCTTCATATCAGAATAAAATGTGGACGTCAATTATCAGCTCATTAGCAACAATAACAGCTGTAAAATACGACTAATAGAAATGACTGCATTTCATCAGTTTACCGTAACGTGAGATATCAGTTTGTATTCGTTGTACATTTAACATATATTATGGCGACACCATCAAGCAAGCGTAGACGAGTAGAGATACCGGCCAGCATAAAAAAGATTTGCCAGCACAAACATCACCCAAAAGCTACCATTCAAGATATACACCAGCATATTATGGCTTATTCATCCTTAGTCATTGGCATGTCGACAGTTGCGGACATCATAAAAAAAACCCACGGGCAAATGATTTTCCATACCTGCCGACTCAGCAGACCTAACTCGCGCTCGCCACGCCAAATATCAACAAGTCGATGATGCCCGTCTTCTTGTGGTTCTCAGACATGTGGACCAACCACGCCGCCGTCACCAAATGCTCATTGCCAAGGCAAAGATACTCGGAGACCAACTCAGCATCACTGACTTTGCCTATTCTCGTTGTTGACTACAAAATTCCAAGAATCGGCGGGGCATCAAAGGCAAATTGTATGAGGGAGAAGCAGAGAGTGTCGACATGAACAAAGTGTTCATTGTCTAAACTTATATTTACTGTACATGTATGTACAATCGCATGTTATAATAATATGAAATAAACACACGTCAGTAGAAGTATTCATTAATTTATTTCAACCATTATTGAATATACAGTACAATTACACTGGTCAACAGTGAAATCATTACTGACTTGAAAAGGCCCTAATCTGTAGTATTTTGGTGTGCCGAACACGAATATAACCGTGAAAAATTTGTATTGGCTCTCGTTTTGAAGATATTCATATACCTCATTTTCTATGTTTCACTGTGTAAATTTCTCCAGTAGGACTGCAGCAACATCCGGAATAATGATGTAACATTGCATAATACCATCATGCTCACATCATCCACAGTTGATTGCATCATTTTCTGATGCAGTGCAATACTAATGCCATGCGGCTGCTGAAGTAAGTTGACGTCAGCAGTGTACTATACATGTGTAGGCCTATTATACTAATGCCAGGCGGCTGCTGAAGCTGACGTAAGCAGTGTACTATATAAAGCCCAATCAGATAGGTTCAGCATTTAAAATATTTTAGACGTTGTGCGAGACAGTTCAAGCTACTGTTACATAAAACTTATTATTTTATCCATTTACGTACAATAAAGAACAGTAATGCCTCGAAAGTGTGTTAATACCGCGGACAATTTTTGCTATATTTGTGGGGAAGTGACATTTGCCAACCAGAAGAAAAGTATCAATTCTCAAGTGAAGAAGGCATATCATCTTTACTTCGGATGCAAGGTTGGTGACCAAGACAAGCCTTGGGCTCCGCATATATGCTGTGCTACATGTACAACACAGCTTTCACAGTGGTTGAATTGCAAAAGGTCATCAATGCCGTTTGCAGTCCCAATGGTGTGGAGAGAGCCAAGCAACCACCTAAATGACTGTTACTTCTGCTTGGTTCCTCCTCTTTCCGGCGGAATAACGAAGCGAAAGAAGTCGAGAATAGTCTACCCAAACATTCCGTCTGCATTGAGACCAGTTCCACATGGTGAGGGACTTCCTATTCCAGAACCTCCAGCAGAATATTCTCTTGATTCATCTGACGAAGACAAAGGTGAGTCGACCTGTTCTTCTCCTGGTCCATCAGCATGCAGTGATCCAGATTTAAACTGTGGTGCATCATCAACCCCACACAGAATAACACAGGAAGAACTAAATGACCTGATTCGTGATTTGGACTTATCAAAGAACAAGGCAGAATTGCTAGGATCAAGACTCCAACAATGGAATCTTCTAGAAGAAGATGTCACAATTACTGCATATCGAAAGCGCCACCAGCAATTGGAGCCTTTCTTCAGAAAGGAAAGTAATCTGATATTCTGTTCCGATATTGAGGGCCTCATGAATGCTTTAAAAATCACTCATGACCCACAAGAATGGAGACTATTTGTGGACTCTTCGAAACTGAGTCTCAAGGCTGTGCTTTTGCACAATGGAAACATTCTTCCATCTATTCCAGTAGCGTATGCTGTCCACATGAAAGAGACATACGATAACTTAAGGCAGCTACTGAATTCCATTGAGTATAACAAGTACAGCTGGCACCTCTGTGGTGATTTGAAGGTAGTTGCCCTTTTAATGGGACTGCAGCAAGGATATACAAAATACATGTGTTTCTTATGCGAGTGGGATAGCCGAGCAAGGGAAATGCACTACATGAGGAAGGAATGGACTCACAGGCAGAATGTAGCCATTGGAGAGAAAAATATCCAACACCCAGCTCTGGTTGAGGCTCAGAAAATCTTGCTACCACCCCTTCACATCAAACTAGGTTTGATGAAGAACTTTGTGAAAGCCATTGACCGGACTTTGCCAGCATTCCGATACCTGCATGAAAAATTCCCTCGACTCAGCGAAGCAAAGATTAAAGAGGGAGTTTTTGTGGGTCCTCAGATTCGAGAGCTTTTCAAAGATGACCGGTTCAACAACTTGCTGGAAGGTGACGCGAAACAAGCATGGAATGCTTTTCGCCTAGTTTCTACAAACTTCCTCGGAAATGTTAGGGCAGAAAACTATAAGGAACTAGTAGAAGACATGTTGATGAAGTATAAGAAACTTGGCTGCAATATGTCTCTAAAGATTCACTTCCTTCATTCCCATTTGGATTTCTTTCCTAGCAACTGTGGTATTGTTAGTGATGAACACGGCGAACGTTTTCATCAAGATATCGCAACAATGGAACAAAGATACCAGGGAAAATGGTCCACTACAATGCTGGCTGACTACTGCTGGACACTCCTCAGAGATGCTCCCGAACAGCTGTACAAGAGACAGGCGAAGAAATCTAAGATGTAGTCAATGACTTGATTTTTTTATAGGTAGGCTATTACAGTTGACCTTTTACTATTGGAATGCATTTCGTTATGTAAACATTAATTTCTTGCAGATTACAAAAAAACTAGAGCCAATTTTGCAATTTGACTGTCATATTCGTGTTCAGCACATAAAAATTGATAAGAATTGACTAATTTTATTTCAGTAACATGACTTTTGTAAAAATTTGTTGTCCAGTGTTACAGCTAGCATATACATGTACATGTATACGGTGTGATGACATCGTAAAATAAAAATGTGCATGATTCAATTATCCGGAAAGCTCGTTAATCCGGACATATTCACTGGAAACGAATGTGTCCGGATTAACGAGGCTCCACTGTATATATATATATATATATATATATATATATATATATATATATATATATATATATATATATATATATATATATATATATATATAATACGTTGTTCCAGTCAGAGCAAATTGTGCGTCAAGATAAACGATTCACTGACCAATTTGTTTCTCTTGCCATGAATAACCCATAAAATTCATGAATTGACATGAATAATTAACACTATATCAACACATGAAATTAATTATATTTTATGTACACAGAAATTTCAAATGTTCTCTCTCTTGCACAATTAACCTCGTGTGAATACTCCATCTGAGTCTGTCAAGTAAAAGTCTACTCCTCTTGTAATTTTCATCATTTTCAAATCTAAATATTTTCACTATTTCTGCCGCTTTCGAAGTCTATTTTTTTTTTTCTTTGTTCAGCAATGCTAACTCTATTTAAGCTAAACTGTTGTGTTAAACAACTTAAACTGTCTGCACAATTAGGAAATGGCTTGAAATCAACCAAAGGTTTGCATCGATTTAACTCGTCGTATGCGATGCAGGCCTAGACTAATACTGCCACTCAGACTTGGTGCCTGGGATACAAGCTAAGTAAACTGAGCCATGTTATCGTGGCACTCGAGAGATGAGGAGGTAAAGTACAACGAGTTATAGTGGCGGCAAGGGTTAATGATTTAAATCACCATTCGACCGGGTTACGCTAACCCTGACAAGTTGAAGTTGAAAACTATAAAAGTAAGCGTACTCATACGAGCCCATGAGCAGCTGGGACAAGTCTGTCAAAACTTATTGCCTCTGACCGAGTATTTCATTCATACTCATTTCATTTCTTCCAACGACTATGAGCACGCTGCAAAATCCAATCGGCATTCAAATGCAAAAGACATGAGTGATTTGCATGACAGCGACATGTGGTAAAACTTTCGATCCGAATTATAACTTCTAACTAGGAAGCGACTATTTAATCTCTCCTAGGAAAATTGATGATCAATATTGGGTTACTCCGAGAGAGCCTCTCGTAATTTGGTGATTAAACTTAGAGAGGAGCTTCTAAGGAAAGACAAAGCTTTGTAATGTCTGTAAGTTATTTGCTCGATATTTGCAGAATGTTAAGATATTGTAATTTTAATTACGTGTGGTATGTGCACTTAATTAATATGATCTTTTAGTAAATAGAATTACCTTTGTAGTGTTTAATTTACATGCGTATTTGAGAAATGATCTTTATTATTATGTAGAGAATTATGGAGATTGTTAGTGTGTGGTCAGAATTTGTAATTTGCTATTAATTTACTTCGTAGTAAACTAATGCATTTATTCATGTAATATGTTAAATTTTACACGTGCTAGAGTTGTGAATTTGGAAAATGGTTGAAGTGTGTAAGATTAGTAAATATGGATGTATGGATATAGCCGAGCATGGGTATTTTAATATTTGTGTACTTTGCACGAGTTGTAATGTAAAGAAATGCGTCTGATTGTTGTGATATTTTATAGTATAATGGGATTAGGAATATATACTGATGTGATGCAATTTATTGATGTATGTATGAGAATTAATACCATGTTTTTATTACGACGATGTTTTAACATACAAAGGCGTATGAGTAATTCAATGTGAATGAATGCGTGACCGAAAAAATTTAATAGCCGTTTTCTGATGATAGGCTGGGTGTAGTGTGAGATGCGAGGGCAATGGAAAATATTGTACCGTCCTTGTGTTTTCACAGGAATTTTTGTTGTTGGGGGGGGGGGGCAGAACTTCGGGTTCAGTTGAGTCCCAAGTCTCTGAGAGGGGAGACGGAAGTGAGACTAGCAGAGCAGTCGGAGTCGACAAGTCTAGTCGGTGGTTAGTCGAGGAGGAGGAGGAGGTGATAAAGGAGGAAAAGGAGTATAGAGGAGTCGAGGATAAGGAATTTGTAGGAAGTTGTGAGGAAGAGGAGAATGAATTGGAGGAACAGGAAGGAGAGAAGAATACATAGATGAGTAGAATACAAGGACAGGTGGAAAGCTATCTCACACTACAAATCAAATGATGCAATAGGCCATCATAGGGTCAAACGTAAGGAGAGTACTTGGGAAATGTTAATCATTTGCGTATTGAATTGTCATTAAATTGTTATTAGTTGAATTTCACTTTTTTGTATATTCAATCATTTAACAGTCGGCATTGCAGACTGGGGGCTCGGAGCTTTACATCTGTCAAAAAGCTAACTTCCAATCAACATCGAGCCTTGGTGGGACTTCTATAATAATTTAAATAAAATATTTGAAGCACCCCATCCCACACTACCACAGTGACGGCATAACAACCCGTCACGCCACAATCATGCAGATCACATCCCATATCTCTTTAATATACATATGCATGCTACTTTTGTGGACTCAAAACGCGCTGGTTTGCCTGCCATCACGGTTTTGAACCTCAGCTTAGCAACGACACACAGAAAGCATAATGATCATGAGTTCTTGTTTTTTTCCCTGTATGATTCCATTCTCATACATCACTGGATTCTGCAGAGATGTTCGTAAGGTTATTTTCAGGGCCAAATACGCAGTCACGTTAACTCGTAAAAGCAACAAGACAATCTGGCAAAATGCTAATACCCCCTACCGACGGTAACGTTGTGTTATCGAAACTAACTTGTGCTTTCGGTGCCTTTAATGAGACCCTCAGTGGCCATCATTTAACGTTTGGCAGCATTGATAAGGTGTGGCGGAACATCTACACTTTCATTTCTCGCGATGACCACAGGCTAGTTACCAAGCTGTGTTCGAGGAGAATTCTCATGGGAAGAGTACCCATCACGGTATTAATGCTCCATGACACATGTTTTTGGCATTTCAAGACCATGACTAATATGGTCACCCAAAAGGTAAGTTGGATGGTATTTTGAAATACGTGAGTGAGTGAGGTCTCAATAGGTTAAACAGTCACAAAGAATCCAGCCAAAATATTTTGCTAGACTCAACCACAATTAAGACATGCATGTGTATCGTCAGCTGTTGAAATGTCCGGACTGAGACCAAAACATTTACACAGGCTTGCGGATTTTCCACCGAAACTTTACTATGGTGCGCCCGATTTGTTACTTTAATCTCGAACATCTTGACCTGGTTAAGCAGTAGTAGTATATGGGGGCACTTTACGGACAATGGGAATTAGCATTAAAAACACCCCTGGGTCAGTTTACGGACAATGGAAATTTAACATGGCGAAAAATCGTGGGTCAGATTACGGACAAGGGGAATTAACATGGCAAAAAATCGTGGGTCACTTTACGGACAAGGGGAATTTAACATGGCGATAAATCGTGGGTCACTCTACGGACAAGGGGAATTTAACATGGGATTTTTTTTTTTTAAAAATTTTTTTAAAAAAAGGGGTAGGCAATTTAAAGACTATCTCTTTTCGAGAAATATGGCTGGCCCTGAAAAGGGCCTTTGGTTTATGTTAATATGCCCTTAACATAAAGGGCATTTGCGACATCTTCTTGTCCTCAAACTTCGTCTTACAGCAGGGCCATACATCAGAGTCCTCTTGAGGCAACCTTGTCTCTCTATATAGACTCTTCTTATCCACAGACTGCTGTTGGTCCTGTAGACAACGGTCCACTTGGATCGGACATACATGAGCATGTCCGTCCTGAACATCATTGTTGACACAAGGGTTGAAGATTCAACGTCGGTCCACATGTTGAGGCTCCGAGAATAGGTGAATCAATGCAGTGAACTGCGCTTATTTATAGGGACAGAAAGGATTGAAACGGATTGAGTTCATTCACCAATCCGAACACGCGTTACAGAATTCAGTCAGCCCGCATCCAATCTGAAGAGAGCAGTCTGTGACGTCACGTAGTCTATATAGATTCGCTAGCGCTTGTGTGCAGTCAATCTATGCGACAGTGATTCAACATGACGGAAACTCAGAAAACGATCCAATGGGGTGCACCAGCAGGGGAGACCGCCCAAGGGAACCCGGACTTACTTTCAGAAGAGGTGAATTGGGATTTTGTGGATTTTCTCTCCTCGCAAGAATTTGTTCCGGAACCTTCGTTACCTTCTTCATTACCGCAAGTGGAGAATTTTAGACAGAGACAGAAAGAAGAATTGGAGAAATTTATACAACGACAAAAGGAAGCGGAACAGGCTTTTCTCCTACAGCAACAGCAACAAGAAGAAGAGGTAAGAAAAAAAACAACAGCAAGAAGAAGTAGCAGCAAAGAAACAAGAGGGTGAAAATCAAACGGTCACGGTACTGTTGGACATTTTAGCGGAGTTAAGAAGTCTGAAACAAACGTATCAGACTTCTTTATCACGACCGAAGAGAATACGACCTTCCCGAGCCAAACATGTCAACCCTGTGACTAAGCCGACCGTACCACCCTTAGTGATTTCAACCCAATCATTATCATCATTACGCAGTCCAGAAGTAGGCCTTGGCCGTGGCAAAGGCTTAAGGCAGTTAAAATTGATTGCTTAAACTCACCCCTGCACCATAAAGAAAAAAAGGCCCTTTTCAGGGCCACCCACATTTCTCGAAAAGAAATACAATTTCAATTTGCCAATAACTCAAAAAAACTCACCCATTTTACCCTTATAGTACGTGTCTGTGTATGAGTGCGTGAGTGTAGCTTCTTATTTTAAAATCAAAACTCAAAGACTCTTACCTTATATCATTCATTTATTCTTTTCTCCATTTCTTACAATCCAATTGACAATTCACAACTCAACACTTTAATAAAAAGTTCATTGATTTCTTCTTTTCTCCTTGTTTAGTCTCTCTGTTTTTTGAATTTCTTCACCGTCACACTCTTTTCCTCTTCTTCTTCCTCCTCGCTTTCTTCCCTTCTTCTTTTTTTCTCCTGTTTCTTTTTCTTCACCTGTCTTCTTTCTTCCTCAGAAGAATCCCTCTCTTCTTCTGAAGAATTCCTCTTTTCTTCTGACTCCTCTTGTTTCTTTTTTGGGCAATCTGGAGACCAATGTCCTTTTTCTTGACAATAATAACAGGTATCTTGACTTTTGTCTTTTTTATCCCCTGTTTTTTTTCTTTTTTGACGGTCTGGACACTCTGAAGACCAATGCCCTTTCTTCTGACAGATATAGCAAGTATCTTGACTTTTATCTCTAAAGGAAGGAGAGTAGTCCGTAGGCTGGTCTGAAGAGAATTTTCTAATGACCCCTCGCAAAGCTCTGACGAAACGTTCCATCTGGTTAGTCTCTTCCATCTTTGTGCTCGGCTTGAGAGTGAAATGAATAGTGAAAGGACAAGACACACACCCTTTTATATACGCTGGTCTGCTATGACTATAAAGTATTTTATGGTGTTTGAACTTGAGTCATTTGACTTTTTGCTTTCAAGATGAAACGATCCCATTCATTCGAGAAGAAAGAAGAAGAAAGTAAGAGGCAGAAACGTGATCTATCGCCTCGTACCAGGGCTGAAATCTTGGCACAAATTCATGCCAGTGATTTTGAAGAGGACATGAGTGAACCAGAATCCCAACCCTCTAAACCAAGTTCACCACCCTTAGTCAACCCTGAAAAGTACTATTCCATTCGAGAGACGGAAAAGCGCTCCTCTAGAAAATTTAGAACTACGGCTTACAAATACACGGTGAAGTTTAAAGATTTCAAGGCTGAAGTGCCGTTAGAGAAAGCAGAAGTGTTCATCACCGAGGTGTGGGATTCTTTGCTCACTGCACTCAAGCGACAATGTCAACCCAAAGAAGACGATCGCTTGAGACTTTCCATACAACACGACGGTTTGAAATCCCCTGTTTGGATCGAGTTTAGCACCCCTGCAGAATTGACTGCTTCCAAAGTCATGGACAAGATTCAACACGTACAACAATCTAATGATCAGTTTGACATCACCGATGGTAAAGCCACACTGGACATGACCCACGTCTCTCCTCCTCAAGGGACAGGACGCAAAAAGATGTTATTGGTGGACGACCTTCGCAACACCAAAAAGAGTCTCGTCCGAATTAACAACCCTCATGACCAGATGTGTTTAGCCCGTGCCATCGTGGTGGGACGAACCTATGCCAACAAGAACGACACGGTAGAATGGAAAAGAACCTGGGACACTATTCAACGTTCCGACCGAGCCAAACAACGAAACGAAGCAGAACTCCTGTTACAACAAGCCGGACTGTCCAAAGACACACCCTGTGGCATTCCTGAGATGCAAAAATTGCAAGATGCCCTAGCTCCACGCTACACCTTGAAAGTGCACCCTCAAGAAGTGCGCGGACCTCTGTTGTTTCGAGGCCAAGATTTTAAGGACGGAAAATACATTCACCTTTATCATCACGATGACCATTTCGATACCATTACCAGTATCACTGGATTCCTGGGATATGCTTATTATTGTGAGAAATGTGACTATGGTTATAATAATCGAGAGCAACACAAACATTGTGGATGGAAATGCTCAGGATGTTTGGCCTCTCCACCCTGTCTGAGCGAAGAACCAGTGCCTTGTTCCACTTGTCTGCGCACGTTTGTCAGCCCTACCTGTTACCAACAACATTTGAAGACGCAAGGTTCACAGAAGAAATGCGCTTGTCAACTCCTGAGATTGTGCCCCGCGTGTGGACAAGGCATACGTACCAATAGTGTCAAGGCACACGTATGTTCAGGAAAGAAAAAATGTCACATTTGTCACCACATCGTGGACTTGGAACACGAATGTTACGTGCAAAAATACCAACCCCCACCAGAGAAAGAGGACGGTCACAAGAAGAAAGGCAATTTCATCTTTTTCGATTTCGAATGCATGCAAGAGACCGGCATTTACATCCCTAATTTCTGCGTGGCTCATCGAGCGTGCGAGAAGTGCATTCAAGAACCTATCTTCAGTCATTGCCCTCACTGCAGCAAGATTCCCGGAGGGCGTGAAAAAATCTTTCGGGGACCAAACACGTTAGCCGATTTTGCCCAATGGGTTTTAGACCCCATCGACAAGACGTGGAGCCAAGAGGACATCGAACGTTACGGAGATTGTCATCGCCATGCCACGGTGATGGCTCACAATTTCTCCGGATACGATGGACAGTTTCTTCTCAGATACTATACGGAACAAGACACCGAGCGTCCTAAAGTGACTTTGAACGGAGCCAAAATCATTTTCATGCAAGTGGGACAAGTACAGTTTAAAGATTCGATGAGCTATTTGGCCATGCCTTTGAGTCGAATGCCTAAAACGTTTGGAATGACAGAAATGGCTAAAGGGTACTTTCCACACTTTTTCAATACGGAAGCCAATCAACATGCCGTTCTACCCCATTTACCAGAGGCTCACCATTACGACCCCGACAACATGCGTACCGAACAACGAGAAGCTTTCTACGCTTGGTACCAGATTCACGCCTCGGACCCTTTCGACTTTCAGGAAGAAATGCTAAAGTATTGTCGTTCCGACGTGGACATTTTACGGCGTTGCTGTGGAAAATTTCGAGAACTGTTCATGGAACACGGAGGGGTCGATCCTTTGAAAGAAGCTTGCACCATTGCCAAAGCGTGTTCCTTAGTGTACCGCCAACGATTCATGCCTGAAAACACCGTGGCTGTCATCAGCCCTCAAACGACCCACTTTGTCAAACGTCAATACTCGGTCAAAGCCTTACGCTGGTTACATTACTTGTGCGACAAGGAAGACAAGTGGATTCAACATGCCCGCAACGGAGGGGGCGAAAAGACCATCGGAACGTATTCGGTCGATGGCTGGGACTTAGAAAACCCCAAGATCGTGTACGAGTTTAACGGTTGCTTATTTCACGGATGTCCCGTCTGTTACCCTGACCGTGGCACTAAAAATCAGTTTTTGCAACGAACCATGGAAGACTTGTACCAGGACACTTGTCAGCGGCGCCTAAAGTTAGAACAGGAAGGATACCAAGTGGTGGAAATGTGGGAACACGAGTACGATCACCGTATGAAAACCGATCTCGAGTTTAAACGCCTCGTGGAAAGTTACCAGTTCATGGACCCGCTGAACCCGAGGGATAGTTTGTACGGAGGAAGGACCAATGCCACCTGTTTGCTGTACCAAGCCGACGAAGAGAAAGGAGAAGAAATCAAATACTTGGACGTGTGTTCGCTGTATCCCTACGTGTGCAAATATTGTCGCTTTCCTGTAGGGCACCCGCAATTGTTCACGGAACACATCGACCTGAAAAACATTCGACAATACGAAGGCTTGATCAAGTGTAAAGTTTTGCCTCCCACGAACCTATACCATCCCGTCTTACCTCACCATTGTCAAGGCAAACTGATGTTTCCCTTGTGCCGTACTTGTGCCGAAACGTGCAACCAAGACCAACCTTGTCAGCACAGCCAGGAAGAACGTGCCTTGACGGGAACCTGGGTCAGCGTAGAATTGTTCAAAGCTCTGGACATGGGATACCAACTGTTAGAAGTGTACGAAATTTGCCACTTTCCCAAGACACAACAATACCACAAGGGTGACCCTACTCAGAAAGGCATTTTCGCAGACTACGTGGATGCCTTTTTGAAACTGAAGCAAGAAGCCAGCGGCTATCCGTCCTGGTGTCACACTCCCGAAGACCAAATAAAATTCAAAGAGAAATACTACGAACAAGAAGGCATCACTTTAGACCACATCGAAAAAAACGAAGGCAGGCGATCGTTTGCCAAAGTGATGTTAAATTGCTTGTGGGGTAAAATGGCACAACGACCGTGTTTACCCAAGACGGAATATTTGACAGAACCTTCCCGCTACTTCCAGATGATTCACGACAAAACCAAATACATGAAACACGTGGACGTCGTTCGAGAGGATTTGATCTTGGTCAATTACGAAGAAGATCTGGACTTTGTACAAGACGACCCTTTTGGAAATGCCATCATTGCGGCTTACGTGACAGCCCATGCTCGCTTAAAATTGTACGAAGCTTTAGAACTGTTAGAAGAACGCGTCCTGTACTTTGACACGGACAGTTGCATTTACATCCATCACCCGATTCAACATCACCCTAACATCGAAGGAGACCGTTTAGGAGCCTGGACAGACGAGCATCCCGACGACAAGATTCTAAGTTTCGTCAGTGGCGGTCCCAAAAATTACGGCTACGAATACCGGGACAAACAAGGAGAAGTGCACACGACGTGCAAAGTGAAAGGACTGACTCTGAATTATCGTACCAGTCGTGTGGTCAACTTTGGGGTATTGAAAGAAGCCTTGCAATCGGGAGAGGATGGAAACTTTAAAGTGACCACCTATCAACCGAACAAGATTGTACGTTTACCCACTCACCACATCGTCAGTCGACCCTTGGAAAAAGTCTATCAAATCGTGTACCAGAAGCGAGTTCGACTTCCCAATCATTTCACCTTACCGTACGGTCACGTTGGTATTGGTCTGTATATAAAAAGGAACCCTAGGCAAGATCGATAGTTCATCGTGACTACCAAGACCGAGCGAACAAGATGAATACTTTGAAAGAGGCATCGTTCCAGTTTGGGGATTGTAAAAAAGTTGTATCTTCCTCTAGTGTGACTAATATTGGATGGATAAGACCCATGCATTGCGACGGAAAATGTCCGGAAGGAAACTGCGATTGTCCATGTGGTTACCATTGTAATTGCGTAACGGAGTTTGCAGACGAGTGCGATTGTGAGCCTTGCGATGGATACGATGCTGTACCTTGTGACCTGAGCGATGCCGTAAAGCATCATGGGAACTTTGTTCTCACTGCCCCTATCATGGAAAGTGATGCTGTGCGTGTCAAACCTGAGGGATGCGAAAGCGATGCCGCTCGTCCTCTTAGACATTTTACCGGGTTTAAAGGGGAATGTCGACCTTCACGTTTGCCTCCCTACGGATGTCATCCAGCCCTGAGCAAACTCCTACCCATGTCACTCAACCCTCATCGAAACGAACCTGTGAAAGACGAATATTCGTTTCCTGTGCGTTTGTCGGAATACTGCGACTTTGAAAATCGTCTTCAATCGTTCAAAGGAAAATGGCCTAAGTATCTGGGAGGACCGACCCCCGAAGAATTAGCCAGAGCCGGATTTTTCTACTTGGGCGAAGGAGATAAAGTCAGGTGCTTCAGTTGCGATGTGACACTTCACCACTGGGAACCGCAAGATTCGGCCTACGTAGAACATGCTCGATGGTCACCGAATTGTCATTACTTACCCTTAGTGGGACCGAGACATTGAAGTAACTTCTTACCATAATAATCTGTTCATGGATACTTTACAAGAGAACATTTGTGCTTTGCCTGTGGAGTTGAGAGAACGCATTTATCGAGAACTGGTCAAAATACAAGTGAAACGTAAAGAACAATTGCATCCGTTACGTCACCGGTGTTTGAACCACTGGTACCTGAAAGCTATACTAGGATTGATTCAATTGAAAGTGTTCCATCGGACAGACATTGATCAACGATCCTCTAGTTTTAAAAAGGATTGGTTTGGTATGGACGATTGCAGTTACATCATTGTAAACGTACTGCATCGAATTCCAGAGGAAGAGTTAACGAATTACCAACATCTTGAACACAATGTCAACTTAGTGAAAGAGGAAACTTCTGAACGAATTGTAATGTGTAGATTAGTGACTCAACGATTTAAATTCGACACTGAAGTGAAACCATGTTTGTGCAAAGAGTACATTTCTTGTGTCAGACCAAAGAGGATTTAGTATGACCTATTCATGGATACTTTGCTAGAGAACATTCGTGCTTTGCCTGTGGAGTTGAGAGAACGCATTTACCGAGAGCTGGTCAAAATACAAGTCAAACGTAAAGAATAATTGCATCCGTTACGTCACCAGATCTTTAACCACTGGTACCTGAATGGTATAAGAGAACTGATTCGTCAGAAATTCTTTCAGTGGTCAGACCTTGTTCAACACTTTGAGTTAGTGAATGATCGAAATGTTCATTATTTTGGTTACTTCGAGATTCACCTACAGCAATACATTGAGGAAGACAAGTTAAAGGATTATCAACATATTTTACGTGGAATCTACTTAGAGAAAGAGGAAACTTCTAAACGAACTCTGAAGTTTCGGTTACAGTATGCAAGATTTAGATTCCCTACTAGAGAACGAAGATCTCTGGCTAGAAAGTACGTGTATTGTTTCCGAAACAAAGAGACTATAAAAACAGGCTGCCATGCCACGACTTATGTCACATGTCATCCAACAGATTCCGTGGAAGGAACTCAATGACCATATTCAAACCGTGGATCATTACCATCGATTATTACAAGAACTGTATCCATTCAATTTGGGACGACAAGTGGTGTGTGTCTTAGTGACTTGTTTTTTGGGATTTCGTTTACCAGCCGATTCTTTGTGGACTCTTTACGATCAGTACTTACCACCTCCATGGCCTTAAATGGTCACGAAAAACTCCTTTTGCTCAAAGCCTTGCGGTTTCATCTGGATACTTCTCGACCTCAACAGGAAAAAAAGATTCGTCAACTTTTAGCTACCCAAGACGTGTATGACGATGTGTGTGTAGCTTGTGACTTACACCCTCATTGGACAGATGTTCGTGACTGGAAAAAGGGGGGTTTTGAGGCTTGGACCCAAGAAGTGGCCCAGTATGCACAAGAGTTGTTCAAGGAAAAAAGTTACTTTTCAACCTGTGTTAGTGACGGTGCCAGAAGAACCCGTCACCGAGAACAACCACTCGCTTCAGGACAGGACTGTCATGGACATTCCTGAAAGGTCATTCCGGGAGGACACTTGTGTGACAATACCTCATGTAGAGACTGTAAGAACATTACACACTGTCCCTAGGACATCTTGGTTACCCAAAACATGTTGTACAGACACTTGTTTATATTCCACTTTGATCGCTTTGCTGTGTTTTATATTCCTGTACATCACTATTTGGGTTGTATGTATTTTTGTCTTTCGTGTTCATATTTGAAACATTCAATAAACGTGTTCTGAAAAAAGTATATAAACTCTTGTCTTGTTTGTTTTTCGTGTCACAAGTGACATTTCTCACACCATGGCTACCTCTGCTGTCTCTGCTCCCTCTTCCTCTACTGTCAAAGTCATCGACGAACACTTAGATCGTGCCAGTTGGGAGGCTTTGTATCTTCGCCATCCCTTTAACATGCTCATTGCTGGACCTAGCGGTTCTGGCAAAACCGAATTCGTCAAACGTTTGATCGAACATAAACATCATTTGATCGATTGGCCCCCTCAACGGATCGTGTGGTGTTACAAAGAGTGGCAATCGGCGTACAGCCTCTTGCGAGAAAGTCAAGGCGATTCCATCGTGTTTGTGGAAGGCATTCCTAAAGAAGACGACGGCATCGTCTCTGACTCCCGTCAAACCCATTTGGTCATTTTCGACGACATGTTAGGAGAAGACGAAGAAGAAATTAAATTGTGGTTCACGCGCAAAGGGCATCACCGTAATGCCAGTGTCATTTACATCACCCAAAATTTGTTTCAACAAAGTAAAGCCCATCGCACCATCAGTCTCAATGCGCATTACGTGGTCTTGTTTAAAAGCCCTCGAGATAAATCGCAAGTGCAAGTCTTAGCCAAACAGTTAGGAACGCCTTGGCTGACTCAGGCGTACGACGATGCCACTCAAACACCACACGCCTATTTACTCGTCGATTTGAAACCTACGACCCCCGAGGATTTGCGATTTCGTACCCACTTGTTTCACCACTGGTGCCAAGACGGAGGGCCTGTCCTGTACACGTCTCCGTCCTCGACTTCATTTCACTCCCCATGAAAAAAATCTATAAAAACCTCAGACCCTTTTTCGTCTGTCTCACACAGTGTGAACATGACGTCCCTTCAGTCGCATCTTCCCGTCAAATTGATTCGTGCCTTGTATGGCATCAGTCGAGAAAAAGATCCACAAACACGAGCCCGTGTCTTAGAAGCTAGTCTCAAAGAAGTCTTACGATGGTTCACGGTGACTGCACGTCAATTACTCCAAGGAATCATTCAGATTCCTCATCAAACCCAACGCTTTTTCGATCGAAACAAAGTCGCTTTGGTCCAACTGGCCGATCCCCGCATTGACACTCAAACCAAAAAACAAATCATTTTGAAACCTGGAGGGAGCGGTACTCTAGGAGGGGTCATCATTCGCTCACTCTTAAGATGGGATCCTAATGCCCCCAAAGTTATCCCCAAGACAAAAGTCCAACGAAGCCCCAAGAAGAAAAAGAAAAAGACCAGGTCCCCAAGAAGAATAACTTCTCCAGTGGCAGGACCCTCCTCTTACCAGACACCACCCCGGAAAAAGAAAAGAAGCCCCCAGAAAAAGAAACAGAGAAAAAGTCCCCAGAAAAAGAAAAGTCCACAGAAGAAAACTAGTCGCAAGAGAGGCACTTCGGCCAGGACGCAACCTTACACTCGCAAACCACGACCTGCCACGGCAGTGACTGCGTCTCCGGCATCCTCACGTTCATCCACTTCTCCGTTGATGACACCCAGAACTGAAGAGTACTTGGAGACGTTGATCACACCAAGAACATCTCCGTTGATGACCCCCCAAAGAACTTCCCCAGTGGCAGGACCCTCCCATTTAGCGGCAGTGGCTGCTGCTCACAAATTACCTTCTCCCAAAATCAAAGTCCATGAAAGATCGGGCATGTTACAAAGTTTACTGGATTTGTCCAAGCAAGAACTGACTCGATTTAGTCCGTTACGTACCCCTGCACGACGTGTCATGCCTGTCCTCAAACTAATACGCCGTAAAGACAATCAGTGGCGACGCGTTCCAGTATAAAAAAGGCCTGTGACCAAGTAGGGTATCAGTGTTCTTTTGGTGCTCCTAAAGACTCAAAGATGTCACCCTCCAGAAAACCCCAAGGAAAGAAAAGGAAAGGACTGCCACCACGTTTAGCCAAACATGGGGACCTGTTATCTGTCCTGTCCAAAGCTTCTCCACCCCTACGAAAAAAACTCATTCAAACGGCCTCCAAAGAGGTCATCGATACCGTGTGCGAATGTTGTTTGAACGTTTTGAAAGGCACGATCCCTTTGTCCAAACACCAGAAACAATGCTTAGGCAAACATCGTCACGTTCTTCGCCAAATGGTTCAAAAGAAAATTCCCATTCGTCAAAAAAAGAAGATGTTGGTTCAACGTGGAGGCATTTTGCCTCTCTTGTTAGGCCCCATACTGAAAGGAGTCTTGGGAACCATGTTGGGAGGACTGATGGGAGCAAGATAAAAAGGCCTTCGAAAGTCCCAAGATCTCAGAATCGACCCCTGACAACCCCATGGAAGGACGAAAACTAGCTTTAGTGCCTTACAAACGATGGATGGAATACCATCGGTGGCAAGAACAACGCACCCCGCATTTACCTCCCAATCCCAATTTGAGCGAGATGTCCCAGTTACAACACGAATTGCAGTCCTTGATGGATCGCCAAGATTTGTCCGAAACAGAAAAATCGCAAAAGTACGGTCAACTCTTGCAACGACTGCAACTCTTTCACCAGAAAGCTTTAGACGAAACAGCTTTACCCACTCTAAAAGATTTTAAGACCTTGATGAAAAGTCCAGCACCATCATCATCATCATTACCACCACTACCATCTCCAAGGGTCACCAGAGATGCTACCCCACAAAGACCTGAGGAAGAAGAGATGCGCGAAGTGTTTCAAACACCGTCAGCAGCTCCCATTTCGAGTAAGATTGCAGCATCCTTGTTGACCCCGTCCCCTACACCCCAACGAGAAGAAATGAAAGCTTGGGTTAAAAAGATGATGTCCACGCCTCCTTCGACAGAAGTGAAAAAGAAAGAAGGGAAACCAGAAGCGAAAAAAGAAAAGAAGACCAAAGCCATTCCATTGCCACCACCACCACCACCACTACCTTCGACTTCTACTCCCGTAGCCCATCGGACACGTAAATCCGTTTCCAAACCACCCTTTCGACCCACCCAAAGTAGCATCACCGAAGAGTGGGTGACTTATTAACACGCCAACACAAAATAAAAAATGGAAAAAGTCTTAGCCAGCATTTACTACGATCCCTCACATCCTGCAGGTTACGCAGGAGTTCAAAAATTGTATCGTGCTGCCAAAACTCGACTGAAAAGTCTCCGTTTACCTCAAGTGCAACGATTGTTACAAGAACAAGCTACCTACACTTTACACAAACCCATTCGACGCAAGTTTGCCAGAAGTCGCACCCGAGTGGAAGGCATCGATCATCAATGGCAAGCCGATTTAGCCGATGTCTCTCATTTGGCCAGCTACAATCGCGGCTACAAATATTTGTTTTGTGTCATCGACGTCTTTTCCAAATTTGCCTGGGTCGTGCCTTTGACTTCCAAATCGAGCAGCGCTTTAGTGCGAGCCCTGCAACGGGTGTTGAAACAAAGCGGTCGTCGCCCTCTTCGATGGCAAACGGACAAAGGCACCGAATTTCTGAACCAAGCTTTCCAAAAAGAATTAAAGAAACGTGACATTCATTTTTTTACCACCGAGAATCCCGAAACCAAAGCCAGCATCGTGGAACGTTTTCAACGTACTTTGAAAGAACGCATGTGGAAATATTTTACGCATCACCACACTCTGAAGTACATCGACATCTTACCGCACCTGGTGCAAGCGTACAACCAATCTTACCATCGAAGCATCGGACGTGCCCCGCAAGACGTGACTCCCGACAACGAAGTGCTGGTGTTCGAGCGCCTGTTCGGTACGTCCCCGACGAGGGCTGTCCCCGAGAAAAGTGGAGAGTTGACCGTAGGAGATTGGGTGCGCATTGGCAAAACCAAACTCACTTTCGACAAAGGTTACTTACCTAACTGGACGACCGAATTGTTTCGCGTCACTGGACGAGTGCATGGCCGTCATCCTGCCGTCTATAAATTGGAAGACATGAACGGAGAAGTGCTCAAAGGAACGTTTTATTTGCCCGAGTTACAACGTGTCACCAAAAAAGAAGACGACGTGTAAGACATCGAAAACATTCTCGAACGCAGAACCCGTAAAGTGGGCAAACGACGTGTCAAAGAAGTCAAAGTACGTTGGAAAGGATATCCACCCAGTTTCGATTCTTGGATCGACGCTTCGCAAGTCATCGACTATAAAAAGAAGAAGTGACCATCATGCCCTTTCACACAGCAGACGCAGCTACGTCGACCACTCCTTCTTCCCCTAGTTCTTCTGTGCAAGATTTACAAAAACAACCCTTGTGGGTGTGGTGTGGAGAACGTGTGCCTAAAACGCAAATCGTCTTTTTCTGCCAAATCTTCGTGGTGTATTGTGTCATCGGGGCAGCCATCGCCAATTTGAGTTTGCAACAAGGAGACAAACAATTGTGGACCATTTTATTGAGCAGTTGCATCGGTTACCTGCTTCCCAATCCCTCCCTGAAATTCTCCTCGAACGGGAACGTTGTGTCCAGTGCCAGTGCCAGTCACCACTCCAACAACAACCAGAACCCCATTTTGGGCGGAGACACGCCTCTGACGTCCAGTAATATCCCCTCGGACAGTCACAGAACTCTAGAATTATGAGTCACGAAAACAAATTTTACTTGACCTTACCCAGTGACAGTTCCATGGAGGTGTTTCCCAATAACACGTTGTGCTGTTACACGGCCAAATTACCTCAAGCCATCCCCTTAGATCACGAAGCCCATTGGGAAGTGGCTTTAGTAGAAATGATTCACCCGACCCAAGTCCTCAATGTCCTTCCCAATCAAAATAAATTTGATGTGGAAGTTCATGACGAGCAAATGCAGCAGTGGATGGATACCCATAGCAAATATGACAAGAAAACCCGTACACCAAATCTAAAGTGGACCACCTATCACTTGTTCATTCCCCCAGGCTATTATTTTAGTGGTCAACATTTGGTCAACACCATAGCCACCAGGTTTAATAGTGTGTTTCTGAAAGCTTTGGAAAGTGTCAAAAAAAGTGTCACCCTGGAGTACCACAAAACAGCTCGTCGCTTCCTGATGAAATTTCCTGAGGGGCCCAAAATCATGTCTTTCTTATTTTGTCCTGAATTGTTTGACATGTTGGGCGGTGACATGGAGCTAAGGAAGAAAGTAGAACAAGAAAAAGGTGAATTACCAGTCATTTCTGACAACGATTCTTTTGCCAAGTATTTTCGTACCCCGGTAGAACTGAACCAAGGACTGAATTTGATGTTCGTGTACTCCGATGTGGTGGAGTACAACGTGGTGGGACACACCTCCGTACCGTTACTGCGTGTCATTCCTTTCAAAGTGGATTCTGCCGCAAACGCTGACGAGGAAGGTGGAAACACTTACCACGTCCACCGCGAATTTGTCCATCCTCACTATTTACCTGTCAGCAAGTCGTATTTGGACACGGTCAACATTACTATAAAAGGAGATTTGGGACAAAATATTCCATTCACCAAAGGAAAAGTCACGGTGAAACTCCATTTTCGAAAACGGTTTTCTCACGACTCGTAAGTAAGTCATGTATCCAGTGTACCGAGGGGTTGCTCGACAGCGAGGACACGGTTTAGGAGACATGTTAAAATCGGCCTTTCGTTCGGTGGCCCCAGTGTTGAAACCGATGGTGACACGCGGATTGCACGCTTTGAAAGATGCGGCACTGACGCAAGGCAAAGAATTTCTCCAAAATGTCATCATCGACAAACAAAACCCTAAAGAAGCCTTCATGAGGGCTGGCAAAAATGTCTTGCTGCAAACGGGCAAAGACATTTTGGGCCGACGAGACACACCTATAAATGTTCTGCACGCTACCGAGTCAGGCATTCAGCAAGGACAAGGCAGAAAGAGACGACGAAGAAAACACCCTTTCACCAGACTTCAAGCGAGAAAGGCTAAGAAAAGAAGAACCGTTCGAGACTTAGACGTTTTCGATTATTGAAACACAGAGAAAAAATGATGCACCGAGAGTCTTGCGCTTGTTCCAAGACGGAACTGGATCTGTTTGCCATGCCCCCCACCATGATGACGATGCAAGAATCTCAATGGGTGGAATTTCATCCCGTCTCCTCATTGACAGCCTCAGCTCCCATCGAGTTTGAAATCAAAGGACAGCCCGAAGATTACATCGATCTAAATAGCAGTTACTTGTACTTGAAAGTCAAAGTTCTAGATAAGGATGATGGTGCAGTAGATGACACTGAGAATATAGCTCCCGTCAACAATTTCATGCATTCCTTGTTTAGTGGAGTGGACTTGTACTTGAATAACAAACTGGTCAGCAGCAGCATGGATACTTACCCTTACCGTGCCTACCTGGAAAATCTCTTGACGTACGGAATAGATGCCAAGGATACCCATCTCAATGCTTGTGTGCTGTGGGAACCTGACGAAGCGGGCAAGTTCGACCTTGTAGATGGAACCAATAGCGGCTTTGAGCAAAGAGAACTCAAAATCTTAGATAAGAAGAGTTTAGAACTGATGGATCGTTTGCATTTGGACATGTGGTTGCAAGAGAAATATTTGCTGAACGGAGTCAATGTCCGCTTGAGACTGAATCGTAGCAGTACCGCTTTCCATTTGTTGGCTGAGGATGCTAAGGCTCCTAAAAGCAAAATCGAAGAGGCCAAACTCTACGTACGACGCGTGGAAGTGTTACCCAAAGTAGGTAACGACATCAGTCAAACGTTGAGCAGAACGACCGCCAAGTATCCCATACGACGCGTGGAAGTGAAAACGTTCACCATTCCCGTTGGACATCATTCCATGATCGAAGATCATCTGTTCCAAGGACAGCTACCCAAACGTTTGATCCTTGGTATGGTCTCGAATTCAGCCTTCAACGGAGCCTTCGCTCAAAATCCTTTCAACTTTCAACACTTTAACGTGAAGAAAATCGAAGTCAGTCGCGATGGCAAAACCTTGTGTACCCGACCTTTAGAACCTGACTTTAAAGAGAAGAATTACTTGAGATCGTACTTGTCCCTGTACGAAGCCACCGGACAGTTAGGAACCAACACCAGTCACGGTATTACGTACGAGGATTATGCAGGAGGCTACGCTTTGTGGGCTTTCGATTTCACTCCAGACCAAGGCAGCGACGAGGGACATTTCCACCCTATAAAATCTGGCCAGATTCGTGTGGAACTTCAGTTTGCAGAACCACTGAAAGAGACAGTGAACGTCATCCTGTATGCAGAATTCGATAATACCATAGAAATCAACAGTTTGAGAGAAGTCATCCTAGATTACTAGAAACCATGGAAGACTGTTGTCCCTCTTTACCTAGTGGAGAAACTTTGGAGATGGAATGTGAGGAAAAAGAAGAAGTGATCATGATGAAGTCGAGATGGCCAGAACAAGAAGCCCATTTAGTCTCCTGTTTTGCCAAACACTTGGTTGACAAAATGACGGAATTGATCAAGAAAAATTGTTATGGATGTCAAAACGATCATCCCAGTCAAATTCAACACGATAAATGCCTGATGTTGAGTCAAGAAGAAAAATTGGACGAGTATCTGGACGAAGCTTGGAGTCTCATCTCAAACAAAGACGTGTTGCACCAGTGGTATAAAGACTTGCGTGAACATTCTTGTCCACCATTAACCACTCAAGAGATCCATCGTATCGAAGCTCTCCTAAATCAGAGTGAGGAAACAGAACGAATAACCGTTTATTCGTCAGACATTTTCAAGCAAAAAGTCAGGATCGAATTGACAACTTATTATTACCTGTGAAGAAGAAGAAAAAAACAACACAGAAAACAATGGATACCTGGGAACTTTATTACCTTTTGAACCACAGTTCGTATACAGCTTCTTGGAATCCTGTCGTCTGTGCTAAAGATGAACTCCCTCATCGCAAACCTAAAGACCATCAAGCTTACGTGATCAACACGGACGACAGTCATCTCCCAGGAACCCACTGGGTAGCCGTCTACTTTCCTCAAGAAGGATGTGTGGAATATTTCGATTCGTACGGATTGCCCCCTTTGGAAGACGATATCATTGACTTTATGAGAAGAAATGCTCAAACCACCCGATTCAATAACGTGAAATTACAAGGCACAGATTCCTTGGTGTGTGGACAATATTGTGTGTATTTTCTGCATCATCGCAGCCTGGGCTATTCCTTAGAACATTTAGTGACTCATTTCGATCCTCGTTCTTCTGCTAGAAACGATGTGAAAGTAGATCGATGGTTTTGTGACCATTATGCTTATCTTTTGTCTCAAGCTAGGAAACGTAGTGTCCATCAATGGCCTAATGATTTCCAACAGTGGAAATCACAATTTCATTCACAACGTTGTCAGCCCTGTTCAAAGTAGTTAGTATTTGAAGAAAAAAATGTTTGTGATTAGAAAAAGGTTGTTAGATGTTATAGTGTTGGATTATTGTTAAAAATGTTAGAAATGTTGTTGTTTAGTGTTAAGTGATTTTTGAATAAAAAATGTTGTGTTTAGAAAAAAATGCCTTTGTCTTTTGTTTAGCTATAAGAATGTTGGATTGATGCTCTTTCATTTCTTACTATCTCTCTCATGAACGTTGCGGCTCGAAAAAACCGTGTGGGGGATGTTTTCCTTCACGTCCGCGCTTTAACTTTAAGAACCGGTTTGTTCCCAGTCTAACCATCCATTGTCGACTCATCCTCCTAAGAAGATGTGCTCCAAACTAGCTAAGCTCAACGAAGCCTACGTGAATTTGCATAGGGTCAGACACAGTCTGATACCGAAGCCAGAAGAAATAGAGAATGTGAGAATGTTAAAAATCACTGAAGACCTAATAGAAGAGCTCTTCAGAGAAGAAGTGAACAGGGAAAAAGAAGAATGGACAGAGAAGTACAGACTTCAAAAACAGCAGCAACAACAAGAACAGCAGCAGCAGCAACCTGAACCTGACAGAGGCTTTGTCGATTGCCGTATCGACACCAAAGAGTTCTTCTTCTCTTTCCGAAGAAGCAGACCTATTGCCAGAAAGTCTATCCTCAGAGGACATCGCATTCTTAGAAACTAAAAAAAGAATGCCATAGCAAAACAAAAAAAACAACCCTTTTCAGGGCTACCCAATACTCTAGAAAAGAAATAACTATTAATTTGCCAATGTGAGTAGGTAGAGTAGTGTGAAAATAAACACTAACTCTTTTATAAAAAATGTGAGGGTATGTGTTTGTGTGTTTGTGTTTGTAAGAGCTAACGTAAGTTGGTGAGGATAGTAGATTAAAATAATGTTTTTTGGGTTTTTGAGGTGTATATTTGGAGTTAGATTGGATTGTTTTGCTTATGTGGATAGTCTATTGAAGTGATTTATAAAAAATTTTAGAATAGTGATGGGTAGCATAAAAAAGTGAGTGAGTGTTTCTTTTAGGTCCGCGCGTTGTTGGGTCATGATCTAGGTAAGATCAATTTTATGTTTTTTAGGGGATGTTTTCCTTCACGTCCGCGCTTTCAGTATAAATTGAAACTCGTTCGGCAGTCCAGCTACCCATTCGCGTTGAACAAGCAGCAGCACAACAGCGATGGAACACACTGCAGCATCAATAGGCGTAGAATCGAGAATTTTACCAGCCCATGCAGTTATCCCAACTCCAGCACTGAGGGCCATAAGAGCACTTGGTAAGAAACAAGCAACTAACTGGAGCATACGGGCAGGGAAAACCAGGACAACCCTATTACTGGTCTGGACTACCAATGACGAGGGTGAGGACCTATGTGTCGAAAATGAGCAAAGCTACTGTATGACCAAAAGGAAAAATAGCAGAAAGCACAAACAGAGAGGGAAAACTGACCAAAAGGTAACAGATAACCGCTGTGATACACCTGCTACTAACCAAGGCAATATACAAAAGCAGCAACACTCGACAAAGGCTCCCCTGAGAATTGAAACAGCAGTAACAACAGCTACAACATCAACCCAGACCATCGATCGGCAACAGAGTGACGTGGAAACACAAACGGAGATACCCGCAAGTGATGCCACCACCCTAACTAATACTGAAACGAAAATCCAAGAACAAACACTGGATGAAACAGCTACTAACACTACCACGACAACATCGGAAGAAGAAATTACAGATGAGGAAAAAGAACAAGGAATGACGATTGAGCAATTCGCCGAACTCTGGGGACTAGAAGAAACTTTAGGTGACCCAAAAAAGGCCAAGAATTTTATCAGCACGATAAAATATATGGCATGGAGGTCGCTTAAACCAAGGAAAAAACCAAACACACAACAATGGCTCTTCGCTCAACGCATCCTGACTCATCACTACAACAAAGCCTACGTAGAAACACAACTTACCAGCCTAGTGGACTACGCTACGGCCCTAGCAAAATACTATGAATACGAGGCATTCCCTACCGAAGAGTATGAAGAGACTCACACAGCGGAAGAAACCTGGTTCTATGAAAAAGACCGCAACACATTCAGGCTGCCGACCTGAATAAAATAGCCCTTTTAAGGGCTTAAAGAGTGCCTAATACCAAGGGGTTTCATTTTGGCTTGGAACCCCGTTTCGACACAACTAGCTGAACTAATTTGATCCTTTACCACCGCTGCTAAATACAACCAAAATTTACCTAACAATGACTACAAAAATTCATTAACTTATTTTTACTTTGAAAGTCGCTAAGACAGAACGCTAAATTTCTAGGGAAAAAGTAACGTACACTTTGTACTAGAACATTGGCAAAACCTAAGAAATAGAAAATAGGAAAATTTTGAAACTTGAACAATTCGACACAATTACAGAGGTGGCTAACACATTATTGGGAAATTATTTTTATCCATTAGCACAACTGGACTTGATTTGATAAATAAATAAATGCTACCTGGCGTTTTGGAGCGTAAACAACAGCAATAGCAAGACGTGGGAAGGACGACGGATTAACAACATGGATCTGATTGGGTATCAGCAAATACAACTTCAATCCTAAGGTAATTCATATAACTCAGATTGGAAAACGGATTGAAACTGGAAAAACTGGACCCGCAACTTTACGCGGGACAGCTATGTTTGTTAACTCGATTCTGATTGGCGGTTGGATTTCAATCCTAGGGCAAACTCATACATTGAAGCTTGATAAACGGATTGAAACAAAACGGATTGAAAACTGAAAAACTGGTCTAGCAACTTTGCGCGGGATAAACAGGAATGTAAACATGGTTCTGATTGGTAGTTAACTATGCTGGATATTAAACTAACAGGAGAACAATTGAATTGAAATTGGGAAAACAAACTGCATTTAGCGGCTTTGATTGGCATATAACTCAATAGACTATACCTGTATATTGTAAAATTTAACAACTTGATTAATTATAATTTATACACTTAACTAATAGCGGTCTTAATCAAATTTGGTTTCTCTAACCTTGCTTAGACAATTTTTTCACTTTACCAAGTCCAGACTAATTAAAAAGTGCGGTCATCGCACAGTAAACACGGGATTGTAGTGGCTCTAATACCTACAACCGACCAATTAAGTAGCCTAGTCATTAGGCATTAACAAGACGCAAAAGCACTAGTTTGCGTAAGCGTCTATAATTTTTATTCATTCATTCAGTCCAGCTACCCTTGTTGATTGATCAACACCAAAAAATGAACACGAGACTTGAGAAACTGTTGGAGCTTCATGTGCATCTGGAATATGCCAGGCGCATATTAAATGAACTGGCCGCGGAAGCCATTGTCGAGGAGGGAAGGATAAGAGAGGAGGAAAGAAGAAACAAAGAAGAGGAGGAGAGAAGATATAAAGAAGAAGAAGAAAGAAGATATAAAGAAGAAAGAAGAAACAAAGAAGAGGAGGAGGAAAAGGAGAGAAGAAATTTCAAAATCCCAGAGAGCGAAAATTGGGATTCTGAAGCGACATATCCTGCCTCTGCTCTCTCCCCCCAAAAGGTAAAAAGTAACTGGGGGATAAGATGCGTATGTGGCGCCAGGCCCGGAAGGTGCCACCATTAACCAGGTGCCCATGAAGTTCCAAACAAAACAGCCCTTTTCAGGGCTACCCAATACTCTAGAAAAGAAATAACGATCGATTTGCCAATGTGTGTAGGTAGAGTAGTGTGAATATAAACACTAACTCTTTCTTTAAAAAAATGTGAGGGTAAGTGTTTGTGTGTTTGTGTTTGTATGAGTAAAGGTATGTTTGTGAGAATAGTAGATTATGGGTTTCTTTATTGTTTCTTAGCAAATGGGGAGAGTATAGTTTGGGTTATATTATATGAAATGAAAAAGTAGGGGATGTTTTCCTTCACGTCCGCGCGTTGTTTGGTCATGATCTAGGTAAGATCCATTTTATGTTTTTAGGGGGATGTTTTCCTTCACGTACGCGCTTTAAGTATAAGAACCCACAGTATTCGTCGTTCAAACCATTCTGCAAAGAATAAAAAGAAGATGGCGTCAAACCAAATGGACAAAATACAAACCTTGCAAGACGTTTTAGACAACTTAGGAATAATGGAACAGATGCTAATAAGACTGGTTGAAGACCATTATTCCTATAGTCCCCATCGTGTAAAGATGGAAATTAACAACTTAAGAAAAGCAAAGGACAAGATTAGTGGTGTGATGAAGGAAATAAAGGAGGAGAAGGAGGATGAAGAGGAAAAGATAAGAATAAGAAGATGGAACGAAAAAATTGAAAAAGAAGAAGAAAATGAGAAGAGGAAGAAAGAAGAGGAGGAAGAGAAGAAGAAAGAAGAGGAGGAGAAGAAAAAAAAGAAAGAGAAGAAGAGTGTAGGAGATAAAATAAGAACTTGGTGGAGGAAAAGAAGAAATTAGAAGAAGAAGAAAACCCAAAGGCCCTTTTCAGGGCCCCCATATTTCTCGAAAAGAGATAGTCTTTAAATTGCCTACCCCTTTTTTAAAAAAATTTTTTTAAAAAAAAATCCCATGTTAAATTCCCCTTGTCCGTAGAGTGACCCACGATTTATCGCCATGTTAAATTCCCCTTGTCCGTAAAGTGACCCACGATTTTTTGCCATGTTAATTCCCCTTGTCCGTAATCTGACCCACGATTTTTCGCCATGTTAAATTTCCATTGTCCGTAAACTGACCCAGGGGTGTTTTTAATGCTAATTCCCATTGTCCGTAAAGTGCCCCCATATACTACTAGCAGTTCATTTTAGACACGTACTTCAAAGCACATGTTAATCTGCCTGCTGACCCACCTTTCTTCAATTATAGATGCATTACCGTGATTCTCTCAGAATGGTCTGTGGAACTGAACCTGTCGTTGTTGTTGTTCTAGGGTTTAACGCCATTTTTCAGCGCAAGATAGGCTGTACATGGCGGCCAGTACAACGGGTGGAGGATGAACCCTGGAAAACCCAGGGAAGAACCACCGACCCACGAGAAGCTACTGGCAGGCTTTCCTACGTACCCATGCTAGCCGAGATTTGGACTCGACCCCACGCAGACAGAGGTGAGATGGCAGTGATCCGGAACAGTGAGCGCTTTAGACCACTCGGCCCCCTGCTGAACCTGTAATGTTTACAATAAAATGTCACATCTGTGAAAACCTGTCACATCTGTGAAAACCTGTCACACTGAGCCATGTCAGCTCGAAAAGATCTCATTCATGACGAACAAAGAAACCATAGTTCATTTTAAATTTCCTGTGACTAGTAACCCAGGAACACTTCAATGCTGACATTGATGCCTGTGCAACAGTTTGAAGCAGCCAAACGTCAACGCCGCGTGATATCGGTTTAACTGGCAGTGGCTAGTGTCACTCTGATAAAACACGATGGTGGAATATTCCATTCCTCACTGCTGCTAGAGTATACTGGCAGCTATGGCTCCTGCGTTTGCAAAAGGAAATAGGCCATACGGAAAGGAAAAGGCTTTCATCATTTAGGTGTAGGAGCCATGGGCTCCCAAGAGGAAATTGTCATCGGTTGTGGCATAGCTGTCGAAATTGTTTGATTTAATCACAATGACAAAGCTATTCAAACATTTCCGATGTGTCTTTATGCGGGGTGAACATGGAGCCAGGATTCCCATCACAAATGAAACTGGAATATTTACCCTGGATTCCACAACTGTTCCTGGAACTCATTGGGTAGCAGACAAAGTGACATCTTTTATATTTCGATTCGAATGGGCTTGTTGTTGATTAATTACATAGAGCACAAGGTCGTCTACCGCTGCATTACTCAATGCTGCCATTACAAGCTAGGCTGGACAGGCCCAAATGTGGATATTTTCTTGCTAAAACAATGTGTTCACTATAGCGCTCACCTATCCAGCAAACTCTTATTGGCTTTGCCAGGTCACTTAGAAAGTACTCTTAATAGCATGCGAAGCGCCTATTAACATTTACAGAAGCTCAACCGCCCACGTCAAGCTGGCCAGGTTTGCAACTAAAGCAAATCTGACGACTTTACGATCAGGTCGTTTATGTCGACCCAGGCGAGCTTGTGATTTTCCAAGATGAAACTGGAAAACTGCAATCGTCGAACGTTGTTGTTCTGAAGCCGCATAGAGCCATCATAAAAAAAACTTGCTGAATCAATGAAATCGGGGGAATCAAAGACTGGTGCGTATGCTATGTTTATTAAAGACTACATTGATACTGCTGATACATAGATGAAATAATACCTGGATGTAAAGATCACATATATTCCCCCTATAGGGGGTTTCACGGTTAGTATCTCCCCTTGAAAACACTAGAGGGCATCTCGGTGCAACTCACTTCCGGATAGTTCAATCAATTAAGAGGGCATATGTAGATCAAGAAAATGTGACAGACCGCTCACATTATGCAAGCAGGATCGATATCTCACTATCTTAACAAGAAATTCTATCAATATTTGATCAACTGTGTTTACATCTTTTATTTATTTTTTCACTAACTTGCGCTGCTCCCAGTTTTCAAATAAATATTCTCTGCCCATTTCAGAACTTCAGTATCTTTTCCATTACTGCCCTATGCTTTAGTTTGTATTATTTGATTGTGCGAAAGTGTATTGCTGCGTAAAAAGTTCTTGCAATTTATCTTGCTTGAAGAATAACGATACGTTTATTTTTTGCAACTTTAATCATAGCACTTAATGAAGGTTGAATTACAACGAGACAAAATTCTAACTTCTTAAGATTCTTTTATTATTGATTTAGACTGTTGCTTTTCTATTAACGTTCATTAAATTTTTCATGAAATAACTTGAACAGACAGGCGCACGTACGAGTCTCCTTGATGATTATTTTAATTTTATTTCCTTGAACGGTTGGAAATTTTAGATTATACAGTTTGGAGAAATATAAATGTTGGACGCACAATGCATGTATAGGAAATTTGTGGCTCTCACCTATCTGCCTGTCTGTCTGTATGTATGTCTGTCTCCTTTCATCTGGTTTATGGGTATGCATATCCTCGAAAGAATTTGTGTTCGCATACGTATATTACATACACATACTTCTGGTTAAAAACGAGAATAAAATGATGCTAAGATAGAAAGAGTGACTGAGAGATAAAGACAACAAATATGAATATTTGTGAGTATCCATTTATTATTGACTTGTAGAGCATGTTCTAACAAGAAGTCTCTTTTTTAAATCATGATGTTTGCAATTTTACATCCGGTCACGTGGATCAGAATTGATTTAAAAGGCGAACCAAAGTAATAGGACGGAATCTGTGAAATAATTGGATCTTTAAAACTTACATATTTGATTCAAGGAAATTTAAACAAAATTAAACTAATTTTTAGAAGGCTGTTCTAGATGAATTTGCTGGTGGCAATCAGAAATGTTGTCTAAAGACCCCAACAAATTTGGGAGTTATTACGTGTCAGCATAAGCAAAGAAACATCATGCTGGAAGTTATTGCATGTACCGTCCGATATTTGATGTTTCAAAAGGCAAAAAGAAAATGAAACAAAAACAAAAAACGTCATTGGGCATGATATTTAATCTGAATATTGTACGATATTTACACCCAAATATGAATAAATATTCCGTCTGCATTAATTACACTCCTTCATAGTTATGAGAGCTAATGTAAGTATTGCTTTGTCAAGTCCTCTGAATATATTTAAATACCGTGTTCCATTTTAAAATAAAACAAAAAACATTCTGGTTTAAAATATCCAGCATTACAAATCAGCTGACGTATCGAATTCGTGTTATAATTTTCTTATCGAACTTGTGTTATAACTTTCTTAACTCGTGTTATAAACGAACTATTAGCCTTGCGAAAGTAACTGAGAAAGAAGGATATATTAACATATGAAAAATGCAAATTGTTGAGATTGTTTTCGTTAAAGTTATATAGCAAAAAATGTGCAAAATATGTTTAAAATCGGAGAGCAAAGTGAAATTTTCCTACAAATGTATCTGAAATTATGGATAATGAATATATATTATCAGGTATTGACAGTATATTTAATTAATCATTTAATGTCATTTAAGTATGGAAATTAAATAGTATTTAATTATCTGATATAATGTAAGTATGGACACTGAACCTAATTATCTGATTTAATGTCTAAAATTATTCTCCTAGTATGAACAAAAGATGTTTGACATATATAATGATCTGTATGTAGTACAGCTAAGAATCCTTCATTTGTTGACTTTATGTTTCGCTAACCAAGTGTAGAATGGTGAACTATCCGGAACTGGAATTTTTTTGTGGGCATGTGCATTGGAGATAATGGAGGTAATTTTAGGCGCTACGATCAGTAACTCCGTTACAACCGTGAAACACCATATAACACTGTATATAGTAATTTCCTGGAGCAAAATCAATGGAATATTAATCAGCAAAGAAAAGAAAGAAAAAAATAAAGTGATGTCATTAGTAACTTTTTCAGTTCTCTTTACACTGGTTTTGATAGACCTAAACGCCTCATCTTAAAATTGCACAAGTCTAGATCATATTTGTTAATTGTAACCGGAACTATTGGCTAGTAGGGTCAAATAGCAATGTTAATAAATGATCAGAGGTATTTTAATTCTCTACCACTAATATCACATATGAATAAAACCAGCACTGGAATTCAACATACACTTTTCACACTTTCAGTATCAATATCATTAACAGCCAGATATGAAATTCAGTTTGAAGGAATCAATATCCATCAGTGCAGGTACTTATCTGTAATATAAACTGACCACGGTGAGGTTGCGGAACTTGCCGACAGAGTGGTGGATGAGCAGACAGTGGATGCCAGCATCAATAGAAGTTTTGTTTTTGTTTTGGATGAATATCTGCTTCAGAGTTGTATCACAAGTCATGCTCAAATGGACCGCTGGAACCAACCTCATGTACCACAACAAACTCGGGGTCAGCTTGAAGTATTAGCATTAGCATGTGAAAACTTCTGGTGATTGACTGTTCAGCCAGATATGAAAATACTCAGGGGATGTTTCGACAATGATGAAATAATATTCACGGATAAATCTGCCCTGGTTGCATTGCCAGTTAATTATGTTGCACAAACACTGACTCAGCCAAGGAAAACAAAATTGTATTATTCAACAAGGATTCACTTTTCCAAGTAGCAGTTCTTCATCTTCGCTTGTCAAAGTTCCGATAACCACATCTACATCTTGGCGGATCGAACGGTTATATTGGTGCTTTGTCCTAGCAACATCTATTGGATTTCATGTGTTGCCTCCCTTAGTATCTAAAGTCAAGTAACCAATATAATGGTGCATTGTACATCAGCCAAAAACGATGGTGGAAATTGATCTAAAACGGATATTTTGCAAGTTTAAGATAAAAACTATGATCATGTACAAGAGCAATGCCATTACATCTATATTTGAGTGAAAGGTACTTGAGTAAACATGGACTTAGCACTGGAAAATTTCTTATTAATCAGTCCATTAAAGTTGTGTGCTCCCCTTGTCTTGATCACGTAGGAACAGTGTTTAAATCTGAACGACTTAATTTTGATTGGATGCAGTGTCACCGCATCCAATGAAATTCACAGACATGAAGCACAGAAATATCTGCTTGATATGCCAAGGTGTAGATAGGGTTATTGGAACCCTGGCTAGCGAAGATGGCAGTTCTGAGGCAAAAACGAGTACAATTGTTCAAGACAAAGAGCAATGAAACAATTAATAGAATTCTAAATTATTGTGGTGTCTCAGGATACTCAATCGCCAGCAACTTAAATATTCCTCAAGTACGTATTTTCTATGATTGCATGGCAGCTGTACAATAAGAGTAATTTGTTAGAAGTGTGTGAGTGATGTAACGAAAGAAGGCAAGATTGTGGAGCATTTATACCACACAATCACAATATTAATTGAAGAATTATGATAGACCTTCAAAGTTACCGATGCGAGAAAATAATCAAAGCAGAACAACAGCTACACACTTGCCAGTAGCTTCTCGTGGGTCGGTGGTTCTTCCTGGGGTTTTCTTCCTCCACCATTAATACTGGCCGCCATGCATAGCCTATCGTGCTGAAAAATGGCGTTAAACCCAACAACAACAACAACAACAGATCACCAAGACTGGGCTCCTACCAGAAATATTAAAAAAAAAATATTCCAGACCTTTTCCATACCATGAAATAAAAAAATTATAGATCTAACAATATAACAGGTTTATCGACCCAACGATGCTAAAATACATAAAAAATTTCAAGTAAAACATGAAGAGATGAACAATTATAATCTAAACTACAAGACTGTATCAGTGCATCAAAACTTATCCTAACGTAAAAGAACACCCACGTTACCAGCTTCTTTAAAAACGAAAATTGCAGCCTTTTTCAAAATATATGTCAGCTTTTTAAATTTTCTATATATTTTCAAGATCTGGAAAAGCAGTTTTCAAATTTTATAACTTTTCCAGATTTCCAAACACTGCTTGGGGACACTGCAATGATAACCGCGCTGCTAGTGACATACACACTCGTATTTGTGGTTGTAGATGCTTTTTGCAGAATCGCAGCGACAACCAACTTTGGTTTGGGTGTCATTGGAATAACTCCTGTACTAACTATTCTAGAGCACACCAATCCAATCAAATCTGTTCTTGGAGCTACATCGACAATAACAGGTGTGACTGGGGTGCTGGTAAAATAATATCATTATCACTGCATTCACGAATACACGTTTATTCAGAGTTTCTCGAGGCATCACAATCTCAATAAAATTACCAAGCTGAACTCGATCGTTATTGAATTGGTATGCATATTCTTATGTTACGTGTTTAGGCTCGAATAAACAGTAACACAAGAAAGAGTGAAAACAACAAGCTATGAAAAATATAGCAAATAATTTATTTCCCTGGAAAAATACTGTAAAAAAATACTATGAACTTATAGTTTTAAGAGTCAAATCCAAAAGTAATCCACAAATAAAATTATAAAAGTCCTAATAAAAAATGTTCTAATGATTTCAAGTTCGAGTCCTGATGAAGAATCCAAGATGGAAGATGATGGCATATGCTCTAACCTGTAGTGTGTTGAAGTCTACAGTTCATTGTTGAAACAAGAAATATCACTCTAGTTTTAGAAATCTGAATGAATTTTTATAAGAGCTGTCTTTGTTCAAGAATTTTATATGAGCACACGTATATCTCCAGGAAAAAGAAAGAATTAATCCTTTTGAATCCAAGTAATTTGAAATAACTCCAAACGACACAACACTTTCCAGTGTAAAGAAAAAAGCCCAACTCAGATTATTTCTCTAACAAAGGTTATATCGTATTCCAAAACGTAGTTTAAAAAATCCCCAAGTTGCAAAATCGAAAAAAAAAGAGGGAAGGATCACGTGATCATGTTCACGTACGCCTAACATGACCCTGACGAAAACCAATCATTTTACTCTAAGAAATAAAATAAAAAATTGTCTACTCTTAAATCATGTAGTCCCATCATGACCTTGACAACAACCAATCATTTTAAAATAAAAAAAGAACTTATTTACGTGGCTGCTACTAATTTTGAATCAAGGTCAGGATCTAGGTCAGAATTTGGTTGCTTATGAAAGAATGATTAAGGTCAACTAATTTTCTGGAAAAATATCATCTCCATTGAATATATTTACATCATGTAATGAAAAGTTAAACAAAATAATAAAACAATTAAAATAAACATGTATTAAATCAAATATTTAATTTGTAATGCTAATTTCTTTCTCCATTATTATATGTTATGTATAATTTTATTTCTTCACCTGACCAGCAAATTTCATTTGTAGAGAACATAATACACAGTTAATATTTCTCTGAGTGTGGGTTAAATATTAGGATCATTATCAATCGAGGTAAGTTTGTTTATGTGAGTCTGGGTCTAGGACACTGGAATTCCCCCATAATAAACCTGGTCTGCCTCATGCTTCCTCTTTATTATAATTTTAGTAATAGACCTTGTCTTGCTGACAACTATAAATGTTCTACAAATGAACTTTTGACCCCCATCCTGCTCCTACTATTGTGTTTTAGCTATTTATATAACATTGTTTACTTGATAAATTCATTACTATTGCATTAAACACCTGAGACAAGATCAATCTTATTATTATGTTCAATATTTCAATTAGGTGGAATTATTTATTCAAAATATCATTTGTTGGAAACACAAAGTGCTCATCTATAATAATCTTGGAGTGGAACATTAATTTGGAATTATTGTGATTTCAGACATGAACATTTCTGGATTATGTTGTGATACATCAAATACTTAGGACATCGTCACATTACAGGCAACTGGAACATTAGCATATTCGAGACTACAGGCACATCAACACATTTAATATTATAATTTCTGGAATATCACTGGAATTCAGTATGAATGTTATTCATTTGGACTTCTGATAAAACTAATTGGGATTTAATTCATATTACTGTAAGTTTGTTTTTCACAAATGTTCACTTTGTACTCTGAAGACATAAATTATGAATTTTACAAAACTTTATTTTTTCTGTTCTTTTTCTGTCATTTAGTTTAAGACCACAGTTGTTGTTGTTGTTGTTGTGGAGTTTAACGCCATTTTCAGCACACGATAGGCTATACATGGCGGCCAGTATTAATGGTGGAGGAAGAACCCAGAAAACCCCGGAAAGAACCACCGACCCACGAGAAGCTACTGGCAAGCTTTCTCACATGCCCACATTGGCTGAATCTTAGACTCGAACCGCCGCAGACAGAGGTGAGATGGCAGTGATCCATAACGAAGAGTGCTTTAGACCACTCGGCCACTCGGGGCCCCTGTTTAAGACCACAGAGTTGTAATATAAACTGGGGGATGTTCCAGGATACAAATTTTCTCTATAATGTTACAGAAACCATTGCTTTTTAAATCTGAATTCACTTTGTTTCGGAATTTTCTAAGCCCAAGTATAATTTTACATATCTACGAAATCTATAGTGAAACTAACAAGCTTTACCAATGTAATCTAAACTGGAGAGCTTTACTGTAAATCCTAACCAAGAAGGGTTAGAGTCCTTGAAAAAGGATGAATTATTTCAGCTTGCCAGACAATATATTTCTGAGGCAAAGGTTTCATTAAGGATGCAAGAAATAAAAATATTTTGGTCCAGTATTGGTAGAAAAGAACTTTTTGGATAAAAGTGCTAAAGTTTGATTAGAAGTCTGTATCAGGCTCTGACATAAAAGTAGCGTGTTTGTGTTTAGGATTTTTAATGTAGTTATAATAATTTTTCAGTCATATTGCTTGATATCTGCTGTGTGGTAGTTTATTGTGATGTCTAGCACTGGAGCGTCATGCCAATAGCATAATGTCCCCCCCAGTCACATTATCCTGACACCATGCCAACGAGTACACTAACCTCTTAATGCTGAGCACTCAGCAAGGCAGCTGCAAGTACCATTTTTAAAAGTCTTTGGTATGACTTAGCTTTGGCTCGAATCCGCAACCTTCTGCATCTGAGGCAGATGCTCTAACCAATTAGGCCACCATAGCAGTTGTAAAAGGAATGGAATAGAACTTAAAACACACAACAGAAATATAATTAAGAAAGCTAGAGTGTCAGAAAGAAGGAAGAGAATTGCTGCTGCAGAAATAGGAAAGAAACAAATGCAGCTATAAACAGAAGAAAGAGAACTGCATTGCTGAAAGAGGATAGAGAGAGATGCAGCTACAAAATGAGAATTGCAGTAGTAAAAAGAGGAAAGATAGAGACAATTGCAGAAGGAGGAAAGTGAGAGAAAGAGAAAAGATATGCAAATGCTAATGGAAACATAAAAGAGAAAAAGAATAGAGTGAATACAGATGCTGAGAGAAAGATTAACAAAGAAAAGGAATTTCAATGAAAAGAAAAAAGTAGATAAATATTTTCCTCATTTTAAAAAAATTTGTGATATTTTGAAATGGTCAAGCAAGCATTAATCTCTCTTGTTACAAAATGTACTTACTGGCAAAGTTTGTGATCTTCATGGGCTATGAGTTGGTACCCAAGGCATATCGAGAGAGGTTTAGGAGCTGTAAAAATGAAACTGCACAGACCCATGTCAAATTTGCACAATTATTTGATAGGTGGTGCTCTTCCAAGACCATGACAGCCTCAGACAACTGATATTAATTGAGGAATTCAAGAACTACATTCATAGCGATGTTAAGATCTATCTTGGTGAGTAAAATGTCAAAAATTTAGAATATCTTCCTGTTCAGCTGATTCCCTGACTCACTGAGATTCTTTTGTCAGTAATCTTCCATTCAGCATTTTATTGGTAAAAAGCCAGTTCTGTCATATGAGCACTTACAAATCTCAAACTGGCACAATTTTCAAGAATCAAGTTTCTGATCAGACTGATCAGAAATCCATACCTCTTTCTATATCAATCTATTGCAAGAAGAAAGGGTACATTATTTATATTGCTATATATTGAAAATTAAGCAAAGAATCAAGACAGACCTATTCCAAATGCTCTTATTTCTAAGAAGTCATGTAAATGGTCACATAATTTATAGGAATACATTTGTTGGGTCATACAATCTCCAGCCTGATTTCCTTATGAAGAATTATGAACCATTCATGTCGAAATGTTCTGTATCACTTATTAGTAATCCTGCCAATCCTATCCCTACTAACATTTTAAGGGACTCTGCATTCTTCTAAAAAGTCATCTTCTAATGAAAGTGTTCTTTTTCAGGGAATCGAGTGCAGCTTTGTTAATGTTCCTCTCCAATGTGTAAATTTGTCATCAAATTTAGTCTCAGGACCTGAGACAATCAGAACAGTGACATCTTTAGCCATCTAGGGTATTCCTTTATTCCTAGGCATTGAGCTGGAGATAATCCATTTGTAACCAATTAGTCTTGTATGAATCAGAAAGTTGATGCTAATGAAAACAGAATTCCTTATTTATATCCTGCTTGTGCAATTAATATAGCTATGACATAGAAAGCTCTTGAGAATGCTGTTGATCAGGAAATTACTCCCTTAGCTGGTATATTGTTACAGTCCATAATGAGACAACAGTAGTTAATCATTTATTGCAATCAGTATGCATGCTTTTAAGTTCACTAAAGTGTTTTAGAAAGTTCAAGATACCAAACAATATTTTAGTTCTTCTCAGTGTCTCTTGAAACATCAACTAAATAATTTTACATATTTTAAAGAAAATGTAGGCTTCGTTTTCTTCTTGCAGTGTTTGTTAAATAGTAGATTTGCTGATGATGAATAATTCTGTGTTTAGAAAAGGATGCGAGGTAACAGGCGTACATTAGGCTCTTACAAGATAGTCATTTACCTCAGTTTAACATAGTCCATGTTCTGATTTACTGCTATAGTCATTTACATCAGTTTAACATAGTCCATGTTCTGATTTACCGCAATGGTCATTTACATCAGTTTAACATAGTCCATGTTCTGATTTACTGCTATAGTCATTTACATCAGTTTAACATAGTCCATCTTCTGATTTACTGCTACAGTCATTTACATCAGTTTAACATAGTCCATGTTCTGATTTACTGCTATAGTCATTTACCTCAGTTTAACATAGTCCATGTTCTGATTTACTGCTATAGTCATTTACATCAGTTTAACATAGTCCATGTTCTGATTTACTGCTACACATTTACATCAGTTTAACATAGTCCATGTTCTGATTTACTGCTACACATTTACATCAGTTTAACATAGTCCATGTTCTGATTTACTGCTTAGTCATTTACCTCAGTTTAACATAGTCCATGTTCTGATTTACTGCTATAGTCATTTACATCAGTTTAACATAGTCCATGTTCTAATTTACTGCAAGTCATTTACATCAGTTTAACATAGTATATGTTCTGATTTACTGCTAGCCATTTACATCAGTTTAACATAGTCCATGTTCTAATTTACTGCAAGTCATTTACATCAGTTTAACATAGTCCATGTTCTGATTTACTGCTAGCCATTTACATCAGTTTAACACAGTCCATGTTCTGATTTACTGCTATACTCAATTACATCAGTTTAACACAGTCCATGTTCTGATTTACTGCTACACATTTACATCAGTTTAACATAGTCCATGTTCTGATTTACTGCTATAGTCATTTACATCAGTTTAACATAGTCCATGTTCTAATTTACTGCTACAGTCATTTACATCAGTTTAACATAGTCCATGTTCTGATTTACTGCTACAGTCAATTACATCAGTTTAACATAGTCCATGTTCTGATTTACTGCTGTAGTCATTTACCTCAGTTTAACATAGTCCATGTTCTGATTTACTGCTATAGTCATTTACATCAGTTTAACATAGTCCATGTTCTAATTTACTGCAAGTCATTTACATCAGTTTAACATAGTATATGTTCTGATCTACTGCTAGCCATTTACATCAGTTTAACATAGTCCATGTTCTAATTTACTGCAAGTCATTTACATCAGTTTAACATAGTCCATGTTCTGATTTACTGCAAGTCATTTACATCAGTTTAACATAGTATATGTTCTGATTTACTGCTATACTCATTTACATCAGTTTAACATAGTCCATGTTCTGATTTACTGCTATAGTCATTTACCTCAGTTTAACATAGTCCATGTTCTGATTTACTGCTATAGTCATTTACATCAGTTTAACATAGTCCATGTTCTGATTTACTGCTAGCCATTTACATCAGTTTAACATACTCAAGTTCTGATTTACTGCAAGTCATTTACATTAGTTTAACATAGTCCATGTTCTGATTTACTGCTATAGTCATTTACATCAGTTTAACACAGTCCATGTTCTGATTTACTGCTAGTCATTTACATCAGTTTAACATAGTCCATGTTCTGATTTACTGCTAGTCATTTACATCAGTTTAACATAGTCCATGTTCTGATTTACTGCAAGTCATTTACATTAGTTTAAGATAGTCCATGTTCTGATTTACTGCAAGTCATTTACATCAGTTTAACACAGTCCATGTTCTGATTTACTGCTATAGTAATTTACATCAGTTTAACATAGTCCATGTTCTGATTTACTGCTATAGTCATTTACATCAGTTTAACGTAGTCCATGTACTGATTTACTGCAAGTCATTTACATCAGTTTAACACAGTCCATGTTCTGATTTACTGCTATGGTCATTTACATCAGTTTAACATAATCCATGTTCTGATTTACTGCAAGCCATTTACATCAGTTTAACACAGTCCATGTTCTGATTTACTGCTATACTCATTTACATCAGTTTAACATAATCCATATTCTGATTTACTGCTACAGTCATTTACATCAGTTTAACATAGTCCATGTTCTGATTTACTGCTATAGTCATTTACATCAGTTTAACATAGTCCATGTTCTGATTTACTGCTATAGTCATTTACATCAGTTTAACATACTCCATGTTCTGATTTACTGCTACAGTCATTTACATCAGTTTAACATAGTCCATGTTCTGATTTACTGCTATAGTCATTTACAACAGTTTAACATAGTCCATGTTCTGATTTACTGCAAGTCATTTACATCAGTTTAACACAGTCCATGTTCTGATTTACTGCTATAGTCATTTACATCAGTTTAACGTAGTCCATGTTCTTATTTACTGCTATAGTCATTTACATCAGTTTAACATAGTCCATGTTCTGATTTACTGCTAGCCATTTACATCAGCTTAACATAGTCCATGTTCTGATTTACTGCAAGTCATTTACATCAGTTTAACATAGTATATGTTCTGATTTACTGCTAGCCATTTACATCAGTTTAACATAGTCCATGTTCTGATTTACTGCAAGTCGGTTACATCAGTTTAACATAGTCCATGTTCTGATTTACTGATATAGTCATTTACATCAGTTTAACATAGTCCATGTTCTGATTTACTGCTATAGTCATTTACATCAGTTTAACATAGTCCATGTTCTGATTTACTGCTATAGTCATTTACATCAGTTTAACATAGTCCATGTTCTGATTTACTGCTACACATTTACATCAGTTTAACATAGTCCATGTTCTGATTTACTGCTACAGTCAATTACATCAGTTTAACATAGTCCATGTTCTGATTTACTGCTATAGTCATTTACCTAAGTTTAACATAGTCCATGTTCTGATTTACTGCTATAGTCATTTACATCAGTTTAACATAGTCCATGTTCTAATTTACTGCAAGTCATTTACATCAGTTTAACATAGTATATGTTCTGATTTACTGCTAGCCATTTACATCAGTTTAACATAGTCCATGTTCTGATTTACTGCAAGTCATTTACATTAGTTTAACATAGTCCATGTTCTGATTTACTGCTATAGTCATTTACATCAGTTTAAAATAGTCCATGTTCTGATTTACTGCAAGTCATTTACATCAGTTTAACATAGTCCATGTTCTGATTTACTGCTATAGTCATTTACATCAGTTTAACATAGTCCATGTTCTGATTTACTGCTATAGTCATTTACATCAGTTTAACATAGTCCATGTTCTGATTTACTGCAAGTCATTTACATCAGTTTAACACAGTCCATGTTCTGATTTACTGCTATAGTCATTTACATCAGTTTAACATAGTCCATGTTCTGATTTACTGCTATAGTCATTTACATCAGTTTAACACAGTCCATGTTCTGATTTACTGATATAGTCATTTACATCAGTTTAACATAGTCCATGTTCTGATTTACTGCTATAGTCATTTACATCAGTTTAACATAGTCCATGTTCTGATTTACTGCTATAGTCATTTACATCAGTTTAACATAGTCCATGTTCTGATTTACTGTTATAGTCATTTACATCAGTTTAACATAGTCCATGTTCTGATTTACTGCTATAGTCATTTACATCAGTTTAACATAGTCCATGTTCTGATTTACTGCTATCGTCATTTACATCAGTTTAACATAGTCCATGTTCTGATTTACTGCTAGCCATTTACATCACTTTAACATAGTCCATGTTCTGATTTACTGCAAGTCATTTACATCAGTTTAACATAGCATATGTTCTGATTTACTGCTAGCCATTTACATCAGTTTAGCATAGTCCATGTTCTGATTTACTGCAAGTGAGTTACATCAGTTTAACATAGTCCATGTTCTGATTTACTGCAAGTCATTTAGATCAGTTTAACATAGTATATGTTCTGATTTACTGCTAGCCATTTACATCAGTTTAGCATAGTCCATGTTCTGATTTACTGCTATAGTCATTTACATCAGTTTAACATAGTCCATGTTCTGATTTACTGCTAGTCATTTACATCAGTTTAACATAGTCCATGTTCTGATTTACTGCAAGTCATTTACATTAGTTTAACATAGTCCATGTTCTGATTTACTGCTACAGTCATTTACATCAGTTTAACATAGTCCATGTTCTTATTTACTGCTATAGTCATTTACATCAGTTTAACATAGTCCATGTTCTGATTTACTGCAAGTCATTTACATCAGTTTAACACAGTCCATGTTCTTATTTACTGCTATAGTCATTTACATCAGTTTAACATAGTCCATGTTCTGATTTACTGCTATAGTCATTTACATCAGTTTAACTTAGTCCATGTTCTGATTTACTGCTAGCCATTTACATCAGTTTAACATAGTCCATGTTCTGATTTACTGCTATAGTCATTTACATTAGTTTAACATAGTCCATGTTCTGATTTACTGCTATAGTCATTTACATTAGTTTAACATAGTCCATGTTCTGATTTACTGCAAGTCATTTACATTAGTTTAACATAGTCCATGTTCTGATTTACTGCTATAGTCATTTACATTAGTTTAACATAGTCCATGTTCTGATTTACTGCTATAGTCATTTACATCAGTTTAACATAGTCCATGTTCTGATTTACTGCAAGTCATTTACATCAGTTTAACACAGTCCATGTTCTTATTTACTGCTATAGTCATTTACATCAGTTTAACATAGTCCATGTTCTGATTTACTGCAAGCCATTTACATCAGTTTAACATAGTCCATGTTCTGATTTACTGCAAGTCATTTACATTAGTTTAACATAGTCCATGTTCTGATTTACTGCTATAGTCATTTACATGAGTTTAACGTAGTCCATGTTCTGATTTACTGCTGCTGCTTCTGGTGGTGGTGGTGATGTTGATGATAACGGTTATGTTGATCATCTTATATTCACAGAATAGTAATCATACATTTACTCCTAAAGCACAGCCATAACAGAGTTATCTTTCCTGATACCCAAAATGCGTTTGTAATACGCTTGTTACAGTACGGTGTTTACAGCACTGTAATTATCAGTTATTTTAGTGCCATTTATGTTTTTGGGGGTATTTTAATCTTTACTTTATTCTTATTGCCCACTTTTTAATACTTAGAGCCTCTTGGTGGTTCTTAGGTGGGTTTACAGGAAATGGTACAACTAATACAATGTCAATGAAAAAGCCAGTGGCAACACAGCTGGAAATAATAAATCCGATGCTACTATTTCATTGCCAGACGCAAGTTTTAAAAATTACTTCCACCATCTTGAATGTCTCCACCGGAATAGGACATTCAGCGGCGCGTGCCTGGTGTGATGAGCATCATGGGAGGCCAGGGTACCTGGCTTGGTCGTGCGTAAACGGATACTCAGCTCGACAAATTCATCATAAAATTCACGTTTTAAAACGACGCACATCTGATTTGATGCTACTTATTTTTTGCATTTTGTATTTTTATTCAAACCAATGAATGAATTTAATATAATGGAGCCTGCACATATTTCGGAAAGCTAATATTTGTTGGTTTGTCAATATTCGTTTCTTTTTCTACTTCCGTGTTTTAGTGACAATCGTGCTACTGCTTCCGGATTTGAATTGCCCCACACCACAAGACTCCTTATCTGGGTTTGGACCCATCCTAATGTACCCCTTTTGTCAATTTATTCTTTTTTTTAAAAACCTATTATATTGAGATTCCAATAGGTTAATTCGATAAAGGCAGCTAATTCAGCTGTAAGATATAACTAATGAAACTTCCGTGTTCGTCTTATCTGTCGCTGTTGTCAAATTTTGATAGAATCTTGTAGCTACTTGCGATATCAAAGGTCTGTTGCCATGTAATTTTAGTGGACATGATTCTCATTTGCAACAAAATGAGTCAATAAATCCGTATGCTGATCTGATTAAAATGGCGGAGGAATCTTCTGAAGAAAATGCCCACGAAACAAAGTCTCAGCAACATGTTGAGGTTATGTATTCATTTAAATACACTGACGACTTTGGTACTTTTATTTCTATGGAGGAAGGCGAGATTTATAGGTTACTTAATGTTGACAGTGATGATTGGTGGGAGGTTTGTCGAACTGACGACTCCACTCCATTCTATGTTCCCAAAACTTATGTTCGGAAGGTCACAGGAAATGTGATGGAGAGAGATCCAGGTGACAGCTCAAGTTCAGGAAATGTGGACGGTAGTGGTGAAAAACCGGATGCTTATTCATTTGTAAATGCTACATGGAATCATGATGAAGCTGGAACGAAAGATAAAGTGGATTGTCAAGTTGGTACACATTCAGAGAATATAACTCACAATCAGTATCTTAATGAAAATAAGGGCAATGGCCTAAGCTATGCAAACACCGGTGTTGCGATGGATACTAGTGTTCAAAACTTACAGAGTGAACCAAATATACATACCGGCCAGCATTCAGCATTCACCGGGCGTCCAATAAATTTACCCAGAGCATTCAGTTTAGATGATGGAGGGGACTATGCAAATTTAGAATATTTCCGACAGAGAGCAGGAATTCCCTCACCAAGTGACCCACAGAGTCCAGAGAGCCCAGAGGTATATATGTGTTATTATAGACTTAAGGGAAGAAAGGATTCTTTCAATACCACAGAGGCTAGATAGATTTTAGTGTAATTGTTAGTGTTGACTGTGACTTAAGGTTTCATTACAGTGAAAAATACAAGGCATAGCAAGTATGGTATTATACATCAGAGGCAGTGTCATTGTTTGTGCTGTCGGTTAAATTCAAGAGAGAATGCATGTGATTGTGGTCAAACTGCCCACTCAAGTGAGTAAAATACTACCTTAAGTGCATTAATCCAAGAGCTAAATCACTATTATCAAACTGATAAAAACATGTTTTGAAAATTCCCTATTGTGTCAAACATGGTATATTTGTAGATGTGTTGAGCAGAGACAATTCAGCAACTTTATGCCTGACATATGCAAAAATGATGATACCTCTGCAAGATATACTGCTGACTTTGTAACACAGCTTCAGATGCAGTGATCAGTGCCATCATTCCTGCTGGGCACACTCAGTATCTGATTACTTCAATGAGCTTACAATTATAGACCTGTATCTGTTTGGTCTGTTGTTAGCAAAATTATATAAAGACAGTTTCAATTTATTATGACCTTTTAAAAACAAAAAATTTGATTGCCATATGTCAGTTGGGTTTCTAGTTTAATTGACAACTGATTAAAGAATATTGATGAGAGGAATTAAAAACTGGTGTGTTATTCTTAAACCTATATTATTCTTAAACCTATGTACATTTGATACTGTTGTTCTTAAAGTTTGGCTATATATAAATTATCAGCACATAATGTTGAAGAATCCTGATTGTGATCATTTTCATCCTTTCAGTAGTTCATTACGTGCTTTAAGATATACGTTTTAAGAAAATTTTAATCGGAGTTCTACAGGGAATTATTTAGGCCCTCTCTTTTTCATATTATGCATAAAAGAGTTTCTTTGAAAAACTCTTTGTAAAAGTATTAAGAAAGTAAAAGGTGTTTGATCATTTATGTTGAATGAGTTGCTTGAAAAAAAGAGTACAATACCAATGTTTTACCACATTTTATGTACTGCTGCACTCTGTGGGGAAAATCCAGTAGTTCCTTTTACTTGCACAGACTATAGAGCAGTCATTGTGATTTTAAATGTCAAAGATATTTTAATGTCTACATCATCTCTTTTCAGCACTCTTTGATGGCTGCCAATTAAAGATTATAATATCTTTGGAAGAGTTGTTCTTAATTTCAAGGTCTTATGTAAATAGTGCCTGAGTGTCTTAATGTTTTAGTTTTTAAGAACAGTGGTACAAAGAAACCACAATCAAATGAAAACATTGACCTGTATATACCAGTAGTTTCGACAGTGTATTTTAAGAAATCTTTTGCTTATTACTTGTACAGTTTTATGGAATAGTTTTCAGCATGATAATAAACAAACACACAATGTTTGAGCTTTTGAGAAATTATGCCTAACAAATATTTTAATGAGCAATCGTGATTTTTATTTTTAATAAGGAAAATTGGCTTTATGTAGGCATTTGTCTCTGTAAACAGTAAGTTTTATAAATTGATCTGGGTGAAGATGCCACACCTAAATAAACATTGAACTGCTGATTTTGAGATTCTAGAATTTAGAGTTTTAGATTCCATGAAAACCAATTCTGGTCTTGTCATATGAGTCTGGAAACTGCCTGCATCTTTAAAGTGAATTCTTTCATATTTTTATATTTTTGTTTTGGACTGTCTCAATGATGCATATGTGTGTGTGTGTGTGTGTGTGTGTGTGTGTGTCTATATATATATATATATATATATACAGGTTTTCCATTAGAAATAAGTCATCAGGATTCAGAGTTCAGGGGGCATAACATGCATTTCTTTATCTCTACATCCTTCCACCACTCTGACATAGAATAGGTATGCACCTGGTTGTTAAATGCCTGTGCATCCATGAACTGTAGCTATAAGGTCTGCAGCATTCTCATTGCTTGTAGAATAGTATTGTGCATTCTTGCTTCTCTTATGACACAGTTATTTCTTGTGATGCCAAAGTTGACCTGTTTGAATTATTTTAGTGTTGTGCCAAGGCTGAAAGATGTTGATTGTTTCCTGTGCTTACTTGATGCATGACTATTTGCTCACTGTTTTGTTTTATTTCAGTCTGATGGAGGTGGCGAATATGCAAATCTAGCAGATTTGAACATCAACCCATTGCCTCCTCTGCCGGACACCTGTGTATACAAAAAGACTCTGCTGGACAAGTGGGATGTCTACCTGGACCCCATTTCCAACAGAATTTTCTATGTGGACAAAAACACAAACAGTCGAACGTGGAAGCCACCTCGAGACAGGACTGTTCAGTTTTCTTCAACGGTAAAATATTAGAGATACTTGTTTTTTCTAACACAAAAAAATGTGACTCCAGTATCATTTTTCTGACATAACAGTATCAAGCTTTTATAATAGGGTTGTGATTTTCAGTCAGTTAGGGAAAAATTACATACTCATGATGTTTGTGACCGCTCTGGTGGCCTAGTAATTAGAGCGTCCACCTTGAATGTGGGAGGTCATGGGTTCGATCCCTGGCCAAGTCATACCATAGACTTTAAAAAAATGGTACTAACAGCTGCCTTGCATGGTGCTCAGCATTAAGAGGTTGGTGTTAGGACTGGTCGACTTGGTGTCAGGCTAATGTGACTGGGTGGGACATCATGCTACATGTCTGCAGCATGATGCCCCAGTGCTAGACATCACTATAAACTGCCACGCTGCAAACATTATAGTGATAAAATTGTTATGACTGAAAATTTTTTAAAACTGCGTTAAATATCCAAATGACAGACACACACATATACATGATGTTTGTCTTAGGTGCCTAGTATTCACTGACATCAGCTAAACTGACAAACAGGTGTAATTAAAATTTCAGAAACCTATGGCTTAGAAATAATAATGAATATTCTTATACTGCAATTATTACTTTTTGATCAAGCATGTGTATCTGTCTTAATCCTGATTGTTATATAATTTGGCAGGTAGTCAGAATATTGTTATACTTTTGACTGGTATTTCATTTATTTCTCCCTGTACTCATATACACATTAATTCAATGTTTGATCATAATACCAGTTTTTGACTTCACCTATCTCACTGGTCACAATGACTGCTTGAACAGTTCTAGTCTCTGTTATATTGGTTATAGCTTGTTCATGTAATGCATGGATAGAATGCATAAAAGTACTTTTTCTTTCTTTCTTTCTTTTCTAAATTTTTTAAAAATATGTTAAATTCAAAAGTGGTAGATTTCAACTATAAAACAGTATGTGCAGTAGATGGCCTTAAAAATGGTAATTTTGTCCCATCATTGGTAGAATCATATGTATATTCAAGCCAAGTGAGCCATAATTGTGGGTAACCAAGGCAATTAGTTCCCCATTCATAGGTCACAGTTTTTCTGTGCACAAAGTTTACAGCTTTCAATAGAAGTATGGTAAGTAGACAGTCTTCTTAAGGGTATGTGGATCATTATTAATAATTTACTATTTTCACAACAGCTTGAAAATAATATTCCACATTTCATCAGCATGATCAGGATTTTTTGGGGCAAGTTTAGATCATTGGAACAAACCACATAGACCTTTTCACTAGTGTTAGTTTTTGTGTTATTGCATTAAAATTATTGAAAGTCACCAGTAATTATATCTTCTGTCTCAAAAATGTAAATACATGTAGCAAACTCATTAATATGTCGTACCGTTATTATAACATTAACAAAATAGTTTTTCATTCTTCATTCACATTTAGTGACCTTGTTTTTATATGGTATCACTGCATGTAAACTGAATATTTTAACTTAGGCTGAATGAAGTACATGCCTTGGTTTCAGGTCATAGGCAACATTTTACTGAACTTCACTTGCACCATGGCAAATATGATAAAGAAGTCTCAGAAATATTACTTTGAAAACAATATGCAGTAATAAACCAGTGGTGGTTTGCTTTGATATATACAGCCTTAAATAAGAACCTGTTTACTAAGCTATGGTAAGCATACTAAGGCCAAAGAAGAAAATATGCGTTTTTGGTCGGCCAACCATCTCTGTTTCTCATTGCTGACCCTAGTACTTTTTCCTCCATGGTAAAAGAAAACAGCAAAAAAAACCTCTGACCAACCTACACTAATTTAAAACTATTGATTAGGAAACGCATATTTTTTTCTGGTCCTAATATCAGTTATATCCCTAGAAATTTTGTATAGCATCTGGGTAAGCACATGTTAATGTTATGAAATGCTTTAAAAATGTGCATCATAACAAAATATCAATGAAATATAAAAGCATTTAAATAGTTTTCTTTATTTCCCTAAGTATTAACGTTTTTTAAAGTCAGATTTTTTTTGTCCTTAAATGAAAATGTGTGATACACTTCATGCCTTCACTTCCCCATACATTTTGATTGCCACATTAAAGCTAAAGTCTTTTAGGCAAAGCCATTCTGTACTATTTGTTATACGGTAATTCAGCACTGTTCCTGGCCACAGTCATGATTTTGTTGTTCATAGATAATGACTTTTCAGTCTGAAAAAGAAAATGGAAGATACCAATTTACCATTGGATCTACAAAAGCTTACAAAATGGAAAATACCAGTTTACTAATAGATGTACAAAAAGATACAAAATGGAACATACCAACCTACCAGTGGATGTACAAAAAGATACAAAATGGAACATACCAACCTACCAGTGGATGTACAAAAAGATACAAAATGGAACATAGCCAATCTACCAGTGGATGTACAAAAAGTTACAAAATGGAACATACCAATTTACCACTGGATGTACAAAAAGATACAAATGGAACATACCAATTTCCCAATGGATGTGCAAAAAGATACAAAATGGAACATACCAATTTCCCAGTGGATGTACAAAAAGATACATAATGGAAGATACCAACTTATTAGTGGATGTACAAAAATATACAAAATGGAACGTAACAAATCTACCAGTTAATGTACAAAAAGTTACAAAATGGAACATACCAATTGACCAATGGATGTACAAAAAAATACATAATGGAACATACAAATTTACCAGTGGATGTACAAAAAGATGCAAAAAGGAACATACCAATTTACCAGTGATGTACAAAAAGATATCAAATGGAACATAACAGTTTCCCACTGGATGTACAAAAAGATATAAAATGGAACATACCAATTTCCCAATGGATGTACAAAAAGATTCAAAATGGAACATACCAGTGTACCAGTGGATGTACAAAAAGATTCAAAATGGAACCTACCAATTTCCCAATGATGTACAAAAAGATACAAAATGGAACCTACCAATTTCCCAATGGATTTACAAAAAGATACAGAATGGAACATACCAATTTCCCAGTGGATGTACAAAAAGATACAGAATGGAACATACCATTTCCCAATAGATGTACAAAAAGATACAAAATGGAACATAACAATTTCCCAATAGATGTACAAAAAGATACAAAACTACCAGAATTCTAATTAAGTCATTTACCAAAGACATTCTGTAAGAGTCAAGACAGTGATGTGTTTTCAGATATTCATGATGGAATAACCAAGATAAAGTAAAGTCCTTTTCATTAAAAAGAATACATAAGTGTGTTGGTCATTATTCCATTTTTTTATTCAGTTAATTTTAGAAAACTAAAATAATTATAATTAAATACCCAAGGAGCGGCTTTGAATTAGAAGACAGGGTGTTTTCTCACCAGGTTAATTTTATAAATGTAAACTGTAGCATACTGGCAGTCTCTAAGGCATCACAGACAGAAATGATAGCATATCATGACAGCTATGGTACAAGGCCCTATTATATTGTAAAAGGAGACTACAGATCAAACATTTTTTTATTTGACCAATCAAGTGTTCATGCCTTAATTAATTAATAGCCAATGATTAGTTGATCTAATGTCACTCAGGGATCCTGTAAATTTAGTACCACAGTTATGCATAGCATCTCATCCTTCTTGGTTAATTTTGGATTTTAAAACATTTTGTTGGTATGGATTAATGTCTCCTGACAAAATTTATTTTCTTTGCCCAAGACAGGATCAAGATTTAAATGACTAGCTGGGCTGGATTGCTGTTGAGAAACAAAAATCATCCACTAATTATAATTATCAGGGGATGCAAAAAATCAAAATTGGAATGTGTGAAAAATTGCAAATTTGTGTTAAGCCAAAACACAAAACTAAAATGGATATATTTTTCATGAAATGTGTCTTCTCATATAGATTACATCACTTTGTTGAATTGGTTATATCAAATCAATGAAAAAATGTAACTTGTAAGCATGTCAAGGAAGGTAAATAACATAGCAATGGACTTGTGGCTAAATGTCAAGGAAGGTAAATAACATAGCAATGGACTTGTGGCTAAATGTCAAGGAAGGTAAATAACATAGCAATGGACTTGTGGCTAAATGTCAAGGAAGGTAAATAACATAGCAATGGACTTGTGGCTAAAGTGTGATCTGGACAGATGAGATCTGCTAAGAATGATAAAAAAAGCAAAATCTACATATAATATTTTTTGGGGCTAAGAAAATAAATGACCCCAAGCATGATATGCACTGTGTAAGTACTGTAGCCTGTAGTACTGGTATATTTTTAGTCTTCCTGTAAATACCTATTATTTTTTCCTTTCCCAAGACTTACTGTCATTACCATAGTGGTGTTTTAGCAATGTTATTTTTAGTGTATTTGAATAGGGCCAGTAGTACAGATATATTCCTGTGTACACACAAGTAAATAAGGAAATTTACCTGAAGCAAACATCTACATGTATGCCCCCATCTGTTGTAGTAGTAGTTAAACACCACCCAGTATCACAGACATCATGAAATGTAGGTTACACTGATCTAAATGGGGCAAATCAGTATTATAAGGCCGTAAAGCTCCATCAGCATACTTTTATTTCTACTAGTCCCCAAACTTCGTGTATGTATATGTTAATTGAGATGTTTCTACTACACCAACATACATTCTCACACTTTATACACTCACATATATAAGTCTGGTCCAATTGCAAACTGCATAGACACAGATCTGCCATCACATAATGCACTGGCAGAACTGGGTCTGTGCAGTTTAATAGTTAGTAATCAGTACAACAAACAAGATAAACCTGAACATACAGTGCATTATGCAGGGTTTATGTTGTTTACTATGTGACTATATAATAATACTTCTTGAGCCAGTGTAGCCATTTTTCACAACCATATTCTGTTACATAGCCACTTGACCCATTTCCTAAGGTATATACAATTCTTTCCAAGTAAACTGAACTGCATCTGCATTGATTGCTACACTTTTAAAAATAACTATTGAGAATTCAGCAGCAAATTGGTGATGCTGTCTTTGAGAGACGTGTCTCTTCACCTAATTAAAGGCAAAATATCTAATGCATGAACAAGCTTAATTTAGAACATAACTAAGTGCTATTAATTGTGGAATGTAAATTACTTTGATCACATAGGGAACTTTACAAGCAGAAGTCTTTGAGGGTCATCAGGTTTCTTGACTCTGTAATGGACAGTGATATTGACATGATCAAAATGTCTGACCAGTCTAATTTGACTTTCAGACCAGCTTGATCTACATAACCTAATGAAGTCTTTTGTCTATCAATTTTTTTTCTTTTTTGTGTTTGGTGTTTTAAGACCATCACCGTAACTATTGAGCTGCTACAGCATGACCAGTAACAGCTGATGAACTTTTAAAACAATTTGGATCAAAGTTTATGCCATTTGTATGTGCACACATGTAGAAAACCTGAAAACGCTATGTAGAGAAAACACAAAGAAAACCTGAAAAGACTATATAGAAAGCACCAAGTAAAAACCTGAATGTAGAAAGCACACATATAGAAAACCCCAAAACACTATGTAGAAAGCACACATATAGAGAACTCCAAAACACTGTGTAGAAAGCAGACATATAGAGAACCCCAAAACACTGTAGAGAACACGCATATAAAGAACCCCAAAACACTATGTAGAAAGCACACATATAGAAAACCCCAAAACACTATGTACAGGACACACATATACAGAACCCCAAAACACATGTAGAAAGCACACATACAGAGAACCCCAAAACACTATGTAGAAAGCACACATATAGAGAACCCAAAAACACTGTGTAGAAAGCACACATATAGAGAACCCCAAAGCACTATGTAGAAAGCACACATATAGAGAACCCCAAAACACTATGTAGAAAGCACACATATAGAGAACCCCAAAACACTATGTAGAAAGCACACATATAGAGAACCCAAAAACACTGTGTAGAAAGCACACATATAGAAAACCCCAAAACACTGTGTAGAAAGCACACATATAGAGAACCCCAAAACACTATGTAGAAAGCACACATATAGAGAACCCCAAAACACTATGTAGAGAACACACATTTAGAGAACCCCAAAACACTATGTAGAAAGCACACATGTAGAGAACTCCAAAACACTATGTAGAAAGCACACATATAGAAAACCCCAAAACACTGTGTAGAAAGCACACATATAGAGAACCCCAAAACACTATGTAGAGAACACACATTTAGAGAACCCCAAAACACTATGTAGAAAGCACACATATAGAGAACTCCAAAACACTATGTAGAAAGCACACATATAGAGAACCCAAAAACACTGTGTAGAAAGCACACATATAGAGAACCCCAAAGCACTATGTAGAAAGCACACATATAGAGAACCCCAAAACACTATGTAGAAAGCACACATATAGAGAACCCCAAAACACTATGTAGAAAGCACACATATAGAGAACCCAAAAACACTGTGTAGAAAGCACACATATAGAAAACCCCAAAACACTGTGTAGAAAGCACACATATAGAGAACCCAAAAACACTATGTAGATCGCACACATATAGAGAACCCAAAAATACTATGTAGAAAGCACACATATAGAGAACCCCAAAACACTGTGTAGAAAGCACACATATAGAGAACCCCAAAATACTATGTAGAAAGCACACATATAGAGAACCCCCGAAACACTATGTACAGAACACACATATAGAGAACCCCAAAACACTATGTAGAAAGCACACATATAGAGAACCCCAAAACACTATGTAGAGAACACACATTTAGAGAACCCCAAAACACTATGTAGAAAGTACACATGTAGAGAACTCCAAAACACTATGTAGAAAGCACACATATAGAAAACCCCAAAACACTGTGTAGAAAGCACACATATAGAGAACCCCAAAACACTATGTAGAGAACACACATTTAGAGAACCCCAAAACACTATGTAGAAAGCACACATATAGAGAACTCCAAAACACTATGTAGAAAGCACACATATAGAGAACCCAAAAACACTGTGTAGAAAGCACACATATAGAGAACCCCAAAGCACTATGTAGAAAGCACACATATAGAGAACCCCAAAACACTATGTAGAAAGCACACATATAGAGAACCCCAAAACACTATGTAGAAAGCACACATATAGAGAACCCAAAAACACTGTGTAGAAAGCACACATATAGAAAACCCCAAAACACTGTGTAGAAAGCACACATATAGAGAACCCAAAAACACTATGTAGATCGCACACATATAGAGAACCCAAAAATACTATGTAGAAAGCACACATATAGAGAACCCCAAAACACTGTGTAGAAAGCACACATATAGAGAACCCCAAAATACTATGTAGAAAGCACACATATAGAGAACCCCCGAAACACTATGTACAGAACACACATATAGAGAACCCCAAAACACTATGTAGAAAGCACACATATAGAAAACCCCAAAACACTGTGTAGAAAGCACACATATAGAGAACCCCAAAACACTATGTAGAAAGCACACATATAGAGAACCCTAAAACACTATGTAGAGAACACACATATAGAGAACCCCAAAACACTATGTAGAAAGCACACATATAGAGAACTCCAAAACACTATGTAGAAAGCACACATATAGAGAACCCCAAAACACTGTGTAGAAAACACACATATAGAGAACCCTAGAACACTATTTAGAAAGCACCAGAGGTCTCACTAGGATTTTAAAACTAGGAGTCCAGGACTCCAATTTTGGTAAAAATAGGAGTCCCACCATCAAAAGTTGCAGTCACTTCTTTTCTACAGAATCGGGGCCCTGAGTGGCCGAGTTGTCTAAAGCGCTCTCCATTACAGATCACTGCCATCTCACCTCTGTCTGCATGGGTTTGAATCTCGGATTTGGCCAATGTGGTTATGTGAGAAAGCTTGCCAGTAGCTTCTCGAGGGTTGGTGGTTCTTTCCGGGCATCTCCCGGGTTCTTCCTCCATCATTAATACTGGCTGCCATGTATAGCTTATTGTGTGCTGAAAAATGACGTTAAACCCTACAACAACAACAACCTACAGAATCAACACAGATGTGAGTGCATCTGTTTCTAGATGGAGAGGTTTTTGTAATGTAATCACTCAATATAATATAGCTTCATTACAAAAGTCCATTGACAGGATCGCAAATTTATGGGTTATTTATTTGTATACTTACTTGTAGTAATTTTTGGCAAATAAATAGTATCTGAATTGCTGTATTTTCCCGTATTTTCGCAAATACGTGTCAAGTCAGAAGTTAGACCTTAAAGTGCGTCTCGCAAATTCCACAAGATAACATTGTCTGACCTACATAATTTGCACACATATAGAGAACCCCAAAACACTATGTAGAAAACACACATATAGAGAACCCAAAACACTATGTAGAAAGCACACATATAGAAAACCCCAAAACACTATGTAGAAATCAGACGCGTAGAAAACCTGAAAACACTATGTAGAAATCACATGCATAGAAAACCTGAAAACACTATGTGGAAATCAGACGTGTAGAAAACCTGAAAACACTATATTCAGATTGTTTTAGTCAGGGTATACACAAAGCTGTTGGCATAGGTAAAAGACAAAAACTAAGAGATTTATTTGCTATGAAGGTAGTGTTTGAAAAGGTATTCATATGTGGTCATAGTTGCCCAGAGGATTCTACCTTCTGTGGACAACTTGGTTTGGTTCCGGCTTTTAAAAAAATGATAAATGACTTTGGGTACTTCGGCATGTTGAGGGTAGTAATGAATATTATAACTCTCAACCATTATTCCAAAAGGTTTGGGGGTTTTGTAGGTTTTTTAAAACTGTGATTGTGTAATTTCCATTCTATGTATATCATGCTTATAGACTGGAGAGTGTTGGATAGGACTATAGTATGGATTTGACTGAAAATACACACAAAAAGTATGGTATTTAATTCTGCAAACTGCAGGATGTAAATGCTTTTTTTTAAGTCTTTTGGTAGTGGAACAAACTTGGGTAATTTCTTTAAAAAAATTATCGGTGATATAATAGTAATCTGTATGAAACAGTAGAAGGATGGGAGGTAGAGAGGGATGTTATTTATGAGGGCTTGCTAGAGCACTGATAATTACAATGCAACTGCATTTAAAAATGACAATTGGATAAAGGCCATTTTCTGCACCCTCTCAAATTTTCTTCTTAATGTATATTGCATGTATTAAATTGTTTCCTTTTTAAAAAAAAATGTTTTATGTTCATTTGCATGCTGCCACAAAAATGTGGTGAAAAAAGAAAGAAGATGCATTTGTTTTCCATGTAATTCTCATATTATCGATCAAGAAATCATTAATGGTTTGAGCACGAACGCTAAGCAGTTAAAAAGAAAATGTGGTCTTGAATTCCAGGAAATTCTTTTTGGACACTAGAGCGTTACTCTCTTTAAGGAAATTTTGTTTCATAGAATAAGCAAATATGTGTTACTTTTATCTTGAAGTTACTAACAGAACATATGCATATTATTGTCAGTATACAAGCCCCATGTTTGAAAGTTGTTGTTATTTTGTTGTATGAAAACAGAATTCTGTCAACATAATGACTACCGGCATAACAAATTTAATTAGTATTCTGAGTTTCACATTAAAGCAAGAAAGTGATGAAAAATTTGTTACTATGTATTTTTTTCATGAAAAAGGGGTGGGGGTGGGCAGAGACTTTAGTATGGTCATTTACTGAAATGTAGTTCCAGATGAAGTTGTGAATTATAAAAGAAAAGCTGTTTGCAGGACCACTTGTTATCACATGAGTGTTGCAAAAATACACAACACTTGACAGTAACAGATTTAGAGTGGGGAATAATCATGTACAAGCAGTCTTTAACAATAAAGTATGTATAATTAGTACTTGATAGTGCTTGTGAAGTGAATTGGAAATAAAAGCATTGTATACTGTTCAGACAATAACAATAGTCTTATTAGTGATGAAAACTTCATTTCTTACATTGGAGTTGTATATAAAAATTTTGATTAAAATGAAGAGGATTATCAACCATTTTGAAAATACATTCAAGACACGAGTTATATGCTGTAATTTTTCTATTATAAAACTTTGCATGAAGATACTGTATATATTAACTTATAAGTCTAGTCCAACTGCAGGCAACACAGACCACACTCCGAGGATTTCTCATAGAAAAAAATAATGTAACTATCATATTTATTTTATAAATGTGAATGATGACCTATGAGAAAATCTTGTACACACACACTTAATGCAGCATGAAGGGTACATTCTAGAACTGAAATTTAATTGAGAGGGCCCCAGTGTAATGGAGATTTAATAAGGGAAACAAAGGAAGGAATTGCAAATAAGATGTATGATTTGTATGCATTCTGTTTCATCTTTTGTGCACACTTTGAGAAATTAGCATGTATGCTGGAATTATGCGTCCTGTACTAGACTGATGTACAACTGTTTCACATATACACAAACATGGGATTATGCATCACAGACTGTTTCAAAAGAATGGAAAGTAAAATTTAGCATGAGTCATTCTTGTTTCCTTACAAATTTGTGGCCTTAAGTACTTTCTAAATATGTAAGATAAAAGCTGCATGATATTATTTAGATTATATCAGGCATTATTTCACATTAATGTACTTTTACATCATTCAGTCCTTGGCCAAGTCATACCAAAGACTTTCAAAAATGGTAATAATAGCTGCCTCGCTAGGTGCTCAGCTTTAATAGGTTAGTGTTAGGACTGGTCGGCCTGGTGTCAGGATAATGTAACTGGGTGGGACATCATGCTACATGCCTGCAGCATTATGCCCCAGTGCTAGACATCACTATAACTGCCACATTGCAGACATCGTAGCAATGTGACTGAAAGTTTGTTAAAGCTACGTTAAAAATCCAGCACACACACACACACACTTATACATCATTCAGTGTGAGTATTTGTAGCTTCTGTTGATTTGTGTCAAAGTTTTAAAACTGGCTTATGTGTTATGTGTGTTTGTTACTGGAAATCTGATCCCAAAAAACTGAGGTTACTGTACAAGATATGAAATGACGTTCAAATGCAGGGGTTACATCATATAACATATGTCAACCTGGTTTTATGCATCTTTTTAAAAAACTGCTTAGCCAGCCTGTGACCCGGAGGAAGTTGCACATTCCTCGGTTACATAGACGTTACCTGAATATTTGCATGTGTATGCTGAAAATTTAATTACCATACTTTGCTTGCACTTGTATGGTCAGTTATACTGAGTGTAAGTCAGTGGCATATCTTGGTATAATTGACCGATCAGATTTGCATACCTTGTTATAACTGACCAATCAGGTTTGTGGTGAATGCTCCTCACCCTAATTATCATAGATATTTATTTGAAATCTGAGTTTTTTCTACCTACAAAAATGTTTTTGTTTTGTTTTAACAGCGCTTGTAATACAGTATTGGCCATGTAATGCATAAGAAATGGGACGTAAGTGCCTTTCTCAAGGCCACACAGGGGTAGTCAACCCGAGCTGACCTGGGCAGGTATCTAACCCATAATCCTTGGATTATGAGTTTAATGCTCTACCAAATGAGCTACCATAGCCTACATAAAAAAGATTGTGTTGAAAGATGCAGTGCATTTTAAAAACGTTGCCAAAATGTAAAGAAAATTCAGTGAAAAAATGTTTAGCATACAGAGTAGAAAAAATATGTTGTTGTTGTTCTAGGGTTTAATGCCATTTTTCAGCACAAGATAGGCTATACATGGCGGCCAGTATAACTGGTGGAGGAAGAACCCTGGAAAACCCAGGGTAGAACCACCGACCCACGAGAAGCTACTGGCAGGCTTTTCCACGTACCTACGCTAGCCGAACCTTGCACTTGAACCCATGCAGACAGAGGTGAGATGGCAGTGATCCGGAACGGTGAGCACTTTAGACCACTTGGCCACTCGGGGCCCCAGGAAAAAATATATGCTACATAGCTAACTTTTGTTATGGTAAACCCCCTTGATAGGGAAACCTCTTGTCCCAATTCCAATCTGTACTTGAAGGAATATAATTATTCAACATTTACAACTGTCTGGATGATCAGATTGGGCAGTGGTCAATTGGAACACTTGTTATGCTATATTTTTTTTTTATAATTTCAAACACAGGTTTTTTTAGGAAAGTTAAGATATGGAGGTATTAATGTCCTATATTGTAATTGTTTCCATTAGCATAAGTTAACCTTTATATTTTTCTCTCACTGGATACAGAGTTCTTGCTCTGAGAGCGAATATGAGGATGTAGTTGATGATTGCCAAGACTATTCAAACACCCAATATTATCATAAACGTAAGAGTCATTCCATCGACTATGGCCATCAGTTCAACCGTGACAGTATTCCGGAAGAATGGAATGTGGAGATATCTGATACAGGGAATGTATTTTACGTACATGAGACAACCCATGAAAAGGTTTGTTACAGAAACAGTACCATGAATAGTCACATATAAGAGTGAAGCTGTTATTACGGCATTTTTCCCAGGTCAATTTAACTACATGTTCTTTACTATTTTCATCAAGAACACCTAACCATTTTGACCCCAACCAGCAACAGAAAATACTGATATATAAAATGTCATATTCACTCATGTATAGCATGTACCTAAATCTCTACCACGTGCATCAGGTCTGTTCTCAAAATGTGCCAGAAGTACAGGCCCCATTTTCACAAGACTGTCTGAGCCCAAAGATTGAACTTGGACTCCAACTGCAAATTTTAAAAACCTAGAGCATGAGTACAGTTTGTATGGTCCGTCTCATGTCTACAAGGCCAGGTCTTGTTTTCTCGAAACTTTTGAGCACAGAGCTCAAACTCATACTCCCCCACCAAATGTTTTACGTGCAATTTACCTACACCATGGCAATTTAGCAGTTAAGTAGACTGACTCAAGTTTTTTTTTTTGAATTAAAGAACTTTATTGCTTTATTCTTTCCAAAGATGCTGGGTGTCAAAGCTTTGTGACCTTTCTCAAAAAGTCAGATCAGGGTTTACACTGGTTGATTGGAATCATCAAAGCATAAACCCGGAACTGTTGGCACATATGAAACTTTGTTGTTCACACTGGCTGTTTATATAATGCCAGATTAGCTGTATTATGGGCAGCCAAACAGCATAGACCCACAAATGTTGGAACTTCATGAAGTTATAAGTCTCGGTCTTTGTTGTTCACGTGGGCTGTTTATGTAATGCTAGATTGTCTGTATTATGGGCAGCCAAACACTATTGACCCACAACTGTTGCCACTTCATGTAATGATAGCTTTAGATGTATTGTTCATATTGGCTGCATTATGGGCAGTCAGGCAGCGTAGTTCATATTGGTTGCATCATGGGCAGTCAGGCAGCATAGTTCATATGGGTTGCATTATGGGCAGTCAGACAGCATAGTTCATATTGGTTGCATTATGGGCAGTCAGGCAGCATAGTTCATATTGGTTGCATTATGGGTAGTCAGGCAGCATAGTTCATATTGGTTGCATTATGGGCAGTCGGGCAGCATAGTTCATATTGGTTGCATTATGGGCAGTCAGGCAGCATAGTTCATATTGATTGCATTATGGGCAGTCAGACCGCTATACAGTTTCGCATTTTGCATAGGGTTAGAAATTTAAAGAAAAAGAATGTCCCCGGCTTTCCTCACTGGTTATACTGGCTATTTAAAAAAGACCTTGTATATCTTAGGTATAATGCAAAGAACCTTTAATTCCCTTTATTTTGGTGTATGATTGATGGGTGTACTATGGGTTATAGAGTATACAGCTTGGCCTTACTTCAAATATGCACCTTTCTAAAAAGTGCTAGCTCTACTTGGTCATTTTCACTTCCTGAACTTCAGAGGTCAATTGTATAAAAAAGAGCCGATAACTTTTTTTACATTTTATATATTTGGTAATTCATACATTGCACTTTCAGAAGCTGGTATTGTCTAGTCTGGCAAAATTCATTTTCCCTATTTTAATAGCTGCTATGTATAGTGTACTTTAGACTAATTCAGACTGATTTTTTAACACAAGGGAGCAGTCATTTTAGTTAGCAGTGTGCTTAAATCATGTAAAATTTCCAAAAGTACAATATCCAAAAGAAATATCATCCACATTACATTAATGTAGCATAGAGGTATGCAAAAGTTCTCTCCACTGTGCATGTTTTAAATGCGAACTACTTCACCTTACATACATCACTCTCTCAAAAGTACATATTATCTGGTGAGCGCCACCATAGATCATATTGGTTGCATTATGGGCAGTCAGGCAGCATAGTTCAGGCAGCATAGTTCATATTGGTTGCATTATGGGCAGTCAGACAGCATAGTTCATATTGGTTGCATTATGGGCAGTCAGGCAGCATAGTTCATATTGGTTGCATTATGGGCAGTCAGGCAGCATAGTTCATATTGGTTGCATTATGGGCAGTCAGGCAGCATAGATCATATTGGTTGCATTATGGGCAGTCAGGCAGCATAGTTCAGGCAGCATAGTTCATATTGGTTGCATTATGGGCAGTCAGACAGCATAGTTCATATTGGTTGCATTATGGGCAGTCAGACAGCATAGTTCATATTGGTTGCATTATGGGCAGTCAGGCAGCATAGTTCATATTGGTTGCATTATGGGCAGTCAGGCAGCATAGTTCATATTGGTTGCATTATGGGCAGTCAGACAGCATAGCAGGGATCGTCCTGGGCTTCGCCAATGTCGCAAATTGCGATTTTTTTTCCTTATTGGCGACAAAAATATCCCATCTGGCGATTTTTTTGGCGACATACTTTTTGGTTATTTAATTTGTACATACAATCATGGATTTGGACTGGATAAATTAAAAGGCAGAACGAAAGGAAGCCACAAACTTGACTAAGCAATGCGTTGGTATCAATCTGTTACACAAACAATCCTTTGTTCTTATTGACAACCCCATCTTTACAGTGCATTGTTACATCATAATCTGCTTATGCTGACATCTGGGCTGAGTACTGTATGCTGCGATACAGTCAATCATGCTACCGCACTATACCTACAACTGACCGACTTCTGAAGACGCGAATAGAATAGATACAATTAATTGTATGGCTAATCCTTCTGTTTTTTTTATACATATACCAATACAATAGTTTTGCTGAACCTTCATAGAAAACTGATAAGCTTTGAAGTACCGACAACTGTGTATAAATACAAAGCAAATGGAAACAATCTAAATCACAATTACATCTGTTGCCAGTGCAGCATTTTACTCATTGATCTTTTCCTTTTGCCATCAGCCCTGTGTTACGGCTGCAGAGACTTAAACTCCGCAACAAGAAATAGCAAAAAAAAAAAAAAAAACAGTTTTGCATAATTAATAATAATTATTTATTTCTCAAAATAAGGAGTGAAAGAATCCCTAAGTTGGGTGTGAATTTATGCTTATATATATGGTCCAATATTGCCAGGTGTTGACTCGTGTAAGTTTCATTCGTGGGAATGGAGATCCTATTTTTCTTGTTGAGAAAATTTATACAGCATTCAGTGATCATTCTTGGGATTTAGGAAGCAATTCGCTACAAGCTTTGTGAAGCTAGCCATAAAGGGGGGGGGGGGCTGCTGAGAGACTACTGGTGTCACCTGTCAGCACTGTACACTGTGAACGTGGATTCAGTAAGATGAACTTCATGAAAATTGACATCAGAAATAAGCTCTGCATCTCATCTCTCGAGAATTTAATGAGAATCAGCATGTACAGATGTGAAAAATTAGACTTTGAAACTGCATTCAACAAGTGGGCAGCCCTAAAATCGCGACGGATCTTCATGTAACACTTTGTAACATTTTGTTAATGCTTCTTGTAATTAAAGTATTAACTAATCTATCTTTTGTAATTTTCATTGCCTGTTACATTAATAGACTAAATTAACACTTGGAAAAATGTACACTACTTTTTTTGGCGACACTTTTTGAAAATTGGCGACAAAATATTGAGGTTGGCGATTTTTTTGGCGACAGCTTTTTAAAAGCCAGGACCATCCCTGGCATAGTTCATATTGGTTGCATTATGGGCAGTCAGACAGCATAGTTCATATTGGTTGCATCATGGGCAGTCAGACAGCATAGTTCATATTGGTTGCATTATGGGCAGTCAGGCAGCATAGTTCATATTGGTTGCATTATGGGCAGTCAGGCAGCATAGATTATATTGGTTGCATTATGGGCAGTCAGACAGTATACTGTAGTATCATGTATTTTTGTCGGGCTAAATTTTCATGGTTTCATAAAAAGAAAAAGCATTTTCGTGGGTACTTAAATTCATGGTTTTGCCTGTAAAAGTTCAATACTTACACCGTGTTTTCGACCAAGTGAATAACATCAGTTGAAGCTGATGCAGCCAACAACAATAAAGCAATGATTTCATGTCTGTGAGCACAAATAAAACACCTGTCAAAATTAATCACTTTCGCCATGTTTTCGTTTGAGTGCTCAACATCAGAGGAAGTTGATGCAGCCAACAACACTAGACCAATTGGTTATTAATGAAGAATTAAATTCACACTTCCACTAGTGGTATGCTAAACAGGTCGTGGACGCCATTAAGGAAAAAGATGTTACTGGTGACCATCAGTTCACCTTGCAACCTCATTAATCAAGCCCATGCTGAATGGATAATTGCAGCTCATGCGACAATGATAGAAGGATAGAACCTAATATTAGTGGTTTTGAGAAAGCTTGGCTTGTTTAAGTCAGCAATTTGGGTATTATTTACCTGAGAAGCATTTGTGAGTACCATGAGACTTGATTGACACGATGTTGATACAGTGGCTTTGTCCAAAAATCTGTGAAGTGTGATTTTTAATACTCTGCTGTAATTAGTGTATATACATAGTGTTTCATTAATAATAGTGTTTCAAGAAATAGTTATAGTATTTTACAGGATTGTTGTTCTTTTGGATTAAAAATGCATGGATAAAATTAAATGTGCTTTCAGAAATTATTTCAGTGTTTCAACAACAGTTGTACTCGAATGGAGGATCGTTTTGAATAAGTATTAAATTTGATTTTCATATACAGCTGTACTGTTATTTTGTATTATTGTTTCTTTCATTTTTGGCATTACTATTGTTTGAATACCTTATGTTTTTCTCTATTTTCTCTCTATCCTTACTTACCTAACATATTAAGTTAAGGTACTGATTATAAAATTACAGCTATGGGATACCTTATCCAACATGGGCATTGAAACAATATAAAATGATTTTTAATTCTTGTTTCAAAAGGTTAAAATGGAACATAAACACATGTAAAAGCTAATATTTAATTACCAGATTACAGTATTGACCTTAATTTATCAAATACTAGTAGCTGTGTTAATCTCTAGGAATGAAACATTAAGAAAATGGGGTGTTTGGGGTTGGTGGTCGTCATCCTTTGTGGCTCATTTTTCGTTGGGGATTTAATTTAATGGTTTGGGGCAGCAACGAAAACCATGAAAATTGATGATACTACAGTAGTTCATATTGGTTGCATTATGGGTAGTCAGTACAGATACAGATCTGTTGGCACTTTATATAATGGCAGCTCTTCATCTGTGTTGTTCACGTTGTTTTGTGGGTAGCCAAACAGTAATGAAACAGATCTGTTGGCACTTTATATAATGGCAGCTCTTCGTCTGTGTTGTTCACATTGATTGTTTTATGGGCAGCCAAACAGCAAATTCACAGATCTGTTGGCACTTTATGTAATGGCAGCTCTTCATCTTGTTCACAATGATTGTTTCATAGGCAGCCAAATAGCAGATTCACAGATCTGTTGGCACTTGATTTAATGACAGCTCTTCATCTGTGTTGTTCACATTATTTTATAGGCAGACAAACAGCAAAGACACATATGTTGTCACTTTATTTAATGGCAGCCCTTCATCTGTGTTGTTCACATTGATTGTTTTATGGGCAGCCAAAGAGCAAATTCACAGATCTGTTGCACTTTATGTAATGGCAGCTTTTACTGTTGTTGTTCACATTGATTGTTTTATATGCAGCCAAAGAGCAAAGGCACATATCTGTTGGCACTTTATGTAATGGCAGCTCTTCGTCTTTTCTTGTTCACATTGATTGTTTTTATAGGCAGCCAAATATCAAATTCACAGATCTGTTGTCCCTTGATTTAATGACAGCTCTTCATCTGTGTTGTTCACATTATTTTATGGGCAGCCAAAGAACAGAGACACAGATCTGTTGAGACTTAATTGAATGGCAGCTCTTCATCAGTGTTGTTTACACTGATTGTTTTATACGCAGACAAACAGCAAAGACACAGATCTGTTGGCACTTTGTGTAACAACATGTCTGAGTCAATACTGTTGACATTGGCTGCCCAAACAAGAGTTGAACAACTGAAAAGGATGCATTGGATAATTCATGATCATTAGTAACTTTCTATGCTCATAAGAGTTCAAAATTTTCAGCAATATCACACTGCCTTCAACAGTGACTAATGACTAATCTTGATCACATGACGTATAATGGTCACATGATACGAGGAGACTGGTGTACAACTCTTTAAAACAAATTGTGTGAAAGACAAACTTAAAATTTGAAAAAATATGTGGTTAATTATATGAAATGTAATGATTGTGAAAAAGATTACATCAGGGAAACAGGCAGTGTTAGAAACCAGGATTCAGTAACACATCAGTAGAGTCTTATCAGTCATACATAAACAGTGTAGCAATATGAGACATTCTATCATCCCTATTCAAACCAAGGTGATCACATCAGAGAACAATATATGGAAAAGGAAGGTGAAGGAGACTATCAAAATATGAGAGTGGAGGCCAACACTTAACAGTGACGAGGGGCTTGAAATACCACCCATCTACACCAGTCTCCTTGTATCACATGACTATTATAGTCACATGATCAGCATTGGTTGCTGATGAAGACTGTGATATTGCCAATTTTTTTGAACTTTTAAGATATTTATGCCTTGAGCATGGGAAAGTACTAATGATCAAGAGTAGATTCAATTAAGCTGTACGTCTGGTCAGTGCATCACTGATTCCCCTGCAAACTGTATGTCTGATCAGTGCATCAATGTGACTCACTGTTATGTGTTGGGATGGGATGCTCCCAATATTTATTTGAATTACTGTGGAATTCCCACCCTGGCTCGTTTTGTAGGAAGTGAAATTAGTGATAGAGAGAGGTAAAGCTCCGAGCCCCCAGTCAGCAATACCGACAATTAAATTATTAAGAACACAAAGGTAAAATGCATCACGTGATTATAGTGTGAGATGGTTTTCCCCTGTACATGGTTTCTACTCGTCTGTGCTCTACTCTGCTAATTCCTTTCCACCTTCTGGTGTTTTCCGTACTGCGATTCTTCCTATCCTCTTCCCCTTTTGTCTCCTTTTCTCCTCCTCCTTCACTCTCTCTTTCTTCAGCAACTAGGCTTATTCTCGGCCTACTGCCTTGTTCTATCCTGTCTCTCTGAGACTCAGGACTTGACTACCCAGTAGTTCTGTCCCCAAAAGCTTCCTACGAAAAACACAAGGATGTTAGCATTTGTGTTAGCCATCTCGCCTCACACTACATCAACAATCAATCATCAGATGAAGGCTATCTACATCTTCAGTCACGTATTTGTGCACATCGAAAACCACACATGTTCTTAAAGAAAACAGCGTTGCGATAAAGAGTGGTAACCTACTTAACATACAGACATCACTAAATTGCATCACATCAATATATATATATTCTTAATCTCATTATTCTCAACAATATCACAACTATCCGACGCATTTCTGTACATTACTCTCCCACAAGTGTACACAAATATTCAGATATCCATATTATTTAATTTTACACACTGCAACCATTTCCAAAGTTACAACTTAATTCAACAATTGCAAAATCTAGAATATCACATAAATAAATACACTAGTTTACCACGAAGTAACTAAATAGCGAATTACAATATTAATTCTGACGAGCGAGCAATCTACATAATCATAGCTCATTTCTCAAGTACGCATGTAAATTAAACAATACAAAGGTAATTCTACGTACTGAAGATTCTAGTAAGTAAATATACATACTGCACATAATTACAATTACAATGCCGTAACATTCTGCAACAATCGAGCAAATAACTCACTGACCTTTCCGAAGCTTTCTGTCCTCGAATGTACCAAAGTTTTTCCTGCCAAATCATGAGTGGCTCCCGGAGTTATTGCTACAACTTGTCAGCACGATGCTTCACAATGACTGATTCATTCCCAGCCCAAATGACTGTTAAATTCTGGTTCGAATTGATGGCCCCATCCGTTCTCAGTTCTGATTGGTTATCAATTCTACCCCAGTCATTCCAGCTTAACAGACGAGCCTCAGGCCATCTGTCAAAGCTGGGAGATTTACAACAGCAACGAGGGTGCTTTGTTCTAGAACAAAGCTTCTAATGTCTACATGTTAGTTTTGACACCTAACAAAGAGAACTCTTGTACAAACATGAATCACCACGGCAGTGCAGGGTCGACATATTCATGGTGCTAACTCCTTCCTTTGTTCCTGACTTATGTAATCGTGGGCAGGCAAACATGACACACTGATTTCCCTGCAAGCTCAGCACAATTTATGGTATTCTGTCCATTACTTGGTAAATTTTAATAGAATCATCCAAAATGGAAGCTATGATTTGCAGTAAATGGGATTTTAAATCCAAAGACACTAGAAAGATGGCTTATTTCAACAACTTGCCATGTGATGTATGAAGTATCCTATAAGGTTCCCCCTCTCATCAGGGTAATATACCTTAACTTACAAGTTATTACATCCTATCAGGTAATAGACCATGACCTATAAGTTACCCCCTGCCATCAGGGTAATTTACCTTGACCGTTACATTATTACCTCCCATCATGGTAATTGACCTTGACCTGTATTGCAGCTTATAATCTTCTCTGCTTATTTAAAATCGCATTGAGATGGGATGGGGTAACAATTTTTAAGTGTACTGCAAGAAGACTGCTGAATATTTATCAAAATTACCAACCTTAGGCAGTAAAAGAAAAATGTATGATCATATCTATCTATTCATTTTATTAATGAAATTTACCTGTATGCCAATAGTTCTGTTAACCTGGGCTCTGACAAAAAAAGCAGTAAGGAGGTTATAATACATTTATTCCCACCTGGGTGGCATGATTGTTGGTCTCTCACCCATAGGGATTACAGATAAGCATTAATATGTTGGTAGTTAATGGTAGGTATGCTTATGCTGATAGGTGACTCCACTGTAGGCTGCTGGCCAGTCATATTGCTAACCACATATAAATCGTTGTGAAGTCACTTCTGAACTCCTTGCTTGCTTGCCAGTGACTGGTTAAAGAAATTCAAGGATATTCAGACACCTAAATAGTTATATGTTTCTGCATTTCTATGGGAAAATATTAACGATTTTTTCTAATGGAAATACTGCACGACCATGAGGGTGCAGTATATCCATCTGACAAAATGAGTGCCTATTTCATCTATCTCAAGCCTAAATCCGAAACATTGTATCAAAAACGTTAATGCAGAATGTAGCAAAGCAGCTGGTCTGTGGCAGTCCACAAAACATTTGCTTTAGTTCATTCAGAAACAAATTTAATCAACCAAAATGTAAAATGCCTTCTATGTTAGTGTACATGATTTGTTTACAAATCAAAAGTGATTGCCATCTGCGTCCATTGTTTGTTTACAGTAGAAAGTAGTTTCTTTGTGAGTGGAATATAAAGTTGTGCACGAGTTCAGTATCATAAAAGACTGAACAATTCTGACAATGCAAAGTTAATGGAGAAAGAAATAATAATATAATAATTTTCACTTCAGTATACATACATACAAGTTTATACTGTCATATTTGGATCTTTGTATGCATGCTGGAGGTCATGGGTTCTATCCCTGGCCAAGTCATACCAAAGACTTACAAAAATGGTACTTATAGCTGCCTCGCTTGGTGCTCAGCATTAAGCAGTTAGTGTTAGGACTGGTCGGCCTGGTGTCAGGATAATGTGACTGGGTGGGACATCATGCCAAATGTCTGCGGCATGATGCCCCAGTGCTAGACATCACTGTAAACTGTCACACTACAGACATCATAGCGATATGACTGAAAAATTGTTAAAGCTACGTTACAAATCCAAATCACACACACACACTCTTGGTATGCTGCCCAACCATGGTATTAGTTGGGACATGTAGTGTTTGGTTACTTATAAGTTGACTGCAAACATTGTAGACCCTGACATGCCATCTCATAATGCACCAGTAGATCAGGGTCTGTGTTGTAAGTTCTAATGATTACTCCTAACAAAACAAATCAGTTTGGATTTACTGATAAATGAATCTGTACACTGGGGTTTCTTTTCAAGTTTGAGTTAAAGTTTCATTACTGTGGAGGGTCAATCATGTTTCATGAACATGTTTGTAGTTTTTCCCCCCGAGATTTTCAAAATTAAATATCAAACCCTTTGGGGTTTCTTTTTCTTCTATCTCAGAAAGTCATGCTGGGAACATCCTAGCCATTCAGTCCATGATGTTTAAAGTTGATTGAAAGTTATGTGGAGGGTGGGGAAATTTAAGTTTTTTGAGTGTTATTGTAAGTCTTATATGTGACTGTTTATGGTACATTAAAGGGACTTCTGCATACGGAACATTGGAAGCAGTGAGTTCAAGAAAAACTTGGGTAGGGCTGGAAAAAAATAAGCTCTAAAAGCCTAAGAAAATCAAAGAAAACAAATGCTTTGCATTTGCAAGAATTGTCATAAAATTGCATGTATACATTCATTGAATACTATGGAATCTCAGTTCTGGGCATATAGAAAATTTTCAGATTTTATCCAGCTATTTAGAGAAGTCAATAGCTACAACATGTGTATGTACTCATTGTCAGTACTTTATGCTTCTGTTTTCTCTGAAGAAATGACGGCCGTGTTCCTGCCCTTCTATGAGTGAGCATATATGTAAAATGGAAATTTAACTATAGATATGTTTAAGGGACTGAAAATGGGTCTATAATCATGTAATGGATGCCTAAAATGTATTAATGTATTCTCTGTAATGCTTGGTACAATTAACTGTAGGGAAAAAAAAACATTTTTTTAATACCTGAAGTTTAAAACACATTTGGCAAAATATAGTGTGTACCAAAATATTACAGTATATACTTGAGTTGAGTCAAACTGGAAACAACATAGACACTGATCTGCCATCACCAAATGTACTGTCAGATCAGGGTCTATGCTGTTTATTCTAGTCTTTACTCTTAACAAGCTGCATATACCCAGATCTGTTGCACCTGATGTACTGGCAGATCTGGGTCTCTGCAGTTTGACCTGACATATATATGTGTATATTTGGTAGAAAACATAAATATTATGATTTAAATACTGTATATACATGCTTATAGGACAAGCCCAACTGCAAACTGCAGGGATCCAGATCTGCCATTGCATAATGCACTGGCAGATCTGGGTCTTTGCAGTTTGTTTAGGAGTAACCAAGTTAACAAGTGTAGACCCTGATCTGCAGGTGCATTATGCTATAGCAGATTAGGATCTTTGTTGTTTGCAGCCTGACTCGACTAATAAGCAAGTGTATATGGTAGATTGATAAAGCATGAAGAATGAGAATTGTTACAGTAAAATGAAATATTTCAAAATCTACACCACAATATTTTGAATGGGTTGAGTTTGATTTTCTTATCTAATGAACCTAACATTCCTTCCAAAACTCCCAAGATCTACCTCATAAAATATAGACTTAAGCCTTTAAAGAAGAGATGATAGGAATAAAGATAACTACAGTATATTGAGGATTTATAGGTGTGGATAACTGAAAAAAAACATGAAAACTGTGATACATTGCTGTTCAGTTACCAGTTGTTTGGACGGTATTATTATGGGGAAATAAAACCATTCCACAACTGTGTTAAACTAAACAATGATATTATGTCCTTAACACATTAACCCCTGGTGACGAGTTAACGTAGCAGGAGGTAGTAGCCTACTGTCGAGCTCTGTAGCGTCAAGGTCATAAATGATGCACTAAAGTGGGTGGTATTATAGAAAGGTAAACAGATGTAGCTCTACAATGATACCAAATAATCTGGAATTTCTAGTTGCACTACAAAATACAGATGGAAGAACCTCGTTTTTTGGACCCGATTTTTTTTCTACCTAAAATTTGCCTGTGGTCAGAATCTGATTTTGTGTCCCGATTTTAGACTTTTTGGTCTCAGATGTAAGGCAGACCGGTATGAACTGCAAACAGACAGATGAACCTTTCCAAAAGGTAGGATAAAATGGGCATTTGGAATAAAGAATGGTCTCGATACGAAAATAAAGGGTCCGTTAAGCAAAGAAAAAAGAAAAAAAAAGAATTCCAATTTTTACCCTTCTGCTCATGCGCGAGCCAAATAGCCAATGAAGAACGATGTTTCTAACAACTTGGCAGTATGTTATTGGAAGATCACCTGGAAGTTGGTGTTTTAGGATGTATTCAAAAATAGCTTTCAAAATGTGTTTCCTACTCAAATTTCAGACAAAAACTACAAAAACCTCCAGGGGTTAATGTGTTAAGCAAAAATGTTCTCATATTGCCGACAGCTTTATCCATGGATAATCTGTTGTGTGAAAATTAGCTGATGGTGATACAAAAATGAACAGCAAATTTTTTATTTATACTGAAGTTTGTACCCAGCATATACATTTTAATATGAAGGAAAAAAAATCTTTATCCCTTAATTATGCCACAACTCAGGCTCACTCCTGGAAAATACTGACCACTCCTGAAGCTGTTATTATCTACTCCATGATGACCACTCTGGTGGCCTAGTGGTTAGAGCATCCGCCTCAGATGCGAGATGTCGTTGGTTCGATCCCCGGATGAGCCATACCAAAAAATGGTACTAACAGCTGCCTTGCTTGGCGCTCAGCATTAAGAGGTTAGTGTTAGGACTGGTTGGCCTGGTGTCGGGATAATGTGAGTGGGTGGGACATCATGCTACATAACTGCGGTATGATGCCCCAGTGCTAGACATCACTACAAACTGCCACATTGCAATATGACTGAAAAATCGTTAAAGCTTCGTTAAAAATCCAAATCACACACACATCTACTCCATGGGGTCCTTTGGAATATGCTGAGGCTTGATGTCCAGGGACTTCCGTGAGGAAGATAAACATACCTTAAAGTGTTACTAGTATGAATCATTTTAAATTGTTCTGAGAAAAACCAAAATGACTTCACTGGCATTTTCCTTTTCGGGTAGCAATTTGTCACACATTTTTTTTTTTGCATAAGTGCATGCTTTGAAATGTCATAACATTTTGTTTTTCGTGATTTTCTGCCATATTTACAGTACATGTACTGTGCTGATAGTCAGCTTGAGGTTTACAAAATGCTTCCTCGTATAATGTTCTCATTTAATGTTTTGTAACACTCGACGCACTGTAGACCCATGTTTGACATGGTATGTTACGTCCTGGAAGATCAGAATTAATTTGTTCACTGCTCATATAAATTCCAGTGGAAAGTTTTGATAGATCCTGTTGCCACATTGTCAATGTTTGGACGTTTTCCATTAAATAATGTAGATAGACCCTGCTAGAACATTGTCACTGTTGGTATGATTTTCAGTGAACAGTGTACATAGACCCTGCTGGCACATTGTCACTGTTTGTATAATTTCCAGTGAACAATGTAGTTAGACCCTGCTGGCACATTGTCACTGCTTGTATGGTTTCCAATGAACAGTGTATATAGACCTTGCTGGCATATTGTTACTGATTGTATGATTTCCAGTGAATAGTGAACATAGACCCTGCTGGGACATTGTCACTGTTTGTATGATTTCCAGTGGACAGTGTATATAGACTCTGCTGGGACATTGTCACTGCATGATTTCCAGTGAAAAATGTATATAGACCCTGTTGGTTCAATTTCACTGTATGATTTCCAGTGAACAGTGAACATAGACCCTGCTGGTACATTGTCACTGCTTGTATGATTTCCAGTGAACAGTGAACATAGAATCTGCTGTCACATTGTTACTTTGTATATTTCCAGTGAACAATGTAGATAGACCTTGCTGGCACATTGTCACTGTTTGTATGATTTCCAGTGAACAGTGTTTATAGATCCTGCTGGTACATTGTTTCTGTTTGTATGATTTCCAGTGAACAGTGAACAAAATACCCTGCTTGGATATTGTCATTCATTGAATGATTTCCAGTGAACAGTGTATATAGACCCTGATGGTACATTTTCACTGTTTGTATGATTTCCAGTGAACAAAGACCCTGTTAGGACCTTGTCACTGTTAGCATGATTTCCAGTGAACAGTGTACATAGACCCTGCTGGCACATTGTCACTCTTTGTATAATTTCCAGTGAATAATGTAGATAAACCCTGCTGGCACATTGTCACTGCTTGTATGATTTCCAGTGAACATTGGATATAGACCTTACAAGCACATTGTCACTGTTTGTATGATTTCCAGTGAACAGTGAACATAGACCCTGCTGGGATATTGTCACTGTTTGTATGATTTCCAGTGAACAGTGTGTATAGACCCTGCTGATACATTTCACTATTTGTGTGATTTCCTGTGAACATAGACCTAACTGGACCTTGTCACTGTTTATATGATTTCCAGTGAACAGTGAACAAAAGACCCTGCTGGGACATTGTCACTGTTTGAATGGTTTCCAGTGAACAGTGTATATAGACCCTGCTGGGATGGTCTCACTTTTTGTATGATTTCCAGTGAACAGTGTACATAGACCCTGCTGGTACATTATTACTGCTTGTATGATTTTAGTGAACATTGTATATAGACCTTGCTGGCACATTGTTACTGCTGGTATGATTTCTGGTGAACAGTGTGTATAGACCTTGCTTGCATATTGTCATTGATTGTATGATTTCCAGTGAACAGTGATCATAGACCCTGCTGGGACATTGTCACTGTTTTTTTTATTTCCAGTGAACGATATGTATAGACCCTGCTGGTACATTGTCACTGTTGGTATGATTTCCATTGAACAGTGTATGTAGACCCTGCTGGGACATTGTCACTGTTGTTATGATTTCCATTGAGTGATGTATATAGACCCTGTTGGTACATTGTTACTGTTTGTATGATTTCCAGTTGAACAGTGTGCATTGACCCTGCTGGGACATTGTCACTGAACAATTTCCAGTGAACATTGTGCATAGACCCTGCTGTGACATTGTCAAGTTCGTATGATTTTCTGTGAAGAGTGTAGATAGACCCTGCTTGCACATTACCATTGCAGACTTGGCTCAACATTATTTCCACTTGGATTCAGGACCTTTATACAATTCCAGGACGAGTCTTCATGCATAGTGGTCATTTTTACAAGATAGGTGTGGTTATGGATCCCATTTCATTATTTACTAGTAATATTATGCATAAATACCTCAATATAATACAACCTCATATGTTTGACACCTCATTATAAGTAACCCCTTTTACAAGTCAGGTATTTTTATGGATTCCATTTCATTTAATAGTAATATTATGTATAAAATACCTCAGTATAAGACAGCCTCACCTGTATGGTACCTCATTATAAGTGACCCCTTTTATGAGGCAGGTATGGTCATGGATCCCATTTTATTATTTAATAGTAATGCTATGTGTAAAATGCCTCGGTATAAGACAATGTCCTATACAAGGCAAACTATTTTATGGTTCTGGTTAAACAGTATTGTAAGAGAGTACTGTACATGGATAAATACAGTATTTTTCCCAGAATTTTACACATGTGCACATGCATGCATGAACACATACAAACGTGCTTTAAAAGGAAGTATAAAATGGGCTTTAACCTTGTCATTAGAGTGACTCCATGCTGCATACCTTATAAATTTTCACAATTGATTGACATATGAAGCCTGTTTGAAATTGAGTAAATAAATTGAAATCAATATTGTTAAAGAGATATTTACATGGGAAAGATTTGATAAAACAGGAAGCTTTTGTGAACTTCAAGTATGCTAGAAAAAAATGACAGACACTTGGTGAATTTTACTTTGTTCAGGACGTATTTTAAATTATTAAGGTTTCACAGTTCTGTAAATAATTATAGATTGATTTTTATATCAGGAATTAGGATGCAGTTTGTAGGTATACAGAGTTGTTAGTCTTGTCAAATGCCCTTCACTCAAGTTATATGAATCACTTTTGTTAGTACATTTATACAAAGTCCCCAGATACTTTTAGTCAGTAAAAAAATATAAATTGAATTAATTCCACAAGACTATGTTTGTTTAAATATAAATGTATATGCATGCCTATATACATAACTGAATTGATGGAAAAAAAGTATTATGGGTACTCTCTATGGTCAGTCCTCAAACCAAGTACTGAACATGTAACCTTCAATATTCTGGTGCTATAATTTGGAATTCACCTCCACCATGCCAGGAAAGGAAGTTCTGATGATAGCTTGAAGCTTCAGCTTTGAGTATTGTTGTTGCTTTTGTTTTTGTTCTTTAGTTTGCATGATTCATAATTAATATACAATAATAATAATAATAATAATGAGGACTTTGTATAGCGCCTAATCTTTAGAAGCTATAAGCACTTTACAACATTAGGCAACACCTATAAGATAAAAAACATATAATGATATGATTACAAAAACAAACACCATGAAATTAGAAAACATTAATTAAAAGAAACATGCTGAGAATATTTAAGGTAGGAAAGTCTTTATCCTTGAGAGTATTTGTTGCTTTTAGTTTAAATCAGTTAAAGCTTGATCTATGTATTGCTTCAAGGGGTCACAGTAATTGAAAAGTGTATTGCTTCAAGGGGTCACAGTAATTGAAAAGTGTATTGCTTCAAGGGGTCACAGTAATTGAAAAGTGTATTGCTTCAAAGGGTCACAGTAATTTAAAAGTGTATTGCTTCAAGGGGTCACAGTAATTGAAAAGTGTATTGCTTCAAAGGGTCACAGTAATTGAAAAGTATATTGCTTCAATGTGTCATTGTGATTGAGAAGTGTATTGCTTCAATGTGTCATTGTAATTGAAAAGTGTATTGCTTCAAGGGGTCACAGTAATTGAATAGTGTATTGCTTCATGGGGTCATTGTAATTGAAAAGTGTTTTGCTTGATGGGGTCATTGTAATTGAAATGTGTATTGCTTCAAGGGGTCACAGTAATTGAAAAGTATTGCTTCAAGGGGTCACAGTAATTGAAAAGGGTATTGCTTCAAGGAGTCACAGTAATTAAAATGTATTGCTTCAAAGTGTCACAGTAATTGAAAAGGGTATTGCTTCAAAGTGTCACAGCAGTTGAAAAGCGTATTACTTCAGTGGGTCACAGCGATTGAAAAGTGTATTGCTTCAAGGGGTCACATCAGTTGAAAGTGAAGAAAATGCTCTCAGTATGTCATGATCCGAGTACAGCACTGTTTATACAGCTGCATGTCAGCATGTACAGTGCTATTTATGCCCTGTATGTCAACATGTACATCACTATTATAAAGCTGTATGTCAACATGTTCAGCACTATTATAAAGCTGTATGTCAACATGTACATCACTATTATAAAGCTGCATGTCAACATGTTCAGCACTATTATAAAGCTGTATGTCAACATGTATAATTTACTATTTATATACCTGTGTGACAGCTTGAGCAACTTACACACCTTTTATGTTGTACTCAAGCTTTATACCACATAATGTAAAATAATATATATTTTATGTCGGTTGAGAATTTGTGTAATTGTGCTTGCAAACAGACTTCCTCACGATATAGATTTTGTGCTTCTATACCAGTGGGCACAAACAAAGAGTTTATAATAGCAGTGAAAAAGAATGATCAGAAATTTACAATGAATGAAAATATTTGATTTACATTTCTGAAGTTTTGAAAAGGTTTTATCATTATTTGTGCCAGTTACAGCCTAACAATTATTATTTTGTTTTACAAATATGATTACTGTATATACTCGTAAGTCGAGTCCAGTTTCAAGTTGCACAGACCCAGATCTGCTGTTGCATAATGCACTGGCAGATCTGGGTCTGTGCAGCTTGTTAGGAGTAATAAGGAGAACAAACAACAAATCCTGCTTGGGCACAGTGTGTGACAACAAATCAGGGTCGATGACTCGACTTGAAAGCTAGTATATTGGGTAATTATCTCTGTTGCAGGAGGTCATGGGTTCTATCCCCGGCCAAGTCATACCAAAGACTTAAAAAAATGGTACTAACAGCTGCCTCGCTTGGCACTCAGCATTAGGAGGTTAGTGTTAGGACTGGTCAGCCTGGTGTCAGGATAATGTGAATGGGTGGGATATCATGCTACATATCTGCAGCATGATGCCCCAGTGCTAGACATTACTATAAACTGTCAGACTGCAGACATCGTAGCGATATGCGTGAAAAATTGTTAAAGCTACGTTAAAAATCCAAATCACACATAAACACACACACACACACACAATTATCTCTGTAGTCAACAATGTTAACTTGTGTTCTGCTCATCTTCACTAGCCAGGGTTCCGATATGGTAACCCTGTCTACACCTTGGTGGATCGAGGAGATATTTTAGTGCTTTGTCCTAACAAAATCTGTTGGATCACATGAGTTATCTCCCTCAGTATGTAATGCCGACTAACCAATAGTGTGTAAAAGTGGTGCATTGGCTGAAAATTGTGGAGGCAATTGACCTAAAAAGGATACTTTGTAAGTTTAACATAAAAAATATGACTATATACCAGAGTGAAGCCATTACAGGTGTATTTATGTGAAAGGTATTTGTACAAACACAAACTGGCAGTAGAAAATCACTTATCAGTCAATTCAAGTTGTGTGATCCCCTTGTCTCGATCATGTAGGAACAGTGTTCAGATTTGAACAACTTAATTTTGATTGGATGTGGTGGCTTGCCACTACATCCAATGAAGTTCACATACCCAAAGCACATAAATATCTGCTCAATATGCCAAGGCGAATATAGGGTTATCATATCAGAACCTTGGCTAGCAAAGATGGTTTCTGCCTTGACTTTACTTGTGAATAACCTGTCACATGATCATTTGATGTATTTCTCAATTACTCCTCTAAGCAACATAGTTCAGATTTGTTTATTTGTTGAAGTGTATCAGCAAGAATAGTACAGTAGCGTTCATGGATATAGAGGTTGTATGTGGATAAGTGTAGGAAGGGTGTTACCGGAAGTACATAAGTGTAGGTTAACTAATTTTATGCAATATCACAACATTCAGTGTTATAATTTCATACAATGAATATATATCCAATACTATAATTGATTATGTTCTTGAAGGGTTTAATTGGAATTTTTCAAAGGGTTTAATTGGATTGTTTGATGTTGACTTTGACAACTTGGTTTAGTACAATTTTAAACACTGTAAAGAAAAAGTGTGTATGGCAAATATTCTATTATCTGAAAGTTTTATACAGATGAAATTTTAAATAATATTAATAATTAACTTCAAGAACATCTCTGTCATTTATAATAAAGGAAAAAGTGCTGGAGAATTCTTCCATTAAAATGTGAATCGCCATTTCTCCATTAGAGGGTATCAATGTAAATTTTCAAGTTATTTCCACATAAGGAAATCAACAATATATATATATATATATATATATATATATATATATATATATATATATATATATATATATATATTAGTATACTAGATAAATTACAATTAACTTTTCCAGCTGGACTGTGGACTTGTACCTGTACTGTTTTGTGTTATACTGTTGTATTACATGTAGCCTTGGACAGTCTACTTCAGCTGGACTATGTACTTGTACCTGTGCTGTTTTGTGTTGTACTGTTGTATTACATGTAGCTTGGACAGTCTACTTCAGAAGATAATGTTAAAGCTGTATACTTATGAAACAAAAGCTGACAAGCAAGGGCATAATGCTACATATGAAAGCAAATAAAATGAATAACAGGAACTAAGGTCTGTGGTACTATTTATTACAATGCATCTTAGGTGAACTTTTGCACAGCATAAAGTGGTTAGAAGAAAGGAATCAAATTAGTGATTTAAGAAAGTGGGTCAGTAATGAGACATGTGTACTCTCTGTATGGTTGTTGAAATCTGTCTGATTGTCCTTATGCAGTATTTTATTGAATTGTATATTACACAAAGTTTTTATGAAAAAGGAATATTTTCATACCAATATTTTAACCCAGTAATAACCCTACAAAGTTTTTTTTCTTCTCCACTACCCACATCTTCCTAGTGGAGTAGTGCAACAGATCAGTACGGGAGACGTTATTACTACAGACTTTACAGTGATGGAGGGGCTCAGTCTGTATGGCACCTCCCTAGGGTTTGTAGACTTTTTGATGTATGCTTGTATATTCCCCTACCTTGAGGCAACCTTTCCTTGGTATAGTCCGTATGGCATTCTCTCATTATAAGGCACTACATTATAACACGATTCGTGTTATACAGGTATGATCATGGATTCCATGTCATTAAGCAGTAATAAAATTAAAGGTGTTGTGTACCATATATATTTGCTTATAAGTCATGTCAAACTGCAGACAACAAAGACCCTGATCTGTCATAGCAAAATGTTCCTGCAAACTAAGGTATATGTTGTTAGTTCTAATGATTACTCTTAACAAAGTGCACAGACCCATATCTGCTGGTGCATTATGCAATAACAAACCTGTATTCTGTGCATTTTGCAGTTTGACTCTACTTATAAGCAAGTATATATAAGTATGGTACTTCAGGCAGTATACTCTTTGACTTCCCAGTACATTGTTGTATTGAGAGAGTGCTGTATCTGTTCCATTTCAAAAGCAATCTGTACTCATTCTTTTCATACCTCATGAAGAGCTGGCATACATGTTCATGCACAACAACAGTGACATGTTTATTGTTTCTTATGTTACCTACATCTTGTACTCTTTATATGGTATGCATGTTTTCATCAGACCACTCGCATATTACATTTACAAGATGCATACTCTTGTACAGTGATCCTTTCCACCAAATACAATTCTTACTGTGATGGTCCCCATCTATGGAGGCCTCTTTGAAGAAAAACTACTCCCTGATAAAAGGCTACCCTCTGCATGCAAAAGTACTATGAGTACTCACTTAAAAGCCAAGTCCAACTGCAATCTGCACAGACACAGATCTGCAATCATACACTATGCTGGGAGATATAGATCTATTCAGTTTCTTGGATTAAGTAGTAGAGCAGATAACAGAGACTTGATCTGTCAACACGTTATAAAGTGGCAGATCAGGGTCTAGGTTATTTGCAGTTGGACTTGAGTTTTAAGTAAGTACATACAGTACTATAACTCCAGGCTATATAGGACACTCAAAGGACCACTTGGATTTAACAATTGTGGATTGGTGCCCTCTTTGAGGATTTCTTTATATAGAGGTGTTCACTAAAGCAGGTTTCACCATCATATAATTTTACCACAGTGATCTCTCATCATAAAACGTCTCAGTAAACCACTGTAGTTGATATAACACAGGTATCAGTCATTGATCACATTATACTGGTTGAATGCTATTTTTTTGTATAATGTAACCTAATATATGGTGACAGCTCAAGGCTTCCCAGAACAGTGGTATATTGAGGGAGCTCTGTATTTTGTCTTCCTCATGAAATGGTGCCGAATTGATCAAGTTACCTTTTGTCATATAAAGTACTGCATCATAAGAAAACAACCATTCTCCCTTGTTATAACATTAGTCATTATAATGACAACCAATCTCCCTTGTTATAACACAATTCATTATAATGACAGCCACTCTCCCTTGTTATAACATGATTCATTTTAATGACAACTCTCCTTTGTTGTAACATAATTCATTATAATGACAACTGTTCTCCCTTTATACTGGTTGAATGATATTTTTTTGTATAATGTAACCTAATATATGGTGACAACTCAGTGCTCCCTAGAACAGTGGTATATTGAGGGAGAACTGTATTTGGTCTTCCTCATGAAATGGTGCCTCATTGATAAAGTTATCTTTTATCATATAAAGTATTGCATCATAAGAAAACAATCATTCTCCCTTGTTATAACATGATTCATTATGATGACACTCTCCCTTGTTATAACACAATTCATTATAATGACAACCTCTCTCCCTTGTTATAACATGAATAATTGAAATGACAACCACTCTCCTTTGTTATAATATAATTCATTATAATGACAACTGCTCTGTCTTGCTATAACATGATTCATTATAATGACAACTGCTGTCCCTTGTTATAACATGATTCATTATAATGACAAACATTCTCCCTTGTTATATCATGATTCATTTTAATAGCAAATACTCTCCCTTGTTATAACATGCTTCATTGTGCATGTAATATGATTCACGATTAACAAGTGAGAGCTGTATTATTTCATAGCTAAGTGAATGCCTACCTTGGCCCTCAGAATACATATAAATGTGAATTAAAATAGCTTTTATTAAAAAATCAAATGATGAATTATTTTTAACCCACAACTAATTCACTATAGCAAGTGATGACTATATTTAAAAGTAACCCATACACAAATATATGTTCTTATTTTCCTACAAACTCGCACAGATTATACAAAGTACCATATATCAAGAAGTGTCCTTCAGTATACACTTTGCATATTATCTTTTACTAGTGTATCCTCTGTGAGTTACCTATTTTAATACTATATATGTCCTTTTTGTATTTCTAAAAGTTTGTAAGTCTCTCTAGACTATTCTTTATATCAATCTACCTATGTTCCCAATATGTTAAGGATATTTTTTTACCTTTATCTTTTATTCTGTATATGTCTTTTCTTTTTACTGTGTTGTACTTTATGTTTATGCTTCATTTGGAAACAGTTTATCTTCTTAAGTTTTAATGGCTGAACAGAGCCACTACTGTACTGACACACTGTTGAATCCTATATACATGTACATACTATCTACCTTTGTACACTATGTTATGAAGGTCTTTCAGGTTTCCAGTGATGTGTCTATCAACATTTTCAAAGATATGTTACTTATGTGTTGTCTTAGGTAATTACCATATTGTACTTTTGTAATAGGTAATTATCATAAACGGTAGTAACTTTTTATCATTGGTAATTACCACATAGTACTTTTTGTCAGGTAATTACCATGTAGTACTTTTGTCATTGGTAATTACCAAATAGTACTTTTGTCAGGCAAGTACCATATAGTACTTTTTTGTCAGGTAATTATCATATAGTACTTTTGTTGTTGTATTATTTATTTATTATGTCATCAGTCTGAACTTTAGTACAAATATCTGCAGTCCTGGTAAATATCCAAATCAGATAGCCTATATACATGTATTATAAAAGGAAGTCCAACTGCAAACTGCACAAATCCAGTTCTACCAATGCAAAATGCACCCTCAGATCAGGGTCTTTGCAGGTTTTGTTTTTTGAGTCATCAGTGGAATAAACAACATAGACCATGAGATTTGTAGGTGCATTATGATAAGGCAGATCAGGATCTTTTTTATTTGCAGTTTTGACTCAACTTACAAGTGAATATATATGGTATTATCCTTGGGAAAGAACCCAGCAGCCCAGCTTAAATTTAGCAGTTGAAAGAAAGTAAGAAAGGCATTCTTATAAGAGTTTCAAGACCATTATTTTCTTCATGATTGTCATTACAAGTTCTTACCAGTAACATGTTTTTATAGATGTGTTTTGTATCTGTATAGAACAATTGATACAAGATATAGCATTGCCCACTGGGCTATCAGAAATCAACATATGATAGACCCACAATTCTGATAGCCCTGGTTTTCAGGCAGAAGATTTATCAGATGATGCATTCTTGATTTGACAGTCTACACTGGTATAATCCTGTATTGTTATTTTAATTTATTTTCCTATGCAATTTACAAATAAAATCTTAAACAATTTACTTCTGTTGACAACACCAGCATGCAACCACTAAGCCAGCATGGTTCAGTCACAACATTTTCTTTAGTTCAAAATTTGTTGAATTAATCATCAACACGATTTTCTTGAGTATAAAACTGTTCAGAATAGTGAGAAAACTGATTCTGCATTTATTGACATCAATTGTTATATAACAGAACATTAGATATGTTGCCAATTAGCAGATCTCTATAATAAAAGCATCAAGAAATCACTAAAATTTAATGATGCTTGGAAATCATGCTGTGTAATAATATAAAGACTTACCAGCTTGTGTGAATCTTCAAACTGTTTCAGCTGGTCTTTTGTGGTACCTCAGTGCTTATAGGTCCAGATCTTGCTCTTTTCACATGTAGAACTGACTGTAGCATTCTAGGATCAATCAGTAAAAGCATCACAGATCAGATGGCAGTGGGTTTTAGGAATCAACTAACAATATGGTCCTTGATTCACATGGAATCTAGGATTTAGGTCAGACAAAAATAATATCCTGATTTTCTTCATACAAATTGATTCAGTAGAGACTTTGAAGGCAATCCTGGCAATGCGATTGATGGCATCCATAGTATGGTAATTACGAATACATAAGATCATAGGTAAGCGACTTCATTGTTGTTTCAGCTTCCATTTACAACTTTCATAAGTATCCTTTTGATGCACCAAATTATTGTTCAAGTGTTCTGTTCCAGAATATTTATTACACTTAAAAAACAATGAAGTTTTATAATCTTCCTGTATGTAGGATCTTATCTGTTTCATTTTTTTGAGTCTCTTGTGATATTGTAATGCAAACATTAGCAGTATAAAAAGAATGATTGAACGTTAACAAGTGAAACAATATTTAAAAATGACAGTGATGTGAACAAAAATTTCCTCATGTAGTTTCCTGAAAAGAAATTATTGCTTTGTTTTAGGTTTAGTGCCTATTGTTAAATTTAAACAACCACTGATTCATCGTAGCAGTTATCATACAAGGCATTCTTTCTACTGCATTTTTCATACCACTGCAATGTTAGAGGGATGTCATTTGTCAGTGTCCATTTTATATTTTATTTTTTGAACAAATGGATAGGAACTGTTACAGCTTACAAGGAACTCTGTTTTTTATGAACCATTAAGGTAAGCAAAGGTTTTCCCTTACTGTAAGGAATCTCATTTCAGTATTGTCCCTTTTATAGGGCTAGTTTGGTAATAGAACTATATATATAATGTACCTTAGTATTATGCTACCTCAGTGTAACACATTACTAGTGCTGTATGTGTTTATTGTTCTGTGTTGCATGTAAGAAAGCCAAGGTACAGTTTACATTTGAAAGCAGCATTGTCATTATTTTGGTCAGTGTTACAGATTTGGTTTTAAATTTATACGTTAAACGTGTTTGAGATTGACCTATACTAAGAGGGTATATCCATTGTATGCTTTGTAGGTGGGACTTAGTTTTTGAAAAATCAAACTCAGAGCAACTCATGGCATTTCTGCCAAAATCCACTTCGGATATGCTTTGAGGGAGTGATCAAGCTTCAAAAGGGGAAAATGGCAGAAAAATATGTCACAGAATGTTTGGTTTAACTTTTCCAACTTGTGATCAGTTGTTTGTTTATACATGCAGTAAACATTTACAACATAAAATGTTACTTTCAGTTTCATGTTTTTAAAGCACCTGTACCGTGTTTAATAATCTGAATTTCATGGAACTGTTGAAAACTTTATTTCTGATAATCCAAATGCTGATATTAATCAGAACTAATGACATATACTTAAAATGCTTTCTCTTAATGCTTATTTGGGTCATTTGAATGTGAATTGTTTTAGTTAATTTGCATATCTCTTTTAAACAGTTTCTTGTTGCATTTCTATGTTTTTTTATTTATGTTTTTTCTTAAAGGAGCAATATGCAGTCATTATCATTTCAGTCAATTTACATCTCTCTTAGTTCTTTTGGAAGAAAAAAAATAAATAAATTCTCAGCACAGTCATGTGACTTCAATTCTTGTCAATTTTTATTTTGTTAATGATTGTACAAATTGTACTTATTCTGCTCAAATTAAAATCTAGTGTCTGAGCCTTTGTCACTACTATGCATATATGGTCATACTATAGTATCATAAGTACTTTTTATTAGTGATTGTGAGTGGTATTTTAAGATTTAGTTGGGGAAAAATCAAATTAATATATTTCAGAGTGGATCAACTAACTCACTGCAGAAAGATAGCATCAGTAACCAGTCTCCTCGTCAGTTCCGAGACTCGAAAGCTAAGTCAATGTTTGTGGGTTCTGATATTAATCCAGCCAGCATTCCACCAACAGTTCCATCTTTCCACAAATCCTCAACATTACCAGGAAACATTAAAACTGCTGTCCCAGAATCGGTAAATAAGTTTACAATACTTGGCATGAAAAATTGTCTGCTGACATTACATGTAATTACTGTTTATTTTACAGTGGTTTCTCCTTGTAAGTTGCCTCTACATAGACTCAGTGCTCACTTGTATAACAAATAGGGCCTCCCACCCACCCACCCCAGGTGGTTGCTGTTGTGAGAACTTCACTCCGCCACCAGCACACTCCACTACCAATCACACTGGCCAATCAAGCTGTCAGTATTCCAGGTTGGTCAATCAAGTAGTCAGCGCCCACCGGTCATCAGTCAGCGATGCCCGATTACCTGCTACTCAACCAGCAACAGTTTATTCAGCTCTACAGCTGCAATGGTTCAGCTTCACAGCTGCTATAGTCGACTTATAGGATTGACTCCGATCACTCTGATAACTGATGACTCTGGTCAGCTCCACAGCTGATCACTATGGTCACTTGGGTCAGTCCGACCACTCCGATCACTCGGGTCAGTTCCACAGCTGATCACTCCAGTCAATTTGATCATTCCAACCACTCTGATCACTCTGGTCATTCTGTGATCACTCAGGTCAGCTCTACAGCTGAAGATGTGCAAGTCCTTAAAGTTGACCGCTTACTGACAAGATGTTCTGTAATGAAGATTTAATCTTACAGTGAGGCATTTGTACACAGACGAAGTTGTCATACATTGTCTGTGCACTGGAAGCATTTGGTTTTTCCAATTGAAAGCGCTTCGCACATGCGGCATAGGATTAACTGAACTCACTATTTCAAAATATTGTACAGTATGCATAAATCACCCTCGGGTATCATTGTAAACACAAAAAAATTAAACCTGAGTACATGTATTTAATAAAAAAAAAATTCTGTGACAATACCTCCCCCTTTAAAAAAGTGGTAACACTTTTTAAAAAATGACGGAATGTGAACATAAACAATCGTTGAAACATCCCGTTTTGAATGCTGAACAAAAATGATCTGCTAATTACACCCTACTTATAAAATCAGCACCTACATTGTCTTACCCTCGAATTGTCTCGATTAGGAAACTATACAGTTGCAAAGACAATGCCTAATGCATCAATCTTGCATTGGCGACCTTTGCCTTGTTCAAGTATAAGAGCAGCTGATGGTCCGTTTGTAAGTTAAACTCCCTCCTGAAAAGGTACGTATGGAATTTTCCTATCCCTATACTAAGGCTGGGCACTCCTTCTCAATCATAGAGTAGTTTTGCTCCCTAGAGAGCAATTTCCTACTTGCATAAGCAACGGGCAATTTCATCCCCTCTTGCTCCTGTAGCAAAACAGCCCCAAGACCCATATCAAACACATCAGTCCTCAGCACAAAAGTTTTGTTGAATTCTGGCAACTTTAAGATTGGTGCACTTACAAGTTTCTGTTTCAAAGCGTTAAATTCTTTTTCCTTGTACACACCCCATGGAACTTTATTCGGTTGCCCTTTACTAGTCAAATCTGTTAATGGACTGGCAATAGCCGCAAAATTTGGGATAAATTTCCTGTAAAATCCAATCAAACGTAGGAAAGATCTTACTTGTTTCTTATTTTCTGGCCTAGGTGCATCTCTGATTGCTCCTATTTTATGTGGGTGAGGTTTCAACTGGCCTAGTCCACTTACAAGATGTCCCAAACACTCATAGCTAAAATATCCTATACTACAGTTGGTTGGCCTAGCTGTAAGATTGGCACTTCTACGTTGATTGTCTCCCACACATTAAAGGGTATTGGATATCCTTTAATCCTGATCAGCTCTGAGGTATTCAACTTGATCTCGTATTGAATCAATCCAGTATGGCCTGGTTTGTCCGTAAACACGTCTGGGTATTGGGACAAAACCGCCCAAGATCTGTGTATGCTGAACCTTAGATAAATCCAGGCATACATTGATCTGGTCTATACCTTCTGTCCTTACATCAGTGGGTTATTCAAGGGGCATTTCTGTACTAGAGATGAATTTCAATTTGTCACATGACCTATCCTCTATCACCGCTACACACACCACATTCCATGTCATATATATTCGTGAAGGACTTTTTCCTCAAGAGCAAATATAACTCCTAGCCGCAAGTTGTTAAGAGTTGGTCCTGAAGCAAGAAATCGATAAGACCCTCAAATGTCTTAAGGACTTTGCCACATTCCACCAATCGCTGCAATTAATTGTACATCCTACTGACGAATTGGGTGAATGTCTCACCTCTCTCGGGTTTGCTATACTTAAACATCTTGTGAAACCCTTGCTCTGTTAGCTCGTATTTCATCAGGAGTGCTTCTTTCAATGCAAGGTAATTCAGCAAATCGGCCGCAGATAAATGTGAATACATGTCTAATGCTTTACCCATCAACAACATACTAAGATGTAGTGACCAATCAACTTTTCCCATTTTTTTTTTTGCGTATGATCCCCTTCCCGTTTAGTTTGCAATAACTCAGTTTCTTTGATAATCCCTCTGCCTATTTCTATCTTCTGTCTCCAAAGCTTCTAACCTGACTTGTTTTTCCCTTTCTAACTTCCTGTCCTCTACTCCTTTTAGTAGTTCTACCTTTTCCCTTTCTGCTTGCTTTCCTACCTCTATCTTTTCCCTCTCTGCTTCCCTTATCCCATCTATCCTTTCCTTTTTGGCTTGTTTTTCTATTTCTATATTCTCCTTCTCAAAAATCCTTTTCCTTTTTTTGGCTTCCCTTTCTGTCTTAGTTTCTTCCTTTTTGCTTGTTTTTCTAACTCTGTCTTCCCCTTCTCTAATTCTGTCTACTCCTTCTTGGCTTCCCTTTCTATCTCTATTTTCTCCCATTCGATTTCCCTCACCTTTAACCTCTTATCCCTTTCCCTAGCCTGTTCTTCATGAACAAAATTTCTAAGGGTCTCCCCCTCATAGCCAAACTGTTTCCCCAGTTCTACAAGTTCTTTCATTGATGACATTTCAGTAGTCTGATATAACTAACTTAAAGTGTAGTATTATACAGAAAATGCGAGATTACTATAATTTCAACAAACCATATTTTCTTTTCGAAAGGCAACAAAAACATGAAATGTGTACAAAACATAAAGTTATTTTATATGTCTGCTTAACCTCATTGTTTTGTCAGGAGTGTCTGAAACACACAAAAGATCATACAAGAATAATGAAACAATAATTTCATCGCTCTGTTAAATCCGAAATGATCCCACTTCTGACAGCATTTGTAACAAGATAACCAGATTGGATTTCAGATTTTACAACAGAACACTTTTGATGGTGATACAAATACAATGTTTAATAACGAACGACTTGAACGAGCAATTAATTATGATTAATATGTGCATGTATAGTATCCAAAAAAATGTTGGATTAATTAACATAAAATGCACAGACTTAATAATGAAAATACGAATAAATGGCTTTAGAGAGTGCAAGCACAAGGGGTGAATAATTCACAATGATTTCACAACGAATGAATGATGTGTTTTACTCGGATAGTAATGATGTGTCGTATTTTACTCATATAGTAAGATGTATTCACTCAAATAGTGAAATTATGTTAACAAAAAGGGACAGACACACAAATTTACAAATTATCTTTATAGTCCCATAAACAAACTGGTTTTTACAAACCCCAAAATTTAGCCCACAGCTGAAAGATTACAGGTATGGAGTTACACTCCGCCACCAGCACACTCAGCTCCCAGTTGCCCTTTTACGCCAGTCAAGCCATCAGTATTCCAGGTTGGTCAGTCAAGCAGTCAGTGCCCACCAATATCATTCAGCGATGCCCGATCACCTGCTACTCGACCAGCAACAGTTTATTCAGCTCTACAGCTGCAATGTTCAGCTTCACAGCTGCTATGGTCGACTTCTAGGGTTGACTCCGATCACTCTGATAACTGATCACTCTGGTCAGCTCCACAGCTGATAACTCTGGTCACTTGGGTCATTCCGATACTCCGATCACTCTGGTCATTCTGTGATCTATCAGGTTAGCTCTACAGCTGAAGATGTGCAAGTCCTTAAAGTAGACCGCTGACTAACAAGACATTCCGTAATGTGAAGATTTAATCTTACAGTGAGGAATTTATACACAGACAAAGTCATCATACATTGTCTGTGCGCTGGAAGCATTCATTTTTTTCCATTGAAAGCGAAGTGCACATGCAGCATAGGATGAACCGAACTCACTGTTTCAAAAAATTGTACAATATAAATAAATCACCCTTTGGTATCGTTGTACACAATAAATGAAACCCTAGTACATGTATTTAATCAATAAAAGAATTTATACAATTCCGTGACAAAGAATTGTATTTTTTGCATCAGTGCCAACTCCAGCATAGCTTCTATTAATCTTTCCCTCAGCATATTTCCTATATTTATTTGCATTAGCGTATGGCAAGACATAGCTTCTATTCCCTCAGCATATTTCCTATATTTGCATTAGTATATGGCAAGACACTGGTGTCACGTTTGCAGATGTTCTGATGCAAATCATGACCATTATAATCAAGATTTTCTCGATAATGTTTTGTGTTAATGTATTTTGAAAGTGATAATATACAGAAAAGGTATATCATAGTGCAGTTTACAGGTTGAACATCCTTTTTTTAAAATCTTTTGAAATTGCCTGAAAATGAAAGTGTCCGCAGATAACTGATTAAAAGGCCGATATTAGCTAATAATGTATCTGCCCATTAACTTGCTTAACAGCTGTCATCATTATTGAAGGAAAAAAAAGATGTTGAATAGACACTTCAATACATGTAGTGGAATTATGAAAACTCAAAGTGCTGTCGGCAAAGCACTTTGGTTTCAGGATTCCATGGTTACAAGTTCGAGAAAGTCTCAGGCAAGGGAGAAAGTGTAACAATTCGACTGAATTAGTCATTCAAGTAATGATGATTACTTGAGGTATGAATGTTTGAGTGATCATATTCTACCAGTACATTGCCAGTATGGCATGAAAATATTACTTGGCACATACAAACATTGCTACACTTCTCCAATTTACTTGCCATGAAACATTTATGTAACCCATAAATGCACTTTCGTTTTGGTGTTTAGTCAGCCTTCTCGTCATTAATGCTTCATCATCTCATTATTTTTTGTTTATCTTGTTAAGAATTTAGCATTTCTCATGTATGTTTATTCATAAATGGTTTTAAAATATATTTGCAGACTTATGCATTTTGTGAAACTGTACAAGGGAGATAATTCAGAAAGAATTATAATTTATTGTTTAGTAATCCACTTATGCCCAGAAGAGGCAGAAGAACTTCTTTAAATTATTGTTTAAATATTTTTCTGGTCAAGGTTTTAATGAAGGGAGAAACAACATGATTAATTAAAATTAAACTAAGGGTTTACATGTATTTTGCTTTTTAAATTTTTTACTTCAACATATAAGCAGAGATGTAATCAGTAACAATGGCAGATAGTAGGAAATATTTAGGGCAGTCAGAAATTTGATACTGAAATATAGTTCAAAAGGGCTTTAACATGTAAAATGTAGCAGGTACTCAAAAGTATGAACAGTGTCAAGACGAGAGGTAACATTGGCTGATATCTTAAATGCTTAAATGAGATAGATAAATACATAAGATTTTTATCAGAAATACTTTTTCAATCATCATACTTGGTTTATTGTTCATTTATGGTTTATGACTGTCTTTACTGCTTTCGATTTGGCCGTTTATAATTGTCTTCATCATTCATTCTGCATTCACTCATCACTCCATTTGCATTTCAGAGGCATACTTGAATGTTGCATGCCCTGTAGTTTCTACCTGTGCACAGATTTTTGTACATATTTCTGACATAGCTTTTTACTATATATTAGTTGCATGGTTCATGATGATCATTCTAGGACATCCTGCAGGTAATATAGATTCATACATCTTTAGCGTCATTAAATTTTTGCAAAATCTTGTTTGCAGAATAATGAGATACATAGTAGTGTATATAGCTGTGAGAAGAATTTCGTTGTGAATTCTCTCACTAAATTAGCTAAATTTTGTACTAATAGAAATTGCGCTTCCCAGTATATGAAAATAAAAGAAAGATCCTACATTGTTGTAGAGCATGCATGTTATTAGCTGAGTAAAAGAAACCAAAACATTTAGGGTAATCTATGGTAGACATCTGGACATGGACATGTAATCTGAAGTGGTCACTATCTTAAGGTTATTCCAAGGTTAGGTTCACAACAAATGCAGCTAATTAGATAATTTAATAGCTTTGGCTTAACCCCCTACACCATTGTTATGGTGGAAAAATTGCTTTTGTTTCATGTTATATAATTCAACATGCTAATTTACTTTCCACTTCAATTAATCTTTTCTCAAAACTATACTTATCATGTGTCTATTTTGTAACAAATGTTGACCTTGATTCTTGAAAAGCTCTTTGAGATGATCTTGAAGCATTGACATTTCTAAAGGTTATGACTATTGATCAGAGGTTTTTGATGCAACATTCATGGTCCGACCTTTATGGTCAGATGTCAGTTAATGTATAATTCCCCTTGTCAATGCAACTGCAGCTGTTACTCAAATAATAGATGGAAAATTATATATTGTTATCACCATATCAGCTCAGTTTTGCAATTTTTATTTGTCCCACCAATTAATGTAGGGGATGACATTTTGGAATTCACTAAGAAAGCTAAACCTTAAACCAGTTTCCTTGAAGAGAACTGGCTATAAATGTATGAATTCCCTGAATAGGACACCAGTCCAACATTGGTAAGCATACTAATACCTTTCCCCACTAATGGCCAGGACAAGGTTCAGATATGTGACTCACAGTTCCACTACCCACCCACCCACCCCCGAGTCAAAAGTGCAGCCCTGCAGATGATAGCATTTCCTCACTTTTAATCTTTCAGCTTGTTATTCCAGGTGGAGAATCGACTTGAGAACCAGCAGAAGGCACTGCATGCCACTGGAATGCCTCAGTTACAGCTGCCACAGGTACCCTATAATCAGTCAAAAGTACCTAAATGGAGCAATTGTTGGGACAGAAAGAATTTGGCCATTTCATTTAGATGACCAGTAAAGATTGTTTATAATGTTTTATGGGGACAGTGATTTGTAGAACATTATAATTAAGAAGAATTTTATCCAAATTTATCATTCTTAAAATGTGTATGTACTTGTCCATGTTGATGACATTGGACATACATGTGGTAAGCCGTTTATGATGGGATGATTACTGTCAGAATTTGTTGTAACAAAATTTTACGACAGTATAACATTTTGTATAAATACATGTTATTACGAAGGAAAAAAAAGATAAAACATTAGATTTTAACATTCAGTGAAAGTATCAATGTGTACTTGTATCAGCCGGTGAATCATAAAAATCATGTTTATGCAAAATTGTCTTTGTTCAATAACTCAGTTTCTTCAAAACAATCACTAATTTCAGAGACAATATCCACATTGTACAATAGATTTACATAACAGTTGATGGTATCATAGTGTCACTATCAGAATTATCATAATGAAAGAATCAACATCCTTGTTACCAGATTGAAGTAGGTGTCATGCTCCATAGCAAGGGGCCATCGTCATCAGCAGCATTCCTATCACTGGTAATGACATTTGTTAGCTCACTAAACCCAACTTTAACAACACAGTTTGCAACAATCTGTGGAAGCATTATGCCATGCACCACAATCTGTGGAAGCATTATGCCATGCACCACAATCAGTGGAAGCATTATGCCATGCACCACAATCTGTGGAAGCATTATGCCATGCACCACAATCTGTGGAAGCATTATGCCAAACACCACAATCTGTGGAAGCATTATGCCAAACACCACAATCTGTGGAAGCATTATGCCATGCACCACAATCTGTGGAAACATTATTCCTGGTCACACACACATGATAGATTCTATTAGACTAAAGTATCACATATAAATTGTGGACCTTTCCAAGTATTAATCGTGCAGAAAGAGGTTAAACAGGGTTTTCACCACCAAATTGTCCATGGAATTGCCTTTTATTTAATTAAAAGCTGGGCAAAACAATTGTAAATTTTAATTATTTTAAAGACATGAACTACATGTTACTCAGTTTGGAAAGATCAAATTCATTTCTCATGCATTTAAATATTTCATCTTTAAGTTATCTGAGATAATCTCATATCAGTGTTAACATTTTATATATCCTATTTACTTGCCTTTAAGTCGAATCAAACTGCAAACAACAAAGATCGAGAACTGCCATAGGATAATGCAAATGCAGATCAGGCTCTATGCTGTTCTACTGATTACTTCTAATAAACTGCACAGATCCTGATCCAATGGCACATTATTTGACATCATAGTGTTTGCAGTTGGACTCGCCTTATGAGTATATACAGTAGTCTCGCATGCAGTAATGTATTGCCTGTGAAAGCTATGTAGCTTTACTTTGCCTACAAAATGTATCAAAATATTGGGCATGTGTGTCTTTTTACTACAGACTTACTTTGAATTACAGAAGCATTTATTATATACCATAATTCTGTTTTCTAAATTAACTTTACGTTGTCAGAATTGTGTAGTAGTTCTCCTAATGCGCTGCTTCACAAGAAACCATATGTGTACAAATAATTCTTATTTCGTTGTTGCAAGTTGAAAGAAACCTCTAGTACATCAGAGATCATGTGGGAATGTTGTGTCATAAAGAGCATTGCTGTTATTGTTGTTGTAAGTTGAAAGAAACCTCTAGTGCATCAGAGATCATGTGGGAATGTTGTGTCATAAAGAGCATTGCTGTTATTGTTGTTGTAAGTTGAAAGAAACCTCTAGTGCGTCAGAGATCATGTGGGAATGTTGTGTCATAAAGAGCATTGCTGTTATTGCTGTTGCAAGTTGAAAGAAACCTCTAGTGCATCAGAGATCATGTGGGAATGTTGTGTCATAAAGAGCATTGCTGTTATTGCTGTTGCAAGTTGAAAGAAACCTCTAGTGCATCAGAGATCATGTGGGAATGTTGTGTCATAAAGAGCATTGCTGTTATTGCTGTTGCAAGTTGAAAGAAACCTCTAGTACATCAGAGATCATGTGGGAATGTTGTGTCATAAAGAGCATTGCTGTTATTGCTGTTGCAAGTTGAAAGAAACCTCTAGTACATCAGAGATCATGTGGGAATGTTGTGTCATAAAGAGCATTGCTGTTATTGCTGTTGCAAGTTGAAAGAAACCTCTAGTGCGTCAGAGATCATGTGGGAATGTTGTGTCATAAAGAGCATTGCTGTTATTGCTGTTGTAAGTTGAAAGAAACCTCTAGTGCGTCAGAGATCATGTGGGAATGTTGTGTCATAAAGAGCATTGCTGTTATTGCTGTTGTAAGTTGAAAGAAACCTCTAGTGCGTCAGAGATCATGTGGGAATGTTGTGTCATAAAGAGCATTGCTGTTATTGCTGTTGCAAGTTGAAAGAAACCTCTAGTGCGTCAGAGATTATGTGGGAATGTTGTGTCATAAAGAGCATTGCTGTTATTGCTGTTGCAAGTTGAAAGAAACCTCTAGTGCATCAGAGATCATGTGGGAATGTTGTGTCATAAAGAGCATTGCTGTTATTGCTGTTGCAAGTTGAAAGAAACCTCTAGTGCGTCAGAGATCATGTGGGAATGTTGTGTCATAAAGAGCATTGCTGTTATTGCTGTTGCAAGTTGAAAGAAACCTCTAGTACATCAGAGATCATGTGGGAATGTTGTGTCATAAAGAGCATTGCTGTTATTGCTGTTGCAAGTTGAAAGAAACCTCTAGTGCGTCAGAGATCATGTGGGAATGTTGTGTCATAAAGAGCATTGCTGTTATTGCTGTTGCAAGTTGAAAGAAACCTCTAGTGCGTCAGAGATCATGTGGGAATGTTGTGTCATAAAGAGCATTCCTGTTATTGCTGTTGCAAGTTGAAAGAAACCTCTAGTGCGTCAGGGATCATGTGGGAATGTTGTGTCATAAAGAGCATTGCTGTTATTGCTGTTGCAAGTTGAAAGAAACCTCTAGTACATCAGAGATCATGTGGGAATGTTGTGTCATAAAGAGCATTGCTGTTATTGCTGTTGCAAGTTGAAAGAAACCTCTAGTGCATCAGAGATCATGTGGGAATGTTGTGTCATAAAGAGCATTGCTGTTATTGCTGTTGCAAGTTGAAAGAAACCTCTAGTACATCAGAGATCATGTGGGAATGTTGTGTCATAAAGAGCATTCCTGTTATTGCTGTTGCAAGTTGAAAGAAACCTCTAGTGCATCAGAGATCATGTGGGAATGTTGTGTCATAAAGAGCATTGCTGTTATTGCTGTTGCAAGTTGAAAGAAACCTCTAGTGCATCAGAGATCATGTGGGAATGTTGTGTCATAAAGAGCATTGCTGTTATTGCTGTTGCAAGTTGAAAGAAACCTCTAGTGCGTCAGAGATCATGTGGGAATGTTGTGTCATAAAGAGCATTGCTGTTGTTGCTGTTGCAAGTTGAAAGAAACCTCTAGTGCATCAGAGATCATGTGGGAATGTTGTGTCATAAAGAGCATTGCTGTTATTGCTGTTGCAAGTTGAAAGAAACCTCTAGTGCATCAGAGATCATGTGGGAATGTTGTGTCATAAAGAGCATTGCTGTTATTGCTGTTGCAAGTTGAAAGAAACCTCTAGTGCATCAGAGATCATGTGGGAATGTTGTGTCATAAAGAGCATTGCTGTTATTGCTGTTGCAAGTTGAAAGAAACCTCTAGTGCGTCAGAGATCATGTGGGAATGTTGTGTCATAAAGAGCATTGCTGTTATTGCTGTTGCAAGTTGAAAGAAACCTCTAGTGCGTCAGAGATCATGTGGGAATGTTGTGTCATAAAGAGCATTGCTGTTATTGCTGTTGCAAGTTGAAAGAAACCTCTAGTGCATCAGAGATCATGTGGGAATGTTGTGTCATAAAGAGCATTGCTGTTATTGCTGTTGCAAGTTGAAAGAAACCTCTAGTGTGTCAGAGATCATGTGGGAATGTTGTGTCATAAAGAGCATTGCTGTTGTTGCTGTTGCAAGTTGAAAGAAACCTCTAGTGCATCAGAGATCATGTGGGAATGTTGTGTCATAAAGAGCATTGCTGTTATTGCTGTCATGTTTGGGTCTCAAAAAGAAGCACCTGTTATGAAAAAAGTACATGTAATTCTTTTGCTAAATTTGGTGCATGGGAGACAAAGTGGGTGCATTGTAGAATCACTCTTATGTATAGAAATGTAAGTATTTAATAAATAAGTTTCTACCTTTGAATAGAAAATTATGAACTTGTTTTATCTGCATAATGTCATGAAATATTCAGAAAAATATTGTTTATATTTTTCCATACAAATGGTATAACGTACACTGGTATATTATATGTACTGTATCAAATATATGTTTTGCTTTCAGCCTGGATAAGAACTTCTTGTTGCAGCGTTGTCCATGAATCTTGGAAAATATTGACTTCAGTACAGTTTTAGTATTTTCTTCCAGCTAATTCTGAACTTAATACTGTATCCAACAAACCTTAATGGAAGACTTTCTTTTCAGGAGCCACTTGCTGGAATCCTGAACAAAGCTAGAGTAGTGGAGAATGGCAAAAGAGTCACGTAAGTACATTTTTCCACTTACCTTGTATACTTGCCTATTAGTCAATTAGACTATAAATTGAAAAAAATCCCCTTATATTAGGGTTACAAAAAACGAATTTCTCAGCGATCTTCTTATAAGTCAAGGTGTTTTTTGCAAGACAAATAATCTGAAAAGGATGATATGTGGTCAATGAGTTGGAGTTGCATTTAGGGAAAAATAAACAAGTCAGACTGGATAGATGGATAGACAGATAGGACAAATAAAGATAGAACCAATGTAGAATAAATGCATTTGTATTATTTTGTTGAATATGTACAAATAAATTGACAACTTACATTTTGTCTTCATGTAAGGAAATCCATAATGTGTAACATTTTTAATCCATTTATGTAATATGTCGTATACTGGTATAAAATCGTAATCTAGAATGATACGATTCACAATATCTTGTAATATATTAGTTCCAAAAGTATTATAATCAACAAAGTAAAGTCCATATGTTGGTGATTCATGGTATCCTGTAAATGTCGGATATCATCTGATTTAAAGCCCAAGAATTATTCTTCATTGTCATAGTTACCAAATAAAGTTCTGAATTCCTTCACTGTCATGTGGTCTTTGTAAACATTTTTTTTACTTAGACTACTCGTCTCATTCGTAATCCAGTTCTGATTCTATGTCTTTACTGTCATCTTGGTTCTTCGGTGTTGGTCATGTCTCAAATAAAGTCACAGAATAATTTGTCATCCTCAGTTCCGTCAGTTGCATTGGAAATACCACATCTCTTAAATGATTTAACTACCATCTAATGGGGATTGTCAGGTTTAGATTATGAAATGTATTTATCTGTGGTAATCAACTGCCATTTGCATAGTCATTTCAGTACCACCTGATTGGGAATATCCCCTGTACAGGAAAGTTTCTGTGATATTGTAGCACATGCCATTGTATTCCATGAATCTTTAAATAGGAACTCACAGATAAGAGGACATACGATGTCACCCGAAATACAAATACATTTACATTGACCACATCTTATTCATAAGAATGACCACTCCAGTGGCCTAAATGGTAAGAGTGTCCACCTTGTATGTGGGAGGTCGCTGGCTTGAACCCTGTCCAGGTCATACAGAGGCTTATAAAAATGGTTCTTTACAGCTGCCTTGCTAGATGTTCAACATTAAAAGGTTGGTGTTAGGACTGGTCAGCCTGGTGACTGGATAATGTGACTGGGTGGATAATGATACTACATATCTACAGCCTGCCACACTGCAGATATTGTTCCATTTTGACTGAAAAATGTTAAAGCTATGTTGAAAATAGCATAAGTGAAAAATCCAAAGTGCACACACATACACACATTCCTAAAGTCAGGTGTAAAATGCCCCATGTGACTTCTGCAGATAGTAGAATAGTAGAATGTAACCAATACAAGGGATATGTGCCTGGAAACTAGTAATTCCCTCAGCCATGTTTGGGAGTAGATCATTGGTTTCATGGGTAAAGAGGGACTCCAAATAAACAGTTATGTCATTTTCACAAAGGCATAGAACAAAGAAGTGAAATAATCTCAGCACAAATTAAAATATATGCTGTTAACTTTGGCTTTGTACTAATAAAGACCAAATGCAGAAATATCTTGGAGTTAACTTTCTGAGGAAAGGTGACCTGGGGGGAGGGGGATGATGGTGGTAATGGTTTTTTGGATTAACCACATGTGCTCCTGGCAGAATAAGCATCCAAATTCACAAGTGTTTCAAGGTGTAGTTGAGTGATATTTAAGGGCTTTGTTGGCTTGGATATGACCCAATATTCTCAACTTATTTGGTTTTTGATATGATCCCTAGCTTATAAAATTTGGACTTTGATATGTTGATTTTGATATGATCCCTATTCTATGCCCTGTTTACTTTGATATGACCCCTATTCTAACCATCTTGACTTTGATATGACCTCTGTTCTATTCCTTGTTGATTTTGATATGATCCCTATTCTGTACCCTGCTGACTTTGATATGACCCCTATTCTAAACATGTTGACTTCACTGTTATCCCTATTCTGTACCGTGTTGATTTTGATATGACCCTTTTTTTATACCAAGTTGACTTTGATATGACCCCTATTCTAACCATGTTGACTTTAATATGACCTCTATTCTATTCCTTGTTGATTTTTATATGATCCATATTCTATACCCTGCTGACTTTGATATGACCCCTATTCTAAACATGTCGACTTCAATATGATCCCTATTCCATACTGTGTTGATTTTGATATGACCCTTTTTTATACCAAGTTGACTTTGATATGATCCCTATTCTAACTATGTTGACTTTGATATAATCACTGTTCTATACCATGATGACTTTCATATGACCCTTACTCTGTACTATGTTGACTTTGATATGACCGCTGTCATATATGACATTATTCATCAACTTGTCATATTTTACTTGTTTTTCAAGAGTATAAAGAATATAAATGGTAATGTTGGGGACAGTGTGACTATTCATTATTTTGACATCATTACTCTGTTAATTAATTTCAGGTGATTTAACAGGTTTGACACTGTTCATTTGCAAACTTGTTCAGAATTACATTGCTTACATTTACCTTCGTTTTCTTCTTTACAAAGTGCTGCAAATTCACTCAGTAAACAAAACATATTTTAATACCAATTTTCTCCTCAGATATTTGGCAAATTTGAATAAGCTTAACAGTGACCCACATAAGCAGCATATCCATCTGTTTCACTCGGTTAAAAGAGTTAGATACCCAGTAGATCAAATATTACTTAGAATATTACTCTGGCATAAGTGGTTACAGCATCCACCTCAGATGCAGGAGGTTGCAGGTTATTACCCTACCGAATCATACCAAAGACTTATAAAAATGATACTAACAGCAGCATCACTTCCCACTCATCATTAAGAGGTTAGTGTTAGGACTGGTCAGCCTGGTGTCAGGTTAATGTGACTGGGTGGGACATCATGCTACATGTCTGCAACATGTTGTCCCAGTGCTATGCATCACCATAAACTGTCACACTGCAGATATCATAACAATATGGCTGAATTTTTTTTAAAGCTATGATAAAAATCTAAATCACACACACACACACATATTTGTTTTCAAGGAACAGTTGATTTAAACTCCTGGGCTAATTTTACTGACTGGGCTAATTTTACTGACTGGTGCCACATAAATTATCAATAAAATAAACTGAAAAAGCTCATGGCTAGTGTATAATAAGTATGATAAACTAGTCTAACTTCTGTTGTTGCACTGGACAGGGTGCTTGCTTGCTTGCTCATTTATTGCATAAATTATATTATCAGATGCTAAATTGTTTGGAAAATGATAGAAAAAATCAACACTTCTTAGTTTTTTTTTACAACTAAATAACAGTCCATCATCAACTTAAATAGTGAAAAGTATTCTCCTTGATATATTTGATAATTCTGTTGACTCTATTAAATTGCCCACAGTTGGAAGTATTTGATACAAGTGATGCAGAGAAAAGAATGAGATGTATGCATTCAACCAAATACAAATTATGAAAAATGTTTGTTCTGCTGAGGACAACAAATGTACAGACTCCCTTGGCAGAGGGAGTGTATCCAAGAATCATAAGAGTGCAGATAAATTTACTTTGTTTCAGAACATACAAAAGAATTAGGAATGTTTCTGTGTTAAATGATTTTTATTTAAAACTGGAAAAAAAAAATAGCCAATTATTTTTGTTAAAATATAACTTCATTCATTTTTAATTTTATGAGTGAAATACCCAGTAGGTCCAGCAGTTATTTAGGGCACTGGCTGTAGCCATCAAATCCCATAGCTACCCCAAGCAGTGTTCTACCACATAACAAATGTATAAAGACTAAAGACAAATCATCTTGTATTTCAGTAAAAAGTGGAGCACCTCTTTTGTTGTATTGACCGGTTCCAACCTGGTGTTTTACAAGGACCAGAAAGCCGTGCAGATGAAGCAGGGTTCACCAGGGGGGAAATGTGAGTTCATAGTCTCCCTTCCCACAGCAACAGTAGAGCTCAACCCCAAAGATTTCAGTAGCCGCAAAAATGTTGTTATGGTAGGTATCATGAATTAGTTCACATTTAAATGATTATCAGTTTCTCTTTTGGAAATGGTGACTAGTTAATAATTGATTATTATTTCCATATGTCATTTTGCTTAATGTAGTTGTTTGTCTTAATGGCTTTAGGAGATCATTATAGATCCTATTTCTAAAAAATATTTAAATTAATTATAGAGCAATTTTTAAAAATGAAGAACCTTTTTCTAGACTTTTGAGGCCCACTTTTCTTTTAAAGGATGCAATGCAATGCAATTTGTGTTTTTAATGTATCATTAACAATTTTCAGTCATGTCACCGCAATGCATCATGCTGCAGACATGTAGCATCTTGTCCCACCCAGTCACGTTATCCTGACACCAGGCCAAAACTAATTTAAAGAGATAACATGCAAATCTTTCCCAGTAAACTGTTCTATGACACAGCATAACTGAATTGTAAGTAAAATATAATTAATTTGTAATCCACTGATTTGTGACTATACTTTTGTAAACCAATTATAGATGAACTTAATTAATTAAGAGCAGTGCCAGTCATAAATATAGGCAACTCTTTGTGTTTCACTTGGCCATAAAGCCATAAAAGTTTATGATATGACCATGCATTGGTTGTGGATTGTACAACATTTATTATCTTTTAGCCATCTCTATTTTTGACTTTCTTTGAGACCATTGGGCCATTTTGGATTGGACATTTCAGGGCTTGAATTTAACACAATTTCTTTGTAGCCAGAAGGACTAGTATATTGAGAAATTTACTAGTCCTGCCAAATCTTTTACTAGTCCTGTTCACAAAACAATGTCACACAGCTTTCATGTACATTTACCGATTCAATTTTTTTTTTTGTGTTTGCTTTTGCGAATTGCATACACCAGTTATACCACATAATGTTCTTTTCCTCGTCATATTTAGCCATTCCCTGTCTTTTGTCCATTTCTTCTGAAACTTTCCATTACACTTTTCCGTATCATAAGAATTATTTCTCATCATTCTCATTCAACTTTTGCTTTTTTTCTGGTGGCTGAACACCTTCTATCAAATGCCACATTTTGCCTGTCTTATAAGGAGGGAATTGTAACTTGTTTTGAAATACGAGATGTTATAGTATAGCTGATGCGAATTATTTAAAGAATGGCACAGTGTCCTTTATATAAGAAAGTCAGAGCAAAAAGCACGTTTCAAAACACCTGTATTTGCCCCTTCCCAAAATTAAGTGGCCTCTCCCTAACAAAGACTTAACTTCAGCAGATGTTCTGCATGATCAAAGCAGTGGCTGTTGTAAACACTGTTATAAAATATTAGCATCAGAAGATAGTGTTAGTTTCAGCATGGAAAAGGTGTGTTCCCATCAAACAAAGCCATCTGACACTTGGCACATTGTATTTAGCAGCTCCAATTACAGTATCATAAGTCATAAGTTTGGTAATTGTTCCTAATTAATTGAACCTCAATGTATTGTTGAAATTAATAATAAGGCGGAACATTTTCAAATCTTAGATGCCCATGCTCAGAGATTTTAATTCCCAACAAATGTACGGCATTCTGCTTGGATATCTCCACGTGTATTTAATTATTTGTTCATTGTTGTAAGAGAAAAATATAAAAACTATTCTTATCATCACAGAAAAAGTAGTTGTATGGAAAGGCTGTGTCAATAATGTAAGCGTAATAAATTGATCTAATTCTTATAATTATTTCGATGGAAATGTAAAATATGTAGTTTCCTGTTTGTGACTGTTGGAGCATTTGGGTAGTGAGCAAGAAAAAAGAACCTTAAACAAAAAAATGTGCAGACTAATTTCTTTGAATAGTTTTTGCCCTGTTCTTTTGTGTGGTATACCGCTTTGTAGTTTGTTACTGTGGTTGAGTGAATAAAGTGATACCACATCATTTTTCATTTAATTCGTAATCAGATTCATTAGGATCAATTACCAAACTTCCTTTGTTAATGACCGGACCATAATTTGCGCTGTTAAGTGAAATGCACAAAATCGGATGGATTCTTGTTATAGAAATGCACCTTTCCGAGGCAGAAATTGACTTCATCTTCTCATGCTAATATTTTATGACTGTGTTTACAATGGCCACTGCTTTGATTCTACAGAACATCTGATAAGTAAAGTCTTTATTAGGGAATGGCGTAAACAAACGCTGACTATTGATAACCGAAACTTACTAGACCATCGGACTATTAACATTATGAAAGTTACTAGTTCAATAGGAAATCTGCTAGCCTCGGGCTAGCGGACTACCGCTAATTTCGAGCCCTGCATTTAATTAATGCTTCTTTGTTCATGCTTTACCAAAATTGTGTTCAGGTTTACTCTCCAATGTAATAGTATGGCTTCCTTTGCATTTAGTTTTAGAAATTTTCATTGATTTCTCTAGAACAATTGAACTGAACTGTTTATCAATATTGGTAGGAATCTTCTATAGGACATAACATATCAAAATTTTGACCATTCTAATAAAGATGTTATTTCCGTAATAGCCAGTGTAAAATGAATAGAATAGGAGAGGATATACTTGTGCAGAAATTAAGTACTACCTTTGAGCTTGGGAATGCCAGATATGCCTGAGGCATCTAATTGAGGCAGGAGCCACTGTGATAGAGTGGTTAACAAGCCAGACTTATGACCAGAAGAGTTCTGGTTTGAATCCTTCCATTGAATCAGCTTAGTTTGGCTTCCATCGCATGTCCTTTGGCAAGGTACTTAACTCCAATTGCCATGGCACTAATTTATTTTTGTTGTTGTGCAAGAAAAACACACATCTAAAAAATCACCAAGCAGAATTACTTCAAATCTTGGTTCCAATGCATCTTTATCATCCTTAATTACTATACAAACACTAATGTTAAATTAAAGATTTCTTTGCATATACCATAACTCTCCAATGATAAGTCCAAGCTTGGTGATAAGTCCATCCGCAGCCTATGATATGAATATTTTCAATTAATAAAGCCATATAAGTCCAACTTCACTTTTAAATAAATTTTCAAGACAGGTCCTGGTTTTATCATGGGGGAAAAGCTGTTGGTGACAAAGGGAATCACCATATGTGCTGTAATATATGTACTGTAATAAACACATAGCAGTGATATCATAAACAATATCCTTATCCCGTATATGTAATGCTAAAAGAAGCAGCTTCGGTTTGTATATTGTGAACTCTCCACTTTGGAGGTTTTACTGGCAGGTTTTACAACTACAGTGCAAACCCTCTATAACGCGCCCCGCTATAACGCGAATTCGGATATAATGCGGTGGTGGCATGGCTCCCAAAATTTTGTATATTCGCACATGAAAAAAATATTTTTTGTTCATAGTACATGAAATAGTGTATAAATAAATTAGTATCATTATGGTGAGGAAATCACGTATGAATTCCAATTTAATATGATTGTGGCATGGTTCCTGAAATGTTAAATACATGTGTGTGTAATTTTCTCGTACCGGGAATTTTTTTTTTTAAGTATGAAAAATAGTGTGTAAAACGTTTATTATCATTTTGGGGAAGAGTTTGCATATAAATTTTAATATAATACGATCGTGGCGTAGCTTCTGAAATTTAACAATATCACCAGGTTTTGAAGTGTTACGCCAAAATAAACATTATCAGAAATGTTACTTATTACTGGTCCATGAGTAAAGTCAGTAAGTCGTCTTTGTGATTGTCTTCAATTAATTCTGTATACAATCATTGCTCAAACAATAGCTAACGTGTTTCTTCTTTAACTGCATACACAACCAAGCAGCAGACAATGCGGTGGTTGATAAAAGATTCTCACAGTTTAATAAACATCAAAAAACAAAAGCCGCCAAGATGTTTGCTGGGCTTGGCGGTGTTATTAGATGCAATCAGTTGACCAGAAAATAATGTCCGCTTTATTTGCTGGAAATTGAAAGGGTATGAAATTGTTATGCCAAAATAAACATTATCGGAAATGTTACTTATTACTAATCCATGAGTAAAGTCAGTAAGTCGTCTTTGTGATTGTCTTCAATTAATTCTGTATACAGTAGTTGCTCAAACAATAGCTGACGTGTTTCTTTAACTGCATACACAACCAACCAGCAGACATTGTGGTGGTTGATAAAAGATTCTCACAATTTAATAAACATCAAAAACCGAAAGCCACCATGATATTTGCTGGGTTTGGCGGTGTTATTAGATGCAATCAGTTAACCAATAAATAATGTCATCTTTACTAGCTGGAAATTGAAAGGGTATGAAATTGTACATGCATTCAGCTTAAATTTTTTTTAGAAACTTGACTCGTGACCATCACAGGCCAATGCACTTAGTTCTCGGGGTTTTATGGGTATGGTGTTTGTTCATGAACTCATTATTAATTTTCTGTTTTTAAAAAAAATATTTTATCATTATGGAAAAGCAAGTTTACAAATGCAAGTCGTTCTCTGCACTTTGCGCAGTGATTAGTATAGTGATTTTCACACGTTGTTTTCTCGATATTCACAAAATCTGAAGTAAAAGTTATATGCACGCTGAAAGCATGTGTTGATTGTTAATTATTCTTGCTGTAGTCGTTCAAACGAATAGGCATACAAGTGTTAATTATTGGAAATTTGCAATGGATAAATGTACACGGAAACGCATATGAGAAAATTTTAGCATTATGAAATTTGTACAGACACCACTCATAGACCCTGGAAAGTTATGAACCGTACACGTGCTTCGTCTTTCTTAACCCATTTTTGCTGTTAATTTTTCACACTGAATTCAGACACATAATGATGTGTGACAAAATTATTGAATAGTTTAAATATGTATACAATTTTGGCAATGGAATTACATATAATATGGATTAATTGCAAGCCCCGATGTACGATATCAGACGGCAAGTAAACAGTGTTGATACTCTGTTCATGCTGTATATTAGATGCTGAATTCAGACACAGTGATCTGGGAATTTTTTTGTATTAAATATTGTAAATATGTGTGTAATTTTTCAATGGAATTACATGCATTATAGATGAACTGCATGCCACGACAGCACGACAATAAATGGTGTTGATACCCTATTCATCATACACATTAGACATGAATACACGTACATGTGCCAATGAGTTATTTTCTGAAAAAGTAAAATACTGTAAAACCCCGTATTAATGCGACCCCGATATTAATGCGATCCACAATTTTGGACCCCAATTATCGCGTCATAGCGGGGTTCCACTGTACTTCAGTTAATTGTATTGACATATTTTATTAAGCCATATGTGGATTTTACATTAAAAAAAGGTAGCAGGCTCTTTTGACTGATATATTTTTCTCACAGATCTCCTACCCTGAAAACCAGGTTTTAATACAGCATGATGATGAAAGGAAAATAATGGAATGGTTCACCAAGTTGAAGCTTAAATTGGAGGAAGTAGTAAGTAATATATTATCTCAGTTTACTTTGTGAAAATGAGACTTTTTGAGAGGAAAACTTCTCATATATATTTCAGTTCATTTCACAATAGTAATATTTTACTTTCCTTTCCGATTAAATATTATGTTTCAAATTTTATTGAATTCATTATTAAATAATTTATGCTATAAAATTTGGATTGTAAAAGATAGTCATGTTTTTCAAAGCTATATTGGTCATTTGTGCTTATTGCTTCTTCAGATGTCACTCGATCATAATACCCTAGATGATTGACCAATATTTTGCTGTTATTCTTCACATGGCAAAAGAGCTTAATTTCTCTCCACATTTGCTGTCTGGGCAGTCATTATATAACTATTTTTAGATTGCCTCAGGCCACTTAAGAAGCAAATTTCATGGGCCCAGTGTTCTGCCCTTGTTTCCTTGGAGAGATTAAAGAAACAGAAGGGATCCTCTAAGGCACGTGTAATGGGGGATGTTCATTCCTTTTCTCGATAGCCCCTCAACTACAGTGCTGAGATTACACTTTTCTTTTTTGGCATCCAGTCTGGAGGAATTCAAGTTTTCCACTGAATGGGAAATGATGCCCTGTTGAACTGTAAATGTTAAGGTGGTTTCAGAGGGCATCCAGGCTTTATTCTGTGCACCCACCCTCATTATATATTTACCCAACATCATACATGTCCCAAAATATATCACATATTTGTGAGACCACTATAAAGATTCTCTAGTCCAGTGTCTACCAAAGCTCTGCTCAAAAGATCAAGAAATGTCAGTTTTCGGACACCTGGGGTTCCATATTGACAAATAAGAGAATATGACATGGTTTACAATGGGTATTTTGAGTATTGTTCTGTATGCATGCATGTTCTCTTCAGCCCCTCAAATGCCAGGTTCTTGCAAAAGGTGAGGCTATCAGAATGCTGTTTGATCCTTTCTGCACCCCACAAGAAGTCATGGAAAATTATCTTTAAGCTTGGAGGTAGAGACTTGTAATCCAAAGGTCAAGGGTTGATACTGACCCATATCAACACAGGTCAAGGGTTGATACTGACCCATATCAACACAGGTCAAGGGTTGATACTGTCCCATATCAACACATGTTGGCTACCACAATGTGTCCGTGGGAAAGACATTTAGCTCCGATTTGCTTCCCATGATCTAGTCAGTGTTAAAAATGCACAAAAACAAAAAAGGAACTGGGAGTAGAAATTCCAAGGAACTGCAGCCTTTCCTTACTTGCTCAAGCAACCTTGATTGCAGGTGCTTCATCAGACATGTAAGTAGAGAATTTTCTCCAAATGGTTCAAGTGGGAACATGTCACTGCTGAAAACCTTGAAATCACAAATATCAAACTTTTTCTAATGGCTATTCAAGGATAGGAAGTTGGCACTTGTCACTGTAAAAAGTTAGCCTTCCACAATCTCAGACTTGTTTTATTACCACAGAAGGGAGAATATAAGGCCACAAAGATCACTCTGATCTTTTGGTGAACTTTGACTTGCCACAACCAAAGGCTTTAGCACTGTGTCCAAAGTGGAATGGATTTTGACTTGGCTGTATCTAGAACATCTTTGAGCTCGTCCATTGTATAAAAAATGCTTCCTAGTCATTGAAGGTACAGCAGGCAGAATAAGTGAGACACACACCTTGGCTATCAGAGCAAGCTATCTGCATTGTTGCCTTGATGGATTGATTTCACTAATGACATTGCTGGCATTTATCATTAAGAACAGGCTCCCACTTGTGGGCAGTCAGCTCTTTGTTTTGAAACCTTTTTCCTTGTTGGATACTTTAATTTTGAATGGTGGGAAGATGGAGATATTATTTTATTGACCTTTGAATAGGATATTTCACTCGGCTGTCCTGGATATGATGGGTTATTTGCTCTGCATTTAGAAAACTTACCAAGAACAAATGAAATTTTTGTGATGGCAGGTCAGTAGCCAAATGCATAGCATCTGAGAGCAACTGTTCCATAACTGTCAATGGACAGAAGGCAGAGATAACTTTCTCTAACTTTCACAATTAAAATATTTCATCCGAAAGGGTTGACTTTGACCTGTTAGGGCATATAGCACAACATATTGCCTTTCTAGATCGGCTTCACAACGATACAGCCACATGATTCCACAGGATTTGTTGGGGTTGTTGGTGTGGACTGTGTCTGTGCATATGAAGTCATTACTCTGACCCATATATTTCACAAGATTTGAAGCTGCTTTATGTATGTTAGGGAATTGTAGATGGGGCCCTTCTGTAGGGTAAGGTGAAGTAACCTTCTCCATTTCTTATATATTTTTCTAAGTTATTATGATAAGGCAACATTAAGAATAAATCAGTTTTTGAAGTAATTCTTTTCTATCATATGTTCACACCTTACGAGCCTCCCACAGTTACTTCTGAAGAGCATGCATTTCCACTTTGGTGTAAACTGAAGTTCCAATCCAATGGGAGATCACCCTTGTCTGACTTCAACCTATTAAGTCAAATGACTGACTTAAAGCTTTTTGTATTTTGCTGAAAACTAGCTTAGGAGGTCTGGATTTGTGAGATAGTGGTTGTACTCTTAAGGTATTTTGTTTGAATATCTATTCCTTGATGAAACTTATTTTTATTTTATAATTGGTTCCTTACATATATTTGTGATGAAATAATTTATATCACAATACAGCAATACAGCTCTTCTGTAACAATTCATGAGCAGCAGGGATCCATAAACTTTGATGCAGCATATGAGATAGTGAGGAGGACAATTAACAGTTGGTGGTGGTTCGTGGTGGGGCAAGCTAGTTACTTTTGAAGTTAATAGATGTGAATCTAATATACATTATACTGCAAAAATTATATGAAGTAGATTTTAATAATAATGGATATTAGATGAAAAAGGAATCAATTAAAGTTAATACATTAATAACAGACTGTTAATAGAAATAGACTTTCAAATTCATGCATCATTAAAGTTTGCGTTAACACCCTCTTAATATCAGATGATATGTGTCCATTGTAGGCAAGTACAAATTAGCTAAAGCTTCGTAGCTAGTAACAGAAAACCCACTTGAGCCAAACTCATCAGTATGTTTGCACGAATTTATTCCTTAGGAGAGTGATTTCAAATGCTACCATACACATCCTTGTCGATAGTACATGGCAATAACTTGAGTGCATTTCTGTATCCTTTTTAGTAATATAAAACTCGGCACATAACAGGTGCAGTCTCAGAACACTTTATCCAAATCAGAAACATTAATGGAAAAGAAAGAGAAAGGAAAAAAATTTAAGCATTTTTTAGTTAGTTAGTTTTGAATATATCACTTCAGAATTTGAAGAACAGTCCTTAGATTAGCCAGAGGCCAGAACTTAGGAGTTACCTAGGGAGTGTGATTTTAACAGTAAATTATGTTGACCCAACACCCAGATGTTACTGTGATCAGAACCTTTCATGTATTGTAATTGGCTGGAGACAATAAATCTGCAAATTAGCTTGTGTAATCATATCGATGGACATTTACATTTTCAGCAGTTGAAATTAAGTTATGCTTAGATGCGGGATTAGGACTTAATTTTTGGGGTTCCTACACAAGCATTTTCAGGCAATGCCATGATAGTCAGTTGATTATTCGCTCATTAAATTTGATTCTAATTGAAAGTTAAAATTAAATTTTAATTTATAATACTTCTTTAATCAGTATTTATGTTTTATAATATTGTTACAAATAGGCATTTACAAACATTTTCATTGACCTTTCTTCCTATATTATTTTTTATTTATTAAGACCATATTTTAAAAAAAAAATGTCTTGCAGAATAAATGATTGCTTATTGAAATTTGTTAATTTATTCCAAATTCTGTACACTAACCACCTTTTTCAGCAATAAAATTGAAATTGCATTTTCCAGTTTTTTAATGTAATAAGCCTGATTTAACAGTATATTAAATAACAAGAGTTGATTAAAGAAAGAAAAGATGGAATGAAAGAAAAAGACAATACATACTACATGTAATTATATAGTCATGTAATAATTACATAAATAGTCAAACCATTTTCTTAATTAGGAACAAAATGATTCTCAGAAGTAATGAGAAACAAAATGATTCTTAAAAGGACACATTTTATCTTTTAGATTTTTTAGTTTTATCTATACTAGTCATAGACTAGAAGAGCTTATGGGATGATCTTTTTGTGTTGACCTTCATTCATTACTAGCCTCCATTAGCACAAGTTTGTTATCACTGCTCCTCCTAAATTACTTGGAGAATTGCCATGAAACTTTATGTATGCATTCATGCCATGGTCTAGTTGGTCCTAAACAAAAATGATGCCATGTGGATATTCAGCATGATCACTACATGAGCCATCTTGTGAACCTTGTTATTGCTACTTCTGGTGAATGGATGGGATTTAAATTAAAAAGCTTCTTATAATGTCTAGTTGATTCCAAATAAAAATGGTACCAATCTAACATCTAGTATGGCCACCACAGTATCCATCTTGAACTTGTTATCATTACTTTTCCTGAAGAAAAGTCGTATGGACATGGGTTTTTTTTCTCACTAGAAGATTTCTTTTGATGCCTACTTGGTCTTGCTTGCACATCCGATATTGCTGCTACAGAAACCATCTTGAGAATCTTATGAATACTCCTCTTGAATGGATGATCGTATCAACATGAGTTTTTACTAAAGACTTCTTGTGAGATCTAGTTGGTTCTAAATGAAAATGGAGCCACTCAGACATCCAGTAAGGCTGCCACAGTGGCCATCTTGAAAACCTTGTTATCACTACTTTTCTGGAATGAATGATCATATCAGCACATGGCTTGCACTGAAACACTTCTCTATGAAGTCATCGTAACTGAAAATGGTGCCAGCCTGTCTTCCAACATGACCACCACAATGGCCATATTGAACATTTTGTTTGGGGCTGATTTTGGATGATTTCACACACTTGGAGAGCAATGATGATCGAGAGCTAGCCCAAATTAGTTTAAAATCATGCATAGAGAATGTATTCTGTGCATTATGTAATTTTTATTGAACTGTTGACTCCTAAAGTGATTGTTGTGACACAAGCTATGCTGCCAGTAGAGGTATCTTAGCACTTTTCATGATATCTGTCTCTTTTCAACACATCTGGGTTCTTTGGCATCACATGAATGGTTGTTAAACTAAATATGTTTTTACATTGTTTACATAGTCTGAACCTTGCATCAAGGAATTTTTACAGATGTGTGTTTAAAAGACAGGCTACCCACAACACCAAAATTGCTGATTTCCTAAGTGGTTCATCTTCGGATGATTTTGTTGATGATAGTGATGATTACAGTGTTTTTTAAAGTTATGAACCATATCAGATTATTGTAGCTAGGAAAGCGTTAATGAAGATATAAGTGTGTAATTTTGAACTAAAAATAATGTTGAATAAGTCCAATGGACTGCTCTAGAGGCCTAAGTGGTTATAGCATCCACCTTGGGTGTGGGAGGATACAGGTTTGAAGCCTGGCCAAGTCATACCAAAGACTTATAAAAATGCTACTAGCAGCTGCCTCACTTGGCACTCAGCAGTAAGAGGTTAGTGTTGGGACTGGTTAGCCTGGTGTCAGGATAATGTGACAGGATTGGACATGATGTCACATGTCTGTGGCATGATGCTGTTGTGCTAGATATCACTATAAACTACCACACTGGAAACATTTTAGTGATATGATTGAAAATATTTGAAAGCTACGTTAAAATTCCAAATCACACACACACATAATCTGATGTACATGCTAGTTGGACAAAAACAGATGGCATGCATGTCAAAAACACCTCTTTCAGCAGTATTTCAAAATTAAATGTAGAAAAGGCAGAATACAATGCCTAATTAAAATACAGAGGACATAAAAAGAGAGTGCAATTTTTGTTTTGTTTTTTAAACAATTTATCCCTGGGGGATCTTGTGCTACAAAACTATATAGTCCTCTACCATTTAAGATAAACTGAATAATTTTTAATCTAAAATGAAATTAATAAGTTATGTATTTTATCAAAATATCTGTTTTAAAATGGATACTATAGCATCGATGGACTTAAAACCCTAATAAAGCTTTATGGCTCAGACAAGAAATCTGGCATAATAGTCAGCAAAGCACTGATTTAAAAGAGTGAAACTCTGGCAGATCTTAATGTTAGTGAAAAATCTTATTTTGGAACAGAATTATTCAAAAGACAGCACATATGAGTCACGGAAAATTGTACATTACAACCATAAAGAAAAGTTTCCCAACTTAGGCTGGCAAAGCTAGCTATTTATATGCCCTTTCAGACAGCAGACCATAAAGGGGGGATCTCAAGTGAGAACAATATTTATACACATATAAGATACAGATTTAGCTTTGAGACAGTCAACAGATTAATGCTTGTACAACTAGAGGTGGTGTTTTTAAAAGATATTGATTTCAGTAAAGCTCTAACAGAGTGGAACAGGAAGAATGACAGATATTGAAGTGTTAGGTAAATATTTGAATTAGTCTGTTAATTCCTCCACCCTCTTTTTTCTACTCCCACCCTTACTGTTGTGACAAAGGGATAGCCCACACACACACCTTTAGATAAAATCAGGTAGCATCACTACTTCTCGTAGACATCTGGTCATGTTGACATTGTGTTATCACCAGAAGACTTATTATGGCATCTGGTTGTCCTAAATGGAATTGGCATTACACCACAGCAGCAAATTTTGAAAATCATATTAACGCTGAAGATTATCAGAGATGGTTTTAAAATCAGCAGTTTAAAGGAAGAAATGGTTTTATCTTGAATTCTGGAAAGTCTTTTCAGCCAGTAGAGCACGAGACCCTTTAAGGGACTCCTTTTTTTTTCTTCTTCCAAATACATGTATATGTGTCATTATGTTTGTGATTACATGTAAAATACAAAAGGCTTGTGTTTGGCATCTGTACTTTTACGTTTATTTTCACATATGTATTAATATCCAGATTTTATATTAGCATGATATGCATCCAGAACATAATTAACCCTTGTTAGAGGTGAGATAGCCACAAGTTTAAAGCTGCTTTTAAATGAAAATGATACCTCACAGTGTCAAACAAATGTGTGTGTGTGTGTGTGTGTGTGTGTTAGTCAGTGATGTATTAAAATTCAAATATGCAATAAATAACAGACATTTCACTGAGTTGAGATTTGTAATGTGAAATACGTAATTTGTTTAAACATTTCAGCCAGTATTTGTTGATATTAAATATGTGCCACTAATTATACTTTTTTCTCCCCTTAATTTGTTGCAAAACCTGCATGTATTTTACTGTGTTATATAAACTTTTATCCAGGGAGCACCATCGGAAGTCACCGTGGAAACACTTTTATTGCCAGAAAATGATTCTGGGGAAAATAAGAGGAAACCCTCCTTTAAAAGTAAAGGTACAATTTTAATTTTTCTTTTCCTTTTTATTTATGACCATAAGCTCTAGCATTTTATTAGGGAACTGAAAGATTGAAATGAGGCCCATTTGTACATAAGAAATGTTACTATATTTAGAACTCGAACTCAGAAGTAGAATAAACAGCATAGATCTTGTTCTGTTGGCACTTGTTATATATATTTGATTTAATTTATATTTGATTTAATTTAATTGTTTGTTAGTTTGAATTTTTTTTTATATTCCATTACATGCTATTGTAATGTAACTTTATTTACTCGATTTGACATTTTCCAGAAATTTAGGTCAGTTCTATTTGCCCTGACTGCTTTTTGTAAACAACTAATAATAGAAACTTTGTATCTAATGCTGGCCTAGTTTTTTGACCATGTGACCCTTATCCAGGCATCTGTTTTGCATCTTGCTTAGACTTAATATTGGTGTTTTGAGAAAGTATAGTCATTCTGTGCCTTAACACTGAAGAAGTCCAAGTGTTTTATGTTGTGACCAATTTTAGTTCTAATTATTTTTATTTTCTTCAAATTATTTGGATTTCATGATTTTTTTTCTCCAGGAAATACTTGTGCTCTAAATTAATTCTTGGACAAGGACGGTTATCAAAATTTACACAGAATTCAAACACTGGAATATTAATTTCTGTGATTCAGCAAAGAACTTTTGACATAATAGTATGATGCTGACCACAGCATTCATCATTGCCTTCCAGTTTGGATTTCATAGGGATTCAGACTCAGTTTCATTATGATGTTTTATTACTGGGACTTCTGTTTTTTAATTCCTGGATTATTACTGGATTATTTTTGGATTTTTTTTTAGTAAACCATAAGTTCTTTTTCTCATTTTTACCTTGGTTTCCATGAAATAAATTGTTTGTTAAATGTTACAAAGCTTGCTGACTTCACTTTTTTCTTGTTACGTTTTGTAAGAACCTAAACACATAACAGCACTTTATATGCCTGTAAAACTGTAACAGTTTTGTGTCATGTATGATCATATGGGGTAATCAAATAAAAAGTTTAGAATCTTTACTGTATATACTCCCTTATAAGTTGAATATAGCTGCAAACAACATGGTCTGATCTGCCATTGCATAATGCATCAGCAGATTAGAGTCTTTCATTTGTTATACTGATTGCTTCTAAAAAAAATGCATGTTATTAGTGATGGCAGATCAGGGTCTGTGCAGTTTGCAGTTGGACTACTTTTAAGTGAGTATGCATGGTACTAATATGATGGTCACCTAATGGTCCAATTCACACACTAATGATTCAGAGTTAGTGGTATTGCATGCATAAACTTGACCAGGAAACCAATTTATTCTTTTATTTCCAGCAGTTTGTGTCATTGCAGGAAGATATCATGCAGTGTTCTGTACATAAAGAACAGTATAGTTGCTGATGCTTGGTCGCACTGAATAGGGCAATTGTTTTAAGACAAATTTACCCATATGTTTGGTATCTGGTCTAAACAGACTGCCATGAATGATACTGGGGAAAATAAGGCTATTGGCTATGTCTTGCTAAGGAATTGGGAGATAAATGCCTTTCCCAAAATCACTGAGCTTACTCAGGTTGGTCTGGCTGTATATCAAGCATGTGACCGTTGGATTATAATATTAATAATATTAATAATAATAATAATAATAATAATGACTTTATATAAAGAGGGTGACACAGTTAGTTGCATGGAACTAATCCTTCTTGTGGCCTTTTATTTTATGCATATTGACATTCACAGGATCCGTAGGGAACCTTGAAAGCCTTGAAAAGCCTTAAAAAATGAATTGTTCCTTCAAGGCCTTGAAAATTCAAAATATTGTCTGGGTACCTTGAAAGGCCTTGATTTTATTGAAACCAAAAGGAATTAATAAATAGTTTTCGTTTTACAGAATTATATTTTTTAAAAACAATCTCACGCTAAGCTTGTGCTGGAACGGAAATTTTCCCACAACTGGCCACTGCACAGTCATACAGTTTGAACTTCCAATTGTTCGAAGCCAGACTGCAGCAGTGGTTTAAGAACTCACGGTACTAATTCAGTTTCCATAGTAAACCTATGCAAACATAATGATATTAAAAATTCAATAACATAAAATTTCTGAGTGCTTATGATCAAACCTATATTTATCAGTATTGATGAAGCCTTGATATCAGCTTCTGTGTTGAGGAAAGGATATGAGCCATGGCATTTTCTGGACCTGCATGTGTTTGAAACATGTGCTTTTAATTCCGCAGCAAAGAGTCAGGTGCTAATTTTAGTAATGAGTGTTCCAAACTCAAGACTGTTAAAGGACTGAAATTTCATCAATAAACAATGTCTCTATTTTTTTCTCTCACTTAAACTAGGATGAACTCTCAAAAGTTTATTTTTCCTAAAACATAACTTACATTATTAACCAATCCTGGCCAGCCAAACCCACATATGCTCTATTTTATGTTCACCCATTTCCAATCTGGTTCTCATTTTTCCATATAATTAATACCGTGTGTTCTTAAATTTGAATCATTCTCTTTGACATGGCTGTCTGCCAATTCCAACTTTGGTGGCTAGATAAAGCAAAATATAAAGTTTGGATTATGAGCTCTTTCTTGGGTAGCTTTGCAAAACGCAAATTATGCCAGGAGGATATTGCTTTGCGTGCAATGGGAGAGAGTGCTGCACAGTCACATGCCTCTGAAAAAAACCAACGCTGGCTTAGTACAAGCAAAACAAGAGGCCTTCAGCATGAAATCATTTGTCATTGATCTAATTTTTTTCGTTCACGACTAAAATACCATAGGGATTGGACTTTATATGTTTAAATACTATAAAGATTTGACTTTCATTGAAGGTTAAAATTCCATAAAGATCAGACTTTCATTCAAGGTTAAAATTCCATAGAGATCAGATTTCTTTCAAGGTTAAAATTCCATAGAGATCAGATTTCTTTTTAGGTTAAAATATCAGAGTTCAGAGGATCTTGAATACAGAACCTGATGCTCCCCAAAAGTCTTTAGACAGTTTTATTTTTGTGTGTTCATTGTAAGATTCACTTGTCTCAGCAAATAAGGATAGCAGGGAACTCAGGAAAACCAAAAGTAGCAAACACAGAGTTTCAGTTTTAGCATTTTTTTAAGTCTCTGCACCACTAGCTAATCCATAAGGACTACAGAAAGATTAAGGGACAAATGCATTATAGTACAGAATGTTTAAACCCAGGTTTCTTTTAGTAACTTTTACCTATTTCAGGTTTTACAGTCTTACAACCCTATCTTAAGATCACTTAGACACCTGTTCAGCTTCCTTTAGAAACTTGTGATTTTGTAAGATGCTTAAATAAATCTGTTCTTGCAACTTTTTTATCAGATAAAGAGACAAAGCATGCAAGAAAACCTTCAGAAGGTGGAGGTATAGAGAAGGACAAAGGATTCATCAGAAATGTGTTAGTGAACTTCCTTAACAAGCGACAACCTGTCACAGCTCTCAAAGCCAGAGGAATTTACAAAGGTATTCATGAGAAAGGCTTTTAACACTATTTCTCCAGTGGTAAGACCAAGGGACCTGCCTTGTAAATGTTACAATAAAATACGAGTCAAGCTTTTCATTGGACAAGGTATCTTTTCACATGAAAATCTTTTAAAATTTTATAACATTTAAATGCTTATCATCAAAGAAATAGTGTTGAATCCCTGTTTGTGTAAATTGCTGATAAGCACTGTAATTTATTTGCCAGATCTTTGAAGTTTTAATCAGAGTTAAGCCTAATCTTGCAAATCTTATTCAGTCCTGACTTTGGATGGAAAAAAAACGAGAAAGGATCATGTATATTTACATCACTGAGTGCTAACATTTGTTAGAGCCTGATGGAAGAATTTAAACTCCAAAATTAAGAGACTTTTCTTGATTGCAGTGACAAAGTTGTTATGTTTGGGATTCTGTCAACTCCACAATAGTTAATACAGTCTTGTTTGGGATTCTATACACCCCATCATGGTTCATACAACCTTGTTTGGGATTCTGTCCATCCCATCATGGTTCATACAAGATTGTCTGGGATTCTATCTACCCCAACATGGTTCATGCAGCCTTGCCTGTGATTCTGTCCACTCCATCATGGGTAATGCAGCCTTGTCTGTGATTCTGTCCACCCCATCATGGTTCATACAGCCTGGTTTGGGACTTATCTACCCCATCATGGTTCCCTTCATGGTTCATACAACCTTGTTTGGGATATTATCGACCCCATCAAGGTTCATGCAAGATTGTCTGGGATTCTATTCACTCCATCATGGTCCATGCAGGCTTGTCTGGGATTCTATCCACCCCATCATGGTTCATGCAACCTTGTCTGTGATTTTATACCCCCATCATGGTCCCTACAGCCTTGTCTAGGACTATATCCACCCCATCATGGTTCTTGCAGCCTTGTCTGAGATTCTATCCCCCCATCATGGTTCATACAGCCTTGTCTGAGATTCAATCCCCCCATCATGGTTCGTACATCCATGTTTGGGATTTATACACCCCATCATGGTTCATACAACCTTGTTTGAGATTCTGTCTACTCATCATGGTTCAGACAACCTTGTTTCTGATACTGTCATGGTTCATACAGCTTTGACTGGAATTCTATCCACCCCATCATGGTTCATGCAGCCTTGTCTGGAAATCTATTAACACCATCATGGTTCATACGGTCTTGTCTGGGATTCTACCCCTCAATCATGGTTCATACAGCCTTGTCTGGGATTACATCCCCCCCCCATCATGTTTCATACAGCCATGTCTATGACTCTATCCTCCCATCATGGTTTATATAGCCTTGTCTTGGATTCTATCCCCCCCCCATCGTGGTTCATACAGCCTTGTCTAAGATTCTGTCCCCCCCAGTCATGGTTCATACAGCCTTGTCTGGGATTCTATCCCCCCATCATGGTTCATTCAGCTTTGTCTGGGATTCTATCCACTCCATCATGGATCATACAGCCCTGTCTGGGATTCTATCCACCCCATCATGGTTCATACAGCCTTGAAATATCCATGAAATTAAGAGATTACCTTGAAAACTCACTGAATTTAGAAACAATTTTTTTTATTATCCATGAATAATCCTTGAATTTGTTGAAAATTTATTGAATTACACACAAAGAAAGTTTGACTTCATCTTGTTTTAATATATAATATTAAAACTTAAGAACCAGATCACTTTGGAAGCAGAATGTTTGTTACTTGCATATTTTCTCCCAGAAATTAAAGAAATAAAATGGAATATAATTGAGTGGAATAAATAACACACACGCACCACCAGTGATTTTCTGAGTTCCAAAAAGGATTTTAAACTTGAATTACTTATTTGTCTTTTTTCATTCTGCTTTTGCAACAATATAAGATATGGAGAAAGTTCATTGCCCTTAAAATACAATATGCCTTGATAATGTTTCTGAAAAATCCTTGGAAATAAAAACTCCAGAAATGTATGAACCATGTTTATGATGCTTAAATACATGCTGTGTTGAATGGGTTGTTAATGTTGATAATAATGTCAGTCAGTTACTCTACAATTTGGGCATATTTTCAAGACCTGTTTGACATGTTGACATTGGATCAATGGGTGAAAGTGCTCCTAATTTCCATGGCAAGAATGAAAAGCTCAAAATGAAATCCCAATAACAAGAATGAATTTAGAATATACAGTGAAATCCCTCAAAACTAAAACCCTGGTACACTGAAATTCTCTCGAGATGCAATTTTTGGGTGTAGGTTTCCCGAGTTTGACCTACTTTAATATCCTTGGTTTTTAACCTTTGGTCATGAGTTAAGGAAACACACCTGACACATGCTGGGTCAGATTAATTTATCATTAGGAAATACTGCTATGAATCAGAATGTTCAAGGGGCATACAAGGTAGAAACAATATTTGATACGCTTGCCAACAGAGAGTAGAAGTGACAGTAGGCTAGTTTGAAGTCTTTAAACCTTGAAGAAAGATCAATTTTTAATGTAAATTATTATTGATTAAATGCTTGTAGATGTTAAGGAAGATTATATTGATATACTTATGATCTCATCATGATTGATACTGTTCATGTGTATCAAAGGATCAATAGAACTATTTCAAAATTTAAATCTGCAGCTTTAATAGGTAGGCCCGTGGCCTCGGTGTTATGCTTTGCCAACGGAGATAAGTAAAATAGTGTATTCAAAGTCAGATCAACACAGTTGATTTTCAAAGGAAACAGATCTTTAAATTACTGTATGTGAGTAACAGTGACTGTCATTTGTCTTCACTTGAATGTTAAGATGTCACAACAACAAGCCTAATAGGACTGAACTATATTTACAGGATGAAATTACTCTGATCAGAGAGCATGAATCTTTGCTAAAAGATGCTTTGTAAAACTGTCGGTAAAATGTGATGATCTCCTTGCACATCTACTTATATATATATAAAGAAGCATATTTTTCCTATTTAAGATACCCGTGGCAAAATCAAGGCTGGTATTGATGATGATGTGCTATATATATTTTGTTACTTTGTGATCCCTTGTAACCCCAAAACCTATCAAAATTAAGTATTAAATTTGGTCCCAGTTTAACGCTATTTTTGAGGTGTTCAGCTCAATTTATTAAAGGGAGTATTTGAATGTTTTGGGCACTAAGAGTCAAGTATACATCTGTATATATCATTTGTTTCAGATGCTGTGTTTGGTTCTGATTTGAAGCAGTTGTGTGAACGAGAAAAACAGAAAGTGCCTCTGTTTCTGCAGAAAGCCATTGCAGCCATTGAAAACAGAGGTATTACCAATTCTACTAGTTGTTAGATTTTTACAAACGTATGCAACGGAATTGGTATGAGTTGTAACTGAATTGGACTGAAAAAGGGAAATCTGTGCTCTATATTAACATTCTTCACATGCTGCAAGGGGTCCTCGAGTGGCCGAGTGGTCTAAAGTGGTCACGGGTCCGGATCACCGCCATCTCACCTCTGTCTGCATGAGTTCGAGTCTCAGGCTCGGCTAATGTGGGTATGTGAGAAAACCTGCAAGTAGCTTCTCGTGGGTCGGTGGTTCTTCCTGGGGATTTCCAGGGTTGTTCCTCCACCAGTTATACTGGCCGCCATTTCTAGCCTATCACATAGCTGCCAACGCTCACGAATTTGGTGTGAATTTCACACCCTTTTAGCGATTCACGAATTCACGCCGTAAGCCAAAAATTCACGAATTTTCCAATCCTCAATTATTTTAAATCTTTAATAAAATAACCGATTTCTCGTTAAGCGCTAGTCGTGATATTCGCAGTTGCCAAAACGGTCCGGTACTGCTGGTCACGATATTAGTAGATCTACAGCCGATTAGTACAGTTGGCCCGGTAGCAAGCATTTAGCCTCTTTTAATCTAAATATATAAGAGTAGTTTTACAAATGCTTTTGAGAGAAACTGGGGCTTAACCGGAAATTTGCTCCGTGCATGCGTCAAAACACTGATTGAGTTACCGTTCAGCCTCGCATGTAAGATTTTGAAAATGTCTTCACCACCAAGGAAAAAGAAATGTATTACTCAAAAAGTGAAGTTTAATTTAGAATATATCAAAAATTGGCCGTGCATTCTGCCATTAAATATTGATATTCATTCATGCTTTTTGCGATCAGTGTGTCATCGCAGAGACGATGTGAGGAAGAATGTCGGTTGCAAAAAAACACGTCGAAGTTGGGAAAATTAAGAATTCGCAGATTTCATCTCTGGAATATTTTAAACCATTTGCGGAAGACCTGCAGGCTACCAACGCTGAAGCATTACTTGTGAGTTTTCTTGTTGAACGCAATCTACCTTTATCAGCTGGAGACCATGCTAAACATTTGTTGTACATACCTATGAGAGTGACCAATCATTCTGGAGTTTGCAGAATTATTATAAATTTTAGTGAAAATTATGTATTCCTAATTACAATGACAATTTTCCGAAAAATAAGAATTTTGGGGATAAAACTTTCTATGTGGACACAGGAAGGAGAAAAGTACTTACCACCAGTATGGTCTACTTGTAAATAAAATTTAGTTTGTCAGTGTTAGAAACAGAATGTAATTAACAAAAAGATCAGGTGTGTAGACAGTAAGTAGGTTTAAAATGTCAGCAGAGGTGAAGATAAAAAGAAGATACAAATAATTTGTGTGTGAGTGTGTGATTTAGATTTTTAATGTAGCTTTAAAAAAAATTCAGTCATATCGCTACGATGTCTGCATTGTGACAGTTTATAGTGATGTCTAGCACTGGGGCATCATGCCACAGCCATGTAGCATGATGTCTCACCCAGACACATCATCCTGACACCAGGCCAACTAGTCCTAACGCTAACCTCTTAATGCTGAACGCCAACGGAGGCAGCTGTTAGTACATTTTTGTAAGTCTTTGGTATGACTCAGACAGGGTTCAAACCCACGACCTCCTGCATCCAAGGCAGACGCTCTAAACACTAGGCCACTGGAGTGGTGATAATTTGTGAGAATAGCAAGTATCATCCAGATATCAAACTTGATCCTGAGCCTGATGGAGCCCATCTATTGCCAGACTTTGACACCATCAGCCTTCTTCACACCTGACACTTCTGTGTGTGTGTGTATGTGTGTGTGTTTTTGGATTTTTAGGGTAGCTTTAAGAATTTTTCAGTCATGGCAGTCATTTGGGAGGAGATTTAGGGCTTTGCCTTTACCACAGACTGTTCTGATCCCAAGATTCATTCATGGAATCAGGGACCATACTACAATGTGGTTCTGGTAGTTCCTTCAAGATAGGGCAAGTCCTGAGTGAATGCGCTTCATAACCTAGGGATAGATGTCCTTAGGAAATAACTGATGAAATTCAACAACTCTTATGGAAGATGTTTCATTCCTGCCCAGATGGGCTTCTTTCAGATTGCCTTGTGTCAAGACAGCCTTGCATAGAAAAGAGCTTCAGGTTTCATTTGTGGAAAGAATCTCATGAGCAACAAAACCCTTCACTTTAAATGTTTATAAGGGGAAGTGGCAGGTTAATAGAGACTGGTGAGACCTTAACCAGAACCTCAATGATGCTGCAATCATATAAGACTTGCTTTCTGCTAGTACTACCCTTGGCATGCAGGGTGATTGAGTGACAGGCCCTTTCAGTTGACCTGAATTATCTTTGTTTTCGATCAGATGGTTTTGGTCCTAAAAACACTACTGGGACTTATTGTTAAGAGCTGGCTGTCATCTGTGAGCCATCAAACACATCCACTCTTCGCCATCAACATGTCAGGAAGAGCAGCTATATAAGACCCAGTCTGTGCTGTGAAGCGTTGCTTGGAATGCATCGTGAAGAGCCATGGATCCCGATGTCTTTTTCTTCCTGTTAAGGCAGGAAAAGGGGATATAACCCCTAATGCCCTGGCATCGTGTTGAAGTAGGTAATATACTTTGTTGATTCTAAATTGTCATAGGATCAGATATGCCTTGTGAGGATTTCCACTCATGAGATCAGAGTTATCTCAGTCAAGTCTTGTATCTGGATGCAACAATTAAATCCAAGATATGTTACAAGCTGTTCACTGGCATGCATAGGCAACCTACTAAATTTTTAGCCTCAAGATCTAGCATCACAAAGATGAGAATCTTGTGAATCCATTGGCTGTGGCTCAGATGACCACCAGACCCATTTGAGGACAGCACAACTCACTTCTACTAGATTCATTCCCTATTTTTCCTTTGGATGGAATAGTTGCTCTTTTCTCCATATCAGAGCGTTGTTATCACTTGTTCTCTGTTTCATTTGTGTTGCCTTTTTATCAGTGGAGTGGTTATCAATGTTTATGTAAAATTCAGGCAGTCTTCCGTCAAATGATATTGATGGTAGAATTACTTTTTCTCATGCATGAGAAAATCCTCTTATTTATTATCCTAGTATTAACTTGATCAAGGCATACATTGGATAAAGAAAGTAAATCAGTTACATTTCTCCAATAATACTTAACTTGCTATTAAGCCTTCACACAGCATCTTTATTGATGACAGTTTTACTATTTTTCAGTTTGAAGTATTGGATCTTTATTGTAATGTGTTTGTTTTTTCTTCAATAAATACCAGTCTGTTGCTTTTCAGAATTACTTTAGAACAAAAGGACAATAGAACACAGAAATAACTTAGATTTCAAACTTTCCGCTTTTTGAGAACCAGGACAAGAACTGGTTGCAGATGAGAATATGTAGGATGCCAGTACCATTACCTAAAAATAAAAATTAGAGCAAACAACCTAAACCTTCTGGGATCAGTTGGCACACTATGCAGTGGCAAATCTTTATTTTGTGCTGTTTTTGTGCACTCTAGCAAATGTGGTTAATAGAGGTTGCACTTAACTTGTACAATTTCTTTTACAGGTCTACATCATGATGGTTTATATAGGGTTGGTGGAAATGTGTCAGCAATACAAAAACTGAGGTGTGCAATTGATGCAGGTACGTAAAATTATTGCTGAGAATATAACCTATCAGTTTCTTGTGACTTTGCAGAAAACGAATATAACAAAACTAAACAGTACTTAATTCAGAAAGACAAAGGACGACATTAAGAGTTAGTTGATAGAAAATAACTGATGTTTAATGCCAAGAGTCTCTGGATTCAAGACAGAATGAGACACTATATATAAAGTCATTCGGAACATGACTATCATTGCAAAGTCATTTATCAGACAGATCCTGCATGGTGTATAACATCTCAGATGGAGTTGTATTCTTAATGGTTCTATTGACAACAATTTATTCCTATCAGATATCCAGATCTGTTCGATATATAACATTACAATTTGAATTATGTCCAGAGTTGCTTTGTACATAGCATTTCATCCTGTAGAGTGACCAGATCCATTTGATTTATAACATTATATTTTGAGTTATGTCCAAAGTTACTTTGTAAAAAGTGTCTGGTCCTGTATGGAGCTGTTTGATATATAACAGTACATTTTATGTTTTGTCTAATTTGGCTCTGTACAAAGTGTCTGGTCCTGTATGGAGCTGTTTGATATATAACAGTACATTTTATGTTTTGTCTAAATTGGCTCTGTACAAAGTGTCTCATCCATTAATATCTACAGAGCTATTTGTCCAGAAAGGCTCTGGACAAAGTCTGTCATCCTGCCTAGTGTCCAGATCTGTTTGGTGTATAACATTACATTTTATGTTAAGAGCAGCTCTGTAAATAATGATGCTTTCCTGTCTTACATGTGTGTCCTGATCTACATAGTAAAAAAAACAGTGCAAAACAAAAAGACAATACGATTGACTCTTTTTTTTAAAAATGTGCATTTTTTCATATTTGTCATCTTGAACAGCCATTTACTTTGTAAACCCAAACTCTTTAATTTTTTTCTCCTCATATTCTCTACTTTGTGTTTTTCTAGGTCAAAACGTTGATCTTGATGATGCAGAAACTTGGGATGTCCATGTGATAGCTGGTGCATTGAAGCTCTTCTTTCGAGAGCTGAAGGAACCAGTTTTTACATACAGTTCGTTTGATAAATTTGTAAAGGCATTAGGTAAGTGATGCCAGACATTGATTACTTGACTGATGTAATGAGTCCCAAACTCATTGGTACTAATAAATGAAAATATCTAATTCCCTATTTCATTTCTGTATGAAGAATCATTGAGTGTGACTGTAAGATATGTGACCTTTTTATTTTCCTATATTTTGATTCTTTGTTCTGATACTTTTGTTAAGTCTTATGTAAATCTAGAAATGTGAGTTTGAAGTCATATTTGAAGCCAGCAGTTTGTGTCTTATGTTGTCTGTCGTGTTCTTTGTACTTGATTCCATCATATGAACAGTATCGTGAGTGTAGCAACTAGACAAGGGAATCCCAAGCAGAAATGACTAGAACTGGGTACTACAAAATTCTTTGTACCTCGTTAATGGCATTATTTATGAATGTACCACAATACGCACCATGGTATATTGTATGTATATTAGGGTCCAACAAGTCAGTGTTCCAGAGCAAGGACCTGACTGTATTGTTCCGTCTGTCAATAGCTGGACAACAAAATATCTTGCTCTGATTTAAAGCAAAATAACACCATATTATGTCCATTATATTATTAGGAAAAAATAACACCATATTATATCCATTATATTATTTAGAAGAAAAGAAAATATTCCAGCTGAAGAGAAAATCACAGCCATTACTGCATACCAAATGGTCAGTACCATACAGAAGACACATTTGATTTGTGTATGTTAATATTTGTACAAGTTGCAATTTAAAAACTGTAACTGAAGTGGGATGATTAAGCTGACACTATTGCTGATGTTATGAAAGACATGCTGACACTAGAGATTCCATTGAGAAAAATATGAAGTGTTGTCACTGAAGCCTACAATGTACTAGCTACTCTATTGATATAATAGGGAGGGAAACTTTGAGTGGGATGCCAACACCTGTGCAAGATATTTATCAGAAAGTACCAGTAAAAAGAAACAAACTTACTCCACAAATGAGAAAATATTTAGTGGACTTGAGAAGTTACGTAACGTTCATACAGTGAACAAGTGCACTTCTGAAAATCATAGGATGATTTGCAGTCTTACAAAGGAATACTTAACACATTTACAAATACTAGTAATTAAGAAGGTGATGTTGGTTTTTTTTAAAAATTCTTTTAAATAAGAATTTTTCCAAAAGGTTGAAGCTTGCCCAAATATCTGTCACATCATTCCATTTGGCCAGTGCATTGGCATGCATGACATGAGTAGAAGATGTGATTAAAGAATCATAATTATATTTGTAATATTAGCCATTAATTTGTGACAGATACAGCTTTTTTTACAAACCAAGATAGTTTTTATATTGTCAGGAATAATAATAACATGCTGTTATCATTTAATAGTATTACTAAGGAATTTCTGTATGTTCTTTACTGATGGAAAGTACAGAAGTACTGTGGTAAGTAACAAAAGAAAAAATACAGCAGTATGCAGGTAATACAATGCACCTCTAGGAATGACATTATTTGTCTTGTACTAAATTATTTTCTTTTATCAGTTTATTTATAAATAATATATGATGGTTCACACTGTGGAAATAAATATTCTTGCCACTAAAACTTTGCCTAAATACAAGAGAACAATGTTGATTAACCTTTCCATAAATCAAGGCCTAACATTCACTTCTTTCTCTGTTATATCCTGCTCAAATACGTGAATCTTTCATAGTATTTGGTTATAAAACTTTATAGGCATTAAATATTAGAAAGTTTCTTTAAAACTGTTAGTCTAATTAACATGTAATTTCTGATGCCCATAACCATGCATTGAATTGTGATTTTACACTTTACCATACAAATACAAATCTTATAAGTATAATCCCTAACCATTTTCAACCCTAGAATCAATACTTTTACATTAAGGATTTGAGATTAAAACCTTGAAGCTGTTAATAATTTTATTCGTAATTTCATCTGAAAATACTGTGAGATAACATGATTTGCATTTGACAAGTATTAAAATGTTTAAAATTGTCATCTGATGTTGTGAAGAAAGTTATGCAGCCGTTTTCAGATTCACGATATAACATTTTTAGTATCTTCATAAATCATGACCAGTATTTCAGGCATTTTTGTCATTCCCACTTCGTCAGAAGCTTGACCTAGTGATCACCTTGGCATTGGTATGACTGTCTGTATTTCCACATTTCTTCTGTCCAGACCCCATTATTATGTTGTTGTTGTTGTGGGGTTTAATGCCATTTTTCAGCACATGATAGTCTATGCATGGTGGCCAGTATTAATGGTGGAGGAAGAACCTGGGAAAAACCCTGAAAGAACCACCGACCCACGAGAAGCTACTGGCAAGCTTTCTCACATACCCATATTGGCTGAATCCTAGACTCAGACCCACGCAGACAGAGGTGAGATGGCAGTGATCTGTAACGGAGAGCGCTTTAGACCACTCTGCCACTCAACCCCATTATTAAAATGTTTTATTTGGTCAATATCCATCCACACCCTTTTGTTAATGATTTTTATATGGTCAGTTTCCAACCCACAGTTAAAGATTTGTATCTGGTCAGTTTCTTGTGTACATTTGACCACAGGATCATGTTACTTACGTCATAGATACATCTTAATGTGTGCAGTACTAACTGTGACAGAAGTTCAGTGGCCAGATCAACTGATAGAACCAGTAATACATTAGTTGTTGATGAACTTTTGTCATTTCAAAATTTGACCTCTCACGTTTCCCCTTCACTGTAAATTATAGGTTGAGATTTGTCTCCTTTCCAAATTCAGCATTGATTATTTTTCTTGCTCTGTCGCTTATGAAAACATCTAAATTTTTAATAGCATTACAGTTGAAATGAGAGTACTTATAAAGTCATTAGAATATTTTTTAGTATGATGAAAAAAAATTTTGTTTTTTGATATTTGCTTTTGTACAGTGTTCATCCAGCTACAAATAGCAAAGTCAGTGTAGACCATAGACACATTGTGCCAACAGATCAGGTTGTGAATTGGTAGTTCCACTCATTATGCCAACAGGATCTGCCAGTGCTTTATTCATGACAAATCCGACCTATGCTGTTTGCATTTGGCATGTACATGGCTAAATACTTTGTTGTATTGTCATGTTTCTCATATCGGGAAAAGATTGAAATTAATTCTTTTCTAGACCAAATTTCCATTGCAAATATGATGCATAATGACAAATAGTATTTTATGATTAGCATACCTGGCAGCAAGGCCAAGTTAAGATTATGTTATGACCCATGATGCATTGCACTTCCATCAACAGATTGCTTGTTACCTCTTGGAAGACCTGATTTTGATAGAACTTGAATTTTATCTTGAAATTTGAAAACTTGAAAATTGAAATTTGCTTATATCATCATGTGTTTGTGGATGTGTTTGATAATGAGCATGATTACACATACTGTGTCATGCAGCTGCTTGGCTGATCTCATTAAAGACAGATTTTGGATCCTGATTTGATCAAACTTGGAATGTTGACTTCTATCAAGATCTTGCGCGAGTTTGATTATGGGTTCAATAATGTTATTGAGACTTGGTACCATATATACTCACTTATAAGATGAGCCCAACTGCAAACTGCACAGACCCAGATCTGCATTTGCATAATGCACTGGCAGGTCTGGGTTTGTGCATTTTATTAGGGGTAATCAGTAGATCAAACAACATAGGCCTTGATCAGCAGGCACATTATGCTATGGCAGATCAGGATCTATGTTGTTTGTAGTTTTACTCAACTTATAAGCAAGTATCAAATAGACTTATATCAAGATCTCGTATGAGTATAATTATGTGCAAGAGTTGCAGATATTAAAGATGATCTTACATCTGACTGGCTGAACATGCCAACATTTTAGCAACTCTGTCAAATTTAGGTATATATATATATATATATATATATATATATATATATATATATATATATATATATATATATATATATATATATGCATGAGATGATCTTGAATCTGATTGGCTGATTTCCTTACTGCTCAAGAGATGCCATTTCTGACCTGATTTTAATAAAACATTGTAAATTGGCTAATATCCAGATATTGTACCATTTTTATTATGACCAATTTCTATGGATATGAGCAAGATCTATGGACATGAGCAAGATCTATTCATATGAGCAAGATCTATTCATGTGAGCAAGATCTATTCATGTGAGCAAGATCTATTCATATGAGCAAGATCTATTCAGAGCAAGATCTATTCATGTGAACAAGATCTATGGATATGATCAAGATTTATTCATATGAACAAGATCTATGGATATGATCAAGATTTATTCATATGAACAAGATCTTTGGATATGAGCAAGATCTATGGATATGAACAAGATATATTCATGTGAACAAGATATATTCATATGAGCAAGATCTATTCATGTGAGCAATATCTATTCATATGAGCAAGATCTATTCATATGAGCAAGATCTATTCATGTGAGCAAGATCTATGGACATGAGCAAGATCTATGGATATGATCAAGATTTATTCATATGAACAAGATCTATTCATTTGAGCAAGATCTATGGATATGATCAAGATTTATTCATATGAACAAGATCTATAGATATGAGCAAGATCTATGGATATGAGCAAGATTTATTCATATGAGCAAGATCTTTGGATATGAGCAAGATCTATGAATATGAGCAAGATCTATTCATTTGAGCAAGATCTATGGATATGAGCAAGATCAATGGATATTTAGCTGAAACACATTTTATTTAATAAATTTGTAATTGGATATTACAAGAGGTAAAATTAAGAATGTAAAAGGTTAAAATAATGGATATTTATGAGGTGGTCTTGCATCCACTCTTCAGATTTTTTTATGCCAGATTAAGCTGGGTAAATGGGCATATATGATCAAGATCTCAGTTGAACAGGGCTCATATCATCAAGATCTCAGTGGGACAAGGCTTATTTCATTAAGATCTCAGTTGAACAATGCATATATCATCAAGATCTCAGTTGGACAAGGAATAAATCATTAATATGTCAGTTGAACAAGGCTCATATCATCAAGATCTCAGTTGGACAAGGAATATATCATCAAGATCTCAGTTGGACAAGGTTTATATATCAAGATCTTAGTTGGACAAGGCTCATATCATCAAGATCTCAGTTGGACAAGGAATATATCATTAAGATCTCAGTTGGACAAGGTTTATATATCAAGATCTCAGTGGACAAGGCTCATATCATCAAAATCTCAGTTGGACAAGGAATATATCATTAAGATCACAGTTGGACAAGGCTTATATATCAAGATCTCAGTTGGACAAGGCTCATATCATCAAGGTCTCAGTTGGACAAGGAATATATCATTAATATGGCAGTTGAACATAGCAAAGATGGCAGCTATATATCTGATCAGATTTTAATCAAACTTGCTACAACATGTATCATCAAGAGGTTGAATGAGATCTAGAGGATGTAATTTATATCCAAATTTTGATCAAACTTGTTAAACAGGATTATAGTGACAACATCTTGGATTAGTTTGAATATAAGCAAGAGACTATGTAATTTCATTGATAAACATTTAAACAACTTCTGTAAAGACCACTTAACAGAATTTCACCAATTATGATAGAAAGGGTCCTGGACTAAAAGATTTTAAATTTGTAGAAATAATTCCAGACTGCCATCATATATGGCAGCCATTACTAAAAACAGAACAGCTTTTAAATATTTTCTTCACAAAATAACACTGAACAGATTTATAACAGATTTGACAAATAGTTTACCAGCATTAAAGGATTATGGTTAGAGATAGAAGGTATCAATCTGCCATCAGATATGGTCACTGTAACTTAAAATAGAAGAGCCTTAAAACAAGTCTGTCTCAGAAATTAGTCAACAGAATTTGACCAAATTTGATAAAAATCACCATTTCCTGAAGGGTTTACAAATTTATACAAGTGCCGCTGAACTGCCATCCAATATGGCTGCCATTACTAAAAGTAGAAAAGAAAAATCACATCAAACCTTTTCTTTAAAGAAAGCTGCTCAGAAGTATTTGAAGACTTTAGCAGCAAATGTTAAGGTCTTTTAATATGGACATATTATATTGAGATTCCGTCAGATATGGATGAAGATTTTTTTTTAAATTGTGAAACCTCAAAACAGTTGTTTTCTTAGCATATTTAATTAACAGTATTGGGCAGAAATTTGACAGAAGGCATACTCCTGACAAAGATTTTGTGACCATCTATTTTTGCTTGACTGTTAGACAGATATCAGCAGGTGAGTGATGTAAGGCACTCATGGTCCTCTTGTTTTATTAGCATGTTATATCTTTTAATGTATATTGTACATTTTCTCCTGACAGTGATGGAAAAAAATGCAGAGAGGCTGAAGGGAATGAAGGCTGCAATGAATGAACTGCCCAAGTGCAACTATGAAACATTGAAGGTCCTCTTTGGCCACTTAACAAAGTGAGTAGTTCTCAAATGATATGAAACATGTCTCAACTGTCCCCTCAGTAACCAGACTTGTTCTGCAAACTAGTCACATATTTTAGTTCTGATATGGTTGTTCTTATACTATAGTTGTTTTCAGATGCCATTGCAAATGGTATATGGTGCAGTACATATAAATATATTAATGCATACAGCCTGAAAAATGGATAAAGTTTGCCTTTATGCAAACTCTAATAATTCCATACTTTTGTTTCCACTGGTAATGTGAACATTACAAAAGGTGAAGGTCCAGATACCATGGTTTCTTCTTTAGGGCTGTTCCATTAAAACATAAACCGTCCGGGGGAAGGCACTTTCAGATTCAACCAACCCGCAACAGAAGCAATTTTTAAAAAAGTATGATCCACCATCAGATATGTTTTAGTCAAAAAACACTGCCCCCTATATTTTTTTAAACATAATTTATGGTTATGGGTTAGTGGGCAGCAGAAGCGATTTTAATATTGGGTTGGGGACAGAAGCGATTTAAATGACAGCTGGCTGGAGGTAATCTACTGAATTCTTATAGATCATATAATCTACTGCATATTTTTATTTGTGTTCAGTCATTATAATCAATCTTTTGTCCCTTTGTTTATGTCACAGCCATGTATGTTTCTGATATTGTGAAATCACAAGTTTTCTTCATGGCTTATTATTTGTAGATATCATTGATCAGACCCTTAATACCTACTAATTTATTGTAGATGTCATTGAGCAGACCTTTAATACCTACTAATTTATTGTAGATGTCATTGATTAGTCCCTTAATAAATACTAATTTATTGTAGCTGTCATTGATCAGTCCCTTAATAAATACTAATTTATTGTAGCTGTCATTGATCAGTCCCTTAATAAATACTATTTTATTGTAGATGTCATTGATCAGACCCTTAATACCTAATTTAATGTCCATGAATATAGATTTTATGCTAGGGATTTCTATTCTGATAAAGAAATCATAAATTTGTATCCTTACTAAACTGTGTGTTTACTAAAGTGATCACTATGTTTTGCTATTTTTATTTATTGTCAGGCATGCTGCTTTTGATTTGAATAATAATTAAATTTTGTATTGCTTTAAATTTGTGGTCAGATGCTATGATTCCTTGTTTTTATTTTTTTCAATAAATGTTTTGATAAACTTATAATAAATGATTTGTCAGAAAAACATCAATGCATGTGGAAGTGTTGTAGAACATTTTCTGCATACTTTTATATTATTATTTCTTTATTTTTATGCCTTGTTGCAAGACTAATATAAGTTTATAAAAAAAGAAATATAGCAAGTTAAACATTTTTATATCATAAATTAGATTTTTTTAAAATATATGAAAGTTAAGGAATCATTTTTTCCCAGAGTACTCGTAAGATCAACATCATTGCAGTTAACTGTATGTATTGTCAACAGCATCATCATCATCATCATCACTGATGGCCTAGCAGTAACATTCTGCACTTTCAATCCAGTTGTCACAGGTTCTATCACCTACTTCTAGTCTTTCATATGAGTCTTATACCTATGGTCTGAGGGGTTTTCATGGCAGAGTGGTATAAGATGCTTGTCTTGTGATACAGATCTGAGGGGCTTCCATGGCAGAGTGGTACAAGATGCTTGTCATGTGATTACTTGCCTCCAGTGTGTACATGAGAATGTTGCCAGTTACTTGCGGAAGGTCATTGGTTCTACATAAGTGGTGTTTGGTGTCTCAAAAGTACTTGGATTTTCTTCATCAGTAAAACTGGCTGCCATATATAGATCCTCTTGATCTGAAAATGGTGCAACGGCCATAATTATCTACTGAAACATGAGGTATCGTGTCTAAATGACTTTGGCTGTTAGAGATAAACATCGAAACAACAGGTTCCATGTGCCAAAGTGTACTAAGGTGCTTGCTTGTACAGATAACTTGCACATCTCAGAGTGAGTTTTTGTCACAGATCAACCAATTTGGGTTGGTGTTCTTTCGGGTTCTTCCTCCATCTAATATATTGGCTACCTTGTTGAAACATAGCATTACCCTCCTCCAAAAAAAAACCTCAAACTAAATTGACAACCTAATCAACAACCACAACAGCAGCAAAGGTACTAGTCAATCATTTTTTCCACAGCTGTATGAGTTTATCAGTTTTGACTCAAGTAATTTTTGTAGACCTTTGAATATCATCAATGATGCATTTCTAACAATTACCAAATAGTCATCTCATCATCAGTTGGTACAAATGGATTTTTCATGGTGAGCATATGAGATGGAGAGGTCTTGAGCAATCCTGCTTCACATGCTGCTGAAAAGTTATCTCCCCTGCAAGGATGCTGCCAGAATTTCAGGATTTATTCTAAGTTTTGTGTGTGTGTGATCTCCAGTGAGGAGGTAGTGGCAGGAGGAAAAGCCATTGTTAAATATCTCCCTAACACTTAAATATCTGTCACTGTTTCTTACTTTTCCACTCTATTTAGGTTCTACTGAAATGAAAATATTGAAAGAGATGTCATCTCTAGTTGTGTAGCAATTATTACTGTGATGTCATTGGGCATGGTCATGTGTTTGTAGTGGGGTCTTGGTTGGGATGGCAGAAAGACCATAGGCTCACTCCATATTTGACAGCTAATTACAATGTTGTCAAAAGAATTAAACAATTCTAACAATTCAGTTGGATTCAGATTATATACTTGATTCATAGTCAGTGAACAGGTTCTAAAATTGATGTGTTTATTTTGGAGCCATGTTCCTCCATCACATTCAAGATTTTAATATACCAACAGTGAAATTAGTGCAGCTGCATCCTAAATTACTATTTTATTGACTTCAAATGTTTTTTAATGTGAGACTTTAATGCCAGAACTCATAGCTTCAGTGATTTGGGGGTTAAAAAATGAATTTCTTCTCAAACAAATAAGTTTGGTGCAGATTACATTGTTTTTAATGATATTGTGAGAATTCTTGATATGTAAAAACTGCACAAGAAATAAACATCAGATCAGGAAATTAATACCACTGGGAAAATACTGATAGGAATATGCAGAAATAATGATATTATTATTTAAATGGACTATGTGTTGACACTATAGTTTGGTTCTACAACTTTGCAAAATAGATACATAGGAATAACCAAACATAAACAAAACAAATTTTATCCATCTTGCTTTGAGTTTACACAGATCAGTTAGTCCCATATGTTTAATGTCATTTAATGGTTGCACATAGAGAGCATGTACTTCATTTGGTAATACATCTGCATGATATGAAAGTTAGTCTTGTCATTCTTTTGTTGCCATATTGATTCTGCCAACTAGAGATCTTCACACACTTAATTATGTTGTATGGAGATTCTCTGAGGAATCCTATGAGCATTAATCTGTTGATTGTTTCTGAATTTAATTTGTTCCTCCTCCTCTGTGTATGAGTATTGTTCTATAATGAGAACTCACTTTCATTGTCTGCTGTCAGAAAAGGTAAATACATAACTAGTTTGAACAAGTTACTGTTTTTTATGGCTGTGCAAATTTCAACATATCACAGATATTATATTGGATATCTCTGTTCCAAAAAGAAAAGTTTTCACAAACATGAACTCTTCCAAAGTTCCTTGAATCAACGCTTTGCTGCTGCTTGTGCCAGATTTTTTTCTCTTCTATAATGCTGTACTAGGGTTTTGAGTTCAACATTCCCATAGTCTGTTTGTTCAGACATGGGTATCTTGAATATGCCCTTTTTTATTTGTTAAATCCTTATTTATTCAGTTTATCTGAATGCTGAACTTAAAATAGCACAAAAGCTCTCAGTGCTGAATGTCTGGTGAAAAGAAACTAAAATTCCACTGAGCTTTTAAATTGCCGGCATTTAGGATTGCTAGTTTCAAAATAACGCTGCATAATAGGTTAGATCTATCCAACATGTACATTGGGCTACATCATTTTCAGGCTCAAAATCACATACTGGTATTTCCAGTGACATTTTCCCAATATCCAGCAGACTGATATACATGAAATTCATTGTCATCATAGCTATCACCAGCCAGTATTTACCAATTGAAAACATCGTCTGACGACAAATCCTGTTGTGATTAATCCATTTTGTTTTCCTGTGTGGCCCTTATTTGAAACATGCATTTGTAAAACTTCCATGATGAAAGTAAGGTTAAAACTACCATCAATGCTTGTTTCAGTGCCCAATGGGCTAATCAAATTTAGTTTAATAGCCTTGTCGAAACTAAGTATACAGCTATTTTAACATTTTCGCATCAAGCGCTGGGAGATGGCTTCTGGCAGCACGAGTTACATCGTGACATGCACTTTTAAAGTTAAAAAAGTTTGATGTAATTTGAGGAACGTGTATCACTGCTTTAAAGTACACAAATTCATACAAATCTGGTGCACTTGCATGTAGTGGCATCATTTTTGACCCAATATTTTATTCATGTGAGTTAGACCACTTGGAGGTGTTAGATGCAATTTTCAGTATATATTTTTTTCTTCTTCTGACAAACCCACCAGCAATTTCTCATTTTGTTGACACAACGCACAACAGAAGTGATTTTCATAACCAGCCTTCCACTGTCAGAATCAAAATAGTTTGAAACACAACCACCTACAGAAGGTTTTTTGAAGTGCCCATCCCCAGGGGGATATATGTTTTACTGGAACAGCCCTTAAATACATTCACCCAATCACATGAATGACAATTAGATGGGAAAAAACTCTTTAACTTGCCATGATCACTTCTAGGTGGCACCTGTTTTAAGATTTTGTTTAGTACTATAGAGATAGTTCTACAAGACCTCCTGAAAATCCTTTGAAAATCATAACAAATTCAAACCATGTATACCCAAAGTCTTCATTTTTATAATGTAGTAAGGTTGTTGCTACATGTGGTAAACATTATTCTTTTTATTATCAATATTGCTACACGTGGTAAACAATTTTTTATGCAGCATGGACTTGGTTTATTATGACCTTGTGCTCCAACATGGAATCAATGCTTCATGTTCTTGGGTTTTTTTTAATGTGAACTGCATACATATTTCCACTTGATTTATTAATGAGTGTTTTTTTTTGTTGTTAATATTTTATATACTTTGGACTTAATTTCCTCATTTTATGGTGCTTTTTCCATTTGGTCTTATTTAAACTTGACAATGAAAAATTCGAAAAGTTTAAAGTGAGTAAGGACACTAATGATGTATACTTTGCATGTGCTAAATCTTCTTTAGGTATAGTTATTTACGTATGCATGCAGTGTATTCAGTCTTTAGTTGGAAAATGTCTGGTATATGGTGTTGCAAAAGAGCATTAAAAAAAAAGAAAAAGGTGAAATTTCGTCCAGAAGAATGTAATATTTGAGCCTTTACCTTAAGAAGGCTTCAGTTGTAAGAATGGCGGGGGACATCACAACAGTTCTCCCTCGATACAAAGTTAGACGTATGATAATGGTGGAGATTATTACATCAGCATACATGTATTTGGAGGAACAAGAAGCTTCATAATTGTTGCAGAATTCATCGCAGATGCTGCTATAGCTGCAAATGCATCAACTGGTCAGGAAGTTATGACATCGTTATTAAATTTGGGTCAGTTATTGTCCGTCCTTCGATCACAATCATGGATAATTTGGACCTTATGGGGGAGTGTATCCCCATGTCTAGGCTGCACAGTTGGCAGAAGAAAAGGAAATTACAGACTGTCTGTCGTGACCTGTGGAATTCTAAAGCATTTTACTTGGAAAGTCAACTATTAGTGTCTTTTTGCCACAATAGTGTAGGATCCTTTCAGGCACTTTTACCACTAAGTTGACAACACAGATACAAATATCACAGTGGTAAATATAAAGTTCTGCTGTTCTACAAGGTGGATAAGAGAGACTTTCACCTCACAATATCATGACAACATCTTTAGGGTTTGACCTGGCATTTCTAGTCAATTATTGGCTTACCAAAAAAGTGGGCAGTGATCATGCCTGGGAATCAACAGCTTGGATTACCAAGGTCAGTAAAAGATCAGCACACCATTCTATGGCTAAAGCTTGGCCTACATAGTTTTTTGGTAAGATGAGACACCTGTCTTTGGTCATTATGACTTGAGTCACACAATTCCATGGCACCCTCTGTGACACCCTTTGGGTCACCATTATTATTTGGATTGGGGAAGTGAGGGCTTAAGCAGCACAGGAAGTTCACTCCCAACTGGCCATGCCTGATGTTCAGACATTTAGGCCAAATCAGCTATGGCCTCAGAGGAGAGATGAACACAAGCAAAGAGATGAGGCCAAATACTGTCAGATCAGCAACAGGACATTTCATCCTCAATCAAATTTTAAGATGCAGCAGGCTTCTCAGTAGAGGAGGCAGCTTAATGAAAGGATAAGAAACAATGTTTCTTTTTCCCCAAGCCTCCTTAGAATCACTGTTGAGTCAGTAGAAAGCCTACTTGCTTGGCACCAAACTACTTCATTTCCATCAGCATTGGATCAGCCTCTTGTCATAAAACAAATAGGTTATCCTAGTTGTTTCCAAGGAGATTCAGATATCATTTATCTACCCTTTACCTCTCTAATCTTCTTCTCATTTCATGATGCACATTTTCTAGAGAATGCAGAGATTTTGTGGGTGAAGAAGACTGTCAAAAACCTGAACTCTTAGGTTTTATTCCAGTCTTTTTCAACTGTCAGAGGCAAAATGAAAGCTCAGACTGGTCATAAAACTCAGTCAACAAATACACTAAAGTGGTGCTAAAGTTCAAAATGGAGGCAGCTCGTTCAGTCAGACTTTTCACCCAAAGGGATGAATATGCAATCAGTCTAGATTTGACATAAAACTCTGCCAACAAATACAGTGTGATCTAGATTTGACTGATGCATATTCATCATCCTTATTCATTCAGCTGCATACAAGTTCCTTCAATTTGACTACAAAGAGGAACTATATGTTTCCTGAGCTCCCATTTGGTTTCAACATTATAACTTCTGTTGTCATCATTTCCAGACAACGTTATCGACAGATACTGTAACATATATGGATGACATCTTCCAAAAACACATGGTAAGATCTATTTTAGTGAAAGGTAGAAACACTCTCCAGCCACATTTAGGTTTTAAAGTGAACTGGATGAGTGTTGGATCTTGACCTATTCCAGCCTTTGGCCATCCGGGCATGGAGTTTATCATCGATCTCAATATCATCAATGTTAAGCAATTGAACATAACTTCACTTATTTAGATTTAGTCATTTCTACATTGCAAGCATGGTCCTTACTCATCCAACTCCATAAATGAAAGGGAATGTTGATTGTGCCCCATCTCAACTTCAGCTGTACTTTTTTGGATAGTTTTCTTAGGAATCATTTTCTATGCAACATAACATTTTGACATCATAAAGAATAATTAAGACCATCAATCAAGATTCAGGAGCCCAAAAGGAATCACCTTATACAACCATTAATCTGTCCAGCCATCTGCCCCTTTTACACATCATGTAGCTAGAATAGTTTAGTAACCTTTGCACATAATTTAATATTATTTGGTAGAGGAATTGCATGTTAGAGGTTTCATTTTGTTAGGTCCAACTTTTATGGAGCTGTTGCCATATGTCCTTGCAGCTCCAGTAAATCAGATCTTTGTAAGCAGCATAGCTTAAGATCCAGTTTGATCTGCACATTTAATTATGGCCATAGATGTTCCTTTTGTGGATCTTGTCAGTACCATATTTAACATCTTCCGATTGAAGTCACTTTTAACAAGCATAACTCTGCACACCTTACATAATTGTATGCTATTTGGTAGGTAAATAACCAATTATGTATATGTATGCCTTTTTAAAGATTTTGTCTTTTTATTGTGAATATGGTGAATTTTTTTTTCTCCCCTTTTTCTTAAATATTATATCTCCCCTACTGCAGATTGTTCTAACCAGCATAGTTCATGAACCCTTCAGTATATTCTGATGAGATTTGGTGTGTACTTTGGCTCATGAACCTGGATCTGCCTCTTATAAGTTTTGTATTGTCAACTCCATTTAGGATAGAGTTATAGCCCTTGAAAATTAACTTTTATCTTCATGTTAGATGTTTCTTGCAATTGGAAAAACTCAAGAACCATTTAATGTGTTCTGGTAAAAGAATTATGACTACTATCACAATGACTTACATGTACTTATATGATTTAGTCTTATTTTAGAAGAGTTATGGTACTTATGGCTCATAATCCAGATTTGGGTTTCTGCCAAATAGTATCAGAGTTTTTTAATTTCAGCCAAAATTTGCATGCATTCAGATTGATTTCCAGTATTCCACAACATCATTTACAAGAGTTATAGCCCCTGCTTCCATGTTCTTGGTTTTAACAGCATACTTTTACTGAAGAATATTGCATTTCAGCCAGACATTTTATTCCCTCCTTACATAACTGTGAATGAGTTGGATTTCCTGGCTCCCAACTTTGGTTTTCCAGTGGAAGTTATTTCTGTTCAAGGCCCTTTTAAGTAAATTGATGAGAATGATGTCCTTTGTGAGGCATCCACCACGGCTAGCTCTGTGTATTTCTGGACATACAAAAACATGGGGGGAAAGACAATACTGTTCAAAAGAGCATTATACAATTCCTTTAACAAGGAAGCCAATCTACTGGACAATTTTAGTTGGAACTTGTTTGTAATGTCACCTAGTGTAATAGTTACAAATATGTATCTCACAGTTAAAATCACAGTAACATCCTTGTCAGGATTTTCTAAAAGTAGGGAGTGGGTTTATCACTATGAAAAAATATTTTGCTAAAAATTTGTGACATTCAGAGTTGGATTTATCATGGGAGAATTGCAATAATGCTAGATTTTCTAAGATGTTCAACTTTGGCAGATTTGAAATCATTTTTTATTTCTTTCCATCTTCTGAATTTTACTTGTGAAAGCTTTTAATGTCAGTTTCTGTTTCTCTGTATTTTTCAGATTGATAGAAAGTGAAAAAGAGAACAGAATGAATTCATACAGTGTTGCAATTGTGTTTGGCCCATCACTGATATGGCCAGAGATCGCAGCTGCAAATTTAGCAACTAGTATAGTGTATCAGAGTAAAATAGTGGAATATATTCTTGTAGAATACAAAAATATATTCAGGTAAAATAACACAGATTACCATGGCAGTGACATTCCTCGTGCTGTATACAGTTCTTTGTACATGCCTAAATATAAGTGACTGGATACAGATGATACTGTCTTTATATATATGTATATTGTTATGTCATTTGGCTGTTAAGCCTTTATATACATGACTCTACAATCAATTACAATTAATTAATTTTATATTCTGCTGTTGTCATTGTTTACAGGAAATAGAGATACATTAATCCAGTGTAGTATGTATGCATGTGGTAGTGGGCTCAAGGACATTTTTATGTAACCTTTGTTGTCATGTGTGAAATATATGTATCACTTTATGGCAGGACAGCATTGTCATAAAGTAACTATTGACAACATTGTCAACAACTGACAGCTGACAGCACTGTTAGCAACATTATGATTCCTTGTTCATGTTTTGTGTTAAAATTTTGGCGAGTTACATACAACAAATGATGAGTTACTGAAAACAAGCAGTGTATTAAAATAATCAAAGTATAGAGATCAGGGCTGATAAATGAAATCAAATTGCTCATTGTAGTATTGATATACTGTATATCCTTGTTTTTATGTCCAACTGAAAAACAAAAGAAGTCCTGATCTGCTTTGGTATACTGCATCAGGGTCTGTGTTTGTTCTACGGATTACTTCTAACAAACTGCAGAGACCCAATTCTGCTGGCAAATTATGTGATGGCAGATCTGGGTCTGTGAAAGTGTGCATTTGGACTCATCTTGCTAATTAGTATGTATGATCGTCTCTTATTACAACTTCTGCTTCTGATGTTGAATTATTATATTGAGCCAGCTATGGCAGAAGCTTGACATTTTGGTTCCTGTGTGCATGTCCAGCTGTTTTTGTGTCCATCCACATCCTACATTAACCTCAACATGAAAGATTTTTACTTTCGTTTTAAAAAAGTTTGTTTAATAAAAGGTAATCCATTGTTCGGACAGTAAAATCTGTCACTAATAATAGAGGTTGTTTAAATCAGGTTTTGCTATATAATGATTTTCCTTTTCAAAAAGAAATGTGAGTTACAAATGTTCTTTTACATATCAGTGGTTAATCAGTGATATATTTTGAAAGAGACTGTATTATATTCAAGCCATGAGAATGACATGTAGTCACTTGCCAGTGTTGTAATACTTCGATTATGTCAGGCATTGCTTGCGTGCAGTAAATCATCATTTGGATACGTCACATAACAGTGTGCATACAGACACTATGTTTTACAAAATTCTTGTGTACAAACATTCTTTTGTCTTAAGAAAACTAGGGATTAAACTTTCATGAATGAGAGATTTTTGGTCAGCTAATGTTAAAAATCAATTGTAGATAATGGGTTTTGTGTAGCTCAAATCATGAAATATGGATTTTCTTATGTTCTATAGGTGATACAGATCTAACCAATGTACTTAACTCTTGTTTTAAGTATTGCAACATTTGTTACGTCTTTAAGGTTATCTGTTAAGATTTAAGAATGAAAAATTGCCTTATTTTAGTTTGTAATAATTTAATAATTAGTTTATAGTCATAATACACAAGGTGCTTGATTTGTTTTACATTGCATTTACAATAATTGCATAAGGAGAATGACGAAAAATGATAAAACAAAAGAGAAACCAATGCTTAACATTTACAGGTATTCACAAAAAATTTATCACTACAGTATTATTCATTTGAATTATTCATGTTTTAACTGTCTAATTTGCTTTAAACCAATCAAGTTATCATTTACGTACCGTGTGATGCTTCTTTTCCTTAGAGACCTAAAGTCATGTAATCAGAATTATTTTAGTATTGACTGTGACAAATTGATCGATTACCTTATGTATGTACATGTACTCAAAAATAGACCATGAGACTCATTGGATTCCACAATACTCATTCAGCAAGTATTGGTTTTGTTGCCGGAAGAAAACCACAAATAACAACTGGGATTTCATGGGCATACTTCTGCTTTACCAGTAGCATTTTACCATGTTTGAAATACCCACACTTACCTTAATAAGTGCACACCTCTCTTGTTCAAACTTGCGTAAAAATAGACATTTCTTAATGCACCTGCTTCAATCCTTATACACCATACACAATAGAGATTGCTGCTAAATTATGCCTAGGACATAATGATCTTGGAGCCTACTATGATGCATGTTTTGTGTATCTTTACAACTTAACTTTGTGGGCTAAATCCCTCTCAGAATGAATTGTATGTGCTTTATTGGACAAGCCAATATTCATTGAGAAAATATTCCACCCAAGTGGAGAGCTAGACTAAGAAAGCCAAGTCCACCCGAGTCCACCCGAGTGGAGAGCTTGACTAAAAAAGCCAAGTCCACCAAAGTGGAGAGCTAGACTAAGAAAGCCAAGTCCACCTGAGTGGAGAGCTAGACTAAGAAAGCTAAGTCTTCATGTATTATATACCTTTAATGAGGAAAATGTTTTAGGTGTGTGATTATTGAGTTTTAACTTCATGAACTATAACCAAATAATATTTTGAGCTCAAAGTATGGTTTTTTTTGTTAAGATGGTATACAAATGTAAATGTTCCTTCTTGATTGTAATTCTCGGTTTTATTTATGTGTATTATTTTATTGTTGATTTAATTGTTCATCTTGTATAACACTAGTGTGACACTTGCTGCTAATAAAATAATAATAGCAGATTGCTCATAACCCTTGACTTGTTCTTCAAGCAGTGAGAGGTATTCACTCTTGTTGGTTCATATTTTTTTTTTTTGGTGTGATACCTGGTACTGTAAAACTTGGGAAATGAGTATGTCAGAATTGAACATGCCAGGGTTTTATTTTTTAAAAATCATTCCAATATACAGAGAAACCTCTCAGACTAAAATCACCAAAAGAAACATTTTGTTTTGTTGCATTTTCAGTTTTCATAGGTTCTGGTTCTTTTTTTCTTCAGTTAAGAATGATATGTGAGCAGGTGTTATCTCAAATGGAGAAATTTATGTTTTAGCAAGACATCCATAGCCATTCAGTCTGTGATAATTAGGATTTCAGTACACCTGTGTATGTTTCTATGCTAGCTTTTATTTTTACTTACCATGGCTGTCAGCTGATAAAGACCATTTGCTGACCACATGCTTTGTTTTATGGAGTTCATTTTATCATAAATTTGACATTTGGAACCTTGAAATTTCGTTTGGTTTTCGGATAGAGGAGTTTCGTTTTACTGAGTTAAAGGTCAGTAATATTAAAAAACAAATTAGGGACCAGAAACTTTCATTTTAAAAAAGATTTCAGTTTAGTTTTTTTTGGGCAAAGTAGCGTAAGTAGGCCGTTTAGTTGCCAAGCAGTAGGAATATTATGATTTGCCCAAGAACACAGTGGTAACTGAAGTGATGGGAAGGTTTGAACCTGCACCATTTAATTGGTGTATCTGGAACTTTAACCAGTGAACACCATGGTTGCTATGTTGGTAGACTGAGATGTAGGTCTTGAGAGGTTTCTTTTCTTCTCTCCATAATCCATTTTAACTTTCCACAAAATGAATACAGTATATACAATGTACATGTTGAAGCCAATTACTGTTTTATTCCAGTAAGTATCTGTGTCATAAATATACAAAAACTTTTACTTTTGTTACTAACAGTTAATTGTATGCAATCATATCTGTTGATCAGTTTGTTTACATTTAAATTATTTTTCATATTTTTTTTAGACAAGAATGTCTTCATAAATCATTACTTAGTCTTCTGCCTTTGAAAATCATGTACAAATCATAGTTTGAACACTTGCGATATTTTTGGTTAGTTTAATTAGTCAACACTTTTGCAGTACTAATGTTGAAGAGTTGACAACAAATCACAAGTGATATACAATACTCTACAAATATGTGATGAATTTTGCACCAGTTCATGAATACCATATAACGATACCTTCTCTTTGTCACATTTTGTATATTATATACATTGTATATTTATTTTGAATATGAATATTGAAGCTTTTTGTAATGTACGGAATATTAAATAATACACGTCGTAATTTGTCTTGCTGGTAAAAAAAAAAGGTCACTCCCTCACTATAAGGCCTCTCCTTGTAAGACAGTTATTGTTGCAAGAAATGTATTTTTATGAATCTTGTTCCATTAAGTAGTAAATTTCAGTTCTGTGTCCTTGATTATAAGACAGTCTCACTAAAAGTAAATATATGGCTTCCATTGACAGCATTATAATGAGAAAATACTGCGTAATGCACTTAATTATAAGGCATTCTCACTCTAAGTAAGCGTATTCTTTGACTCCCATGGGTAGCTTTATGAGGAATACTGTGTTATGAACATTAATATAAGCCTGTCTCACTATAAGTAAATATATTATATGGCTCCCATTGGCAGCATTATAATGAGGGAATAGTGTTATGTACTTTATTATAAAGCTGTCTCACTACAAGCATATTCTTTGGCTCCTGATGACAGCATTATAATGAGGGAATAGTGTTATGTACTTTATTATAAAGCTGTCTCACTACAAGCATATTCTTTGGCTCCCATACACAGCATTATAATGAGGGAATAATGTTATGTACTTTATTATAAAGCTGTCTCACTGCAAGCATATTCTTTGGCTCCCATTGACAGCATTATAATGAGGGAATAGTGTTATATATTTTATTATAATGCTGCCTAATTATAAAGCAGTATACTCTATCGCTTCCATCGATAGCATTATAACTAGGGAGTACTGTTTCGTGCACTTCATTAATAGGCAATCTTGCAGTAGGACATATTCTCTGACTACCAAGGATAGTGTTATAATGAGGGAGTACTGTATTTTACATTTTATATGAGTACTTAAACAGTAAGTAACATATAATCTGTTGAAGTTCTTGTTTTTTGATAAAAGTATATTTTGGTATTTAACATAATATCAACAAATGAGACATAATTTTGTATTTTCTTCTTTAGGTATAGACTGAAAGAGTATGTGTTCTATGAACTTTACATGGTCATTTATTCCTGTCTGGATAAATATAATAATGAACTTACCTGCTACATAAAGGAAGGCAACATGCGATTGGCATTATTCATTTTTACCACCCATATTGTCTAAGCCGGTCTTGAAATTACCAGTAGTCCACTATCCCAAAACTAGTATACCTACCATTGGACTAGTAAATTTACACTGGGAATTGTCTGAGTTTTGGTATTAATCCTCATATTAAGTAATAAATTGTAACTGAAAGGCAAAGTTTTGTCATTGGTTTAGATATTCTCTTTGTCTGCTAGAAGCACAATTTATCAATTATCCATCGGTATGAATCATTTACAGCATTCCTATGATGTAACCAACTTCTGTGGATTATAAAAACTCGGTAGGATTAGTAGATTTTGAAAACTATTAATCCTTATGGACTTCGACATGATTTGTGTAAAATTCGAGCCCTGTACAGTTTGGATATTCATATGCCTTGCCATTTCACATTCCATTGATTATCATGTTCCATATAACCAGATACTTTTCATGAAATAACATTTTTTGTATATGAAAGAGCAGTAATGACGGTTTGTTAAATATGTTTTTATTATATGGATTAAGGAACCAAAATAATCATTATCAATATACTTAACCTGTTAATTTTGATGGAAAGTTTAGATGTGTACAAAAATTTGCTTAAACTTAACATGTACATGGATCCATTTTAATGTAGGTTCTTGCTTGACAGTGTATATGCATATATATCTATGTATATGGTTTAATGGCACATCAGCACAATCCTGGCTATTCAGCCCTGGTTAAATTTAGGTATTCCAAAACTGGTTTATGTTATCTATTGTCCATCTGTTAGCACAATTTGTTGTTCCTATTCCTAAACTACTTAGAAGATTGTTATGAAACTTTATATGCACATTTGTCTCTAGTTGGTCTGAAGTGAAATGGTGATGCTCAGAAATTAAATAAGGCCATCATAGTGGCCATCTTGAAAATCTTTTCCTGAAAATCTTTTCCTGAAAGCATGGTTTTGACTAAAAGACTTTTACAATGTCTAGTTGGTCTTAATGAAACTGGTGCCAATCTGACATCCAATGTGGGCACTATGACAGGAGGATTTCACCAGAAGGCTTCTTATCATGTCTAGTTGATCTTCAGTGCAAAATGATGCTGATTTAGCATCTGATATGGTAACACGTTAACCATCTTGAAGAGCTTGTTAATTTCGCTACTTTGCCTGAATGGAAGGTCATATCAACATGCGTTTTTCACCGGAAGAGTGATTAGGGTATCTAATTGGTCATAAATGAAAATTGTGCCACTTTGACATCCAATATGGCCACCACAGCAGCCATCTGGAAAATTTTGTTATTGCTTCTTTTTATCCCAGATGGAAAGTCCTGTCGATGTTGGGTTTTCACTAGAAGACTAATTATGACATCTATTTGGTCTGAAATGACAGTGGTGTTGATCTGACCTCATAAATAGCCACCATGGCACTGTTTTGAAAATCTGGTTATTGCTACTCCATTTAAATGCAAAGTCAGCAGCTTGAGATTTTCATTAAAAGGCTTCCTGTGGTGTCTAGTTGGACCTCAGTGACAATGATGTCAGTCTGCATCCAATATGGCCAACATGGTGGCCATCTTGAAAATTTTGTTATCACTACTTCAGTAAATATCCATATTAATATGGACAATGTGGTCAAAATGACAGCAGTATTTGACCAAACAAATTCACCAAAAGATGTATACTATCCAGTTGGTCCTAACTGCAAGTGGTGACAAATTGTATATCAAATAAAGCTGCCACACTGGCCATCTTGAAAATCTTGTTATCACTACTGCTGAACGAGTGGTCATGTTGGAATGGGGTTTTCAAAACAAAAAAGTCTTATAATGATGTCTTGTTTGAACAAAATAGAAACATTATGCCATTCTTACATCCAGTATGTCTGCCACACTGGTTAACTTGAAGATCGTATTACATGTGAATATCAAGGATGGTTTAAACACTTGGCAAGTCAAAAAGAATAAATGGTCAAATCGAAAGTCTTGGAAACTCTTTTGGACAGTGGAGTGTCAGTCCTTTCTGGGTACTCTCTGTTATATAAACCACAAGCTTTTCAAAGTCTAAAACCTTCTCAGCTGGAACATAATGCCAAAACATGGAAAAATATCGCCTTTTATGAAGAGCGTGTTAGGCTTAGTCTACACCCAAACTCGACAGGGGGTACTTGACATTGTAATACAAATTATATGCAGTAATTAAGCCTGTCTCAACAATTAAAGATCCATTTGCATTGTTAATGAAAGTAACACTTAAACAAGACTTTTTTAATAAAGATTCTGACCTTAAAATGTGCCATGGTTCCTTAACATCTGGAATCAATATGACTAACTGGTTGATCCATTTTAAAGTACTTTGTTTAAAACATATATAATTCAATCAGAATGACTTGGTATTTTGATTTTTCAAAGAATTATTTACCATTGCCAAGTGTACCCAAAAAAAAGGAAGTTAAGTGCATGCCTCTTGCATATGTCAGATGTGGGAAATATCTGATTCACATCCAGCATGCATCATGCATGTACACCATTGATCTTAGGAGGACCAGCCCCTAACAACTATGCAACAGAAAGGTCAAATTTCAAGGTCATTTTATACCAGCTATGCTAAATAACTAATAGATACATTAATGGCATCATTGTCTCAATATAATCAGTTTTTCATACTCGAGTTTATTCCATCAAAATATAATCCTGAACTTATATATGTGAGCTTATGTAACATGGCTGATTATCCAGACAGAAGAGACTGGAAACTGGGACCGGACCACCTTTTCACAGAAACTGCTCAGGTCCATGCACATAAATTTTAGGTGTGTGCATAAAGAATAAATACATATCAAATTACTAGGAAATTCAAATGCATAACCTCCCACATTTGTGTGTGTTTTGTTAGCAAAGATTATCTTTCCCCAGGTATCATTACTGTCCCTTACACCTATATAATTATTTTCCTTGTACTAATATTGATTGAAAATTTTTATCGTATAGATCTCAAAGACTTAAATTTACACCAACAATGATCTTGGAATAGTAATAAAGGCATTTACAAATAAAATGAACAACCTTTCTTCATGTGTTCGAGTATAATATTGGAAAAATTGTCTACTCAGAATTTACTAACACAGACTACATATCATATATACTCACTCACTGTTAGAATCCAACTGCAAACAATATTGCCTCTTTTCAGCCTCACATAATGTGCTGGCAGATCAAGGTCTGTGTTCATTTTACTGATTACTACTGACAGTCTGCATTGACGGGTATTGGCTGGCACATTATGCAGCAACAGATCTGGTTCTCTGTAGTTTGCAGTTAGACTCAACATATATATATATATATATATATATATATATATATATATATATATATATATATATATATATATATATATATATATATATGGTAGTAACATTTACCAATTTCTCTTTCTTGCCCTCTGGATGGGGCATATATTTCAGTTTCTACCTATATCTGTCACATTGCATAAATTTGTTGCTACTTATTACATTTTGAAGGACTAAGTGGATTTAAGTGAAATATTTTATGAGGCTTGCCATTAAATTAGGAAATTTTCAATTTGAAGCATTTTCTGACATAATTTGGACAGACTGATAGTCATGCTTCATTTAAAACTTGGCCTTTTTTCCTGAACTAAGCCTTCAATTGCACCATATTGACATGGCATATGTGTCATATGGAAATATTTCTACTTTCGGTTAACCTTTTGCATGGAATAAATTTACAAATTAAAAGAAATGTTTTTCTCACAAGAGTAGTAAACAGTAGAGCAAGCTTACATCTCCCCAAATGAATTTTCTTTAGCTCTAAAAGATCTTTTATTTTAAATTCCAATCATCCATCAATATATGGTTGTATGTTTAAATTTCATGAAGGTAGTTGATTGATTTCGTAAAAATAAAAAAATTACATTCCTGTGATATGATAAATGGTTGATTTGTTGTACAATGCATGTTACATTTTTTGGCTTATTTTGCTTTTTTCACAGACAATAAAGGGGTTGATTTTTGTAAGATATATAAAATAATTGATGGTTTTACTGGAGATTTGTATAATCATTCATTTTCTCTGGAATGCTTTAATTGCTTTACAATAAATGATGAAAGGGCACAAAGAAGTTTCATGCCTTTCAGTTACTCACTTTTGTCCTGGTGGAAATTATTGTCATAGTGAAAATATTTGCTTGACATTATCTGCCACAAGAAGAAAATTATAGCTGTGTATTAAATAACAAGTGTGAAACATTTATCGACTATATTATCAAAGTTCCTTTCAATTTATTTTCCTTTCTTACCAACCATCTGTCCATCACACCTCTGGGTTGCATCTAGGATGTACAGTTCAGAAATTCCTGCTAACATTGAAATGTTGTGCAAAATCTTTTAATCACACAACATTAATGGTTGGACACAATTTTTCATGAATCATGCATGGTTTATTCCCAAGAACTGACAAAATGTTGTAGAGATAGAGTGTTGCTATTATATATAACCATTTCAGTTGATTGAAGAGCAGCGGTAGCCAAGGAATGCCAAATCACGAACTAATTGTTATATTTCTTTAACAAAATAGATATATGTAATCACATTCAGCTGAATGTAAAAAGGCATATTTTAATGTAATAAGGCATATTTGATTCATTAAAAAATTGCACCCTTAGTTCAACTGATTTCAGCATTTCACAGATGCAATCACTTTTCAAACATCTGCAGTGGCAGTCAAAAGAGTTTGAAAAACACAACCACTAGACTGTGCCTGGATTCACTTGATAAGGAAAAAGTTATATCAAAGTAAACATTTATAGTGTGAATAAAGCAAGTAAACAGTGTTAATTTGGACTGCCAACTATTCATGATATTCTTGATAATTTGGCCTCCTGTTTTCCTGTCAAATCTTTCATAAGAGTGCTCTATGGTGCTAATTGTTGCTGCACATTATTGCATTAATGCATCAACCCTTCTCCCGACACTCCTCAGTCATACATATCAGGATCATCATATAGTGTGCAAGCCGATTCTTATGCCATATTGATCTTTTGATGAATCCGAGTGATCGGCATAGATTGATCATATTATTGTAGGTGCATCGTACACAATTATTTTTATGTTGATTCTCCATATTTTTGTTATGCTTTCAAAGAACAATCTGTACTAGGTACACTGATGGAGATCCTTAATTTCAGTGGCTACTTTCATGTGACAGCAAAGTTTAAGCATTCTGTACTGTTTCAAAACTTGGACTCACGAGTGATGACTGTGTGGTGGAAATGGTGCCTAGTTATAGTTTTGTACTTTGAAGTGATAATGATAACCCCAAAACCTTTAAAACATGAGGTAAAGAAATAACATAAATTTTTATTTTCATATTTTAACACCAGTTAAAAAATGGGCTATGTTATAACACTCTTCTTGTTCTCCTTCTGTTTTTAGTCATTTTGTATGACCAGATTGGCCCCCATTTTTTCAAGATTGGGTCCACTTTATTCAACTTAATGGGAAAACAGGGCCAAAATTTACTAAATCCTAGATGAAACCCTGACATCTTGGTAATGTATTTTCCAGAGGTAAGCTTTCTGCCACTGCATGAAGGCAATAGCCACAGATCTATGTATTACTCAGAAATTAGTGTAATTCTTTGACAAAATAAAAATATAGTTTGATTAAAAGAAACTTTCAGTTATTCTGCATTATACACTGACCTTCTCCAATCCTGTTAATAGGACCCACTCAGGAATGTCTTATTTCTGTCTAGGAATTCATGCAGCTAGAATGTTAAGCATATTATCATTTGTTGATAAAGGAATGATAGTTCCCTTAGATGTCTTTGAATGGTCCTTTAGTGTGTTTATAATGAAGCCACTACACTCATGTGTGCCATACAGAATATGGTTGTTGAATGGAAATTCATGAATGTGTTTATGCTTGCTTTTTATAATTTGCAGTATTTCAGATTCTTCTGTTGAGAATGAAATGATCTTATTTTAAAATCAGTTGCAAATAGAGACTCATTTTTTATTGAGGAAACAAGAATGCTGTTAATGAAAAAAGTTGTTTCATCTTAAACAACTTTGTTAAGGTTTTTATATTTTGATGCAGAAGAAAGAACAGAAAATATAAATGTTATTCCTTCACAGTTCAGTAATTTCCAATTATTCTAGAAACAAATTTTTTATGTGTAACATGAAAAATTAAGATTTTCATTTTAAAAGTTTCTATTTTATGTTACAAGTTTATATCATTCCCATGTACAGTGTATTAATAATTTAACCTTATTAGACTACAAAAGATGGAGGGGTCATGTAGTAGATCCTGTTTTACAGATTAAAACACAGTATTGAAACGTGTTGTTTTGTTCTTTGTTTATTACCGCCATGTTCCTTATTTGTCTTAATTCCATTAATTCTTTTTTGCAACTTTTTATCATTTTCTTACATAGGTTACACTGTATTGTATTTTATGGACTATCTAGAAACGTGAAAAAAAATGGCATCAGTGTGGATTGAAAAAAGACAACTCTTGTGAAGGTTAAGATAGTATGCTAAAGTGCATGTCAGTCTAAGCACTTTTCATGTTTTGGTGTTGTGTAATGAGTTTCAGATATTACATTACAGTTTGTATTCAGCAGAAATTAGGTCACTTCCATCGACACTGTTACAAAGAATATCATACACTACATTTAGAGCAGTCCAACTTTACTGTTACACAGAATATCATACTACAATTTTTTAACTCCACCTAAACTGTTACAGAGAATATCATGCTACAGTTTTTTAACTCCACCTATACTGTTACAGAGAATATTATAATAGTTTTTTAACCCCACCTATACTGTTACAGAGAATATCATGCTAGACTTTTTAACCCCACCTACTATACTGTTACAGAGAATATCATACTACATTTTTGAACTCCACCTATACTGTTACAGAGAATATCATACATCATTTTTTAACCCCACCTATACTGTTACAGAGAATATCATACTACATTTTGTAACCCCACCTATACTGTTACAGAGAATATCATGCTAGTTTTTTAACTCCACCTATACTGTTACAGAGAATATTATAATAGTTTTTTAACCCCACCTATACTGTTACAGAGAATATCATGCTACATTTTTTTAACCCCACCTATACTGTTACAGAGAATATCATACTACATTTTTTAACTCCACCTATACTGTTACAGAGAATATCATACTATATTTTTTAACTCCACCTATACTGTTACAGAGAATATCATACAACATTTTTTAACTCCACCTATACTGTTACAGAGAATATCATACTACATTTTTTAACCCCACCTATACTGTTACAGAGAATATCATACTACATTTTTTAACCCCACCTATACTGTTACAGAGAATATCATACTTCATTTTTTAACTCCACCTATACTGTTACAGAGAATATCATACTACATTTTTTAACTCCACCTATACTGTTACAGAGAATATCATGCTACATTTTTTAACCCCACCTATACTGTTACAGAGAATATCATACTACATTTTTGAACTCCACCTATACTGTTACAGAGAATATCATACTACATTTTTTAACCCCACCTATACTGTTACAGAGAATATCATACTACATTTTGTAACCCCACCTATACTGTTACAGAGAATATTATACTACATTTTGTAACCCCACCTATACTGTTACAGAGAATATCATGCTACATTTTTTAACTCCACCTATACTGTTACAGAGAATATCATACTACATTTTTTAACTCCACCTATACTGTTACAGAGAATATCATACTACATTTTTTAACTCCACCTATACTGTTACAGAGAATATCATACTACATTTTTTAACCCCACCTATACTGTTACAGAGAATATCATACTACATTTTTTAACCCCACCTATACTGTTACAGAGAATATCATACTACATTTTTTAACTCCACCTATACTGTTACAGAGAATATCATACTACATTATTTAACCCCACCTATACTGTTACAGAGAATATCATACTTCATTTTTTAACTCCACCTATACTGTTACAGAGAATATCATACTACATTTTTTAACTCCACCTATACTGTTACAGAGAATATCATACTACATTATTTAACCCCACCTACTATACTGTTACAGAGAATATCATACTACATTTTTTAACTCCACCTACACTGTTACAGAGAATATCATACTACATCTTTTAACTCCACCTATACTGTTACAGAGAATATCATACATCATTTTTTTTTAACTCTACCTATACTGTTACACAGAATATTATAATATGGTTTTTTAACCCCACCTATACTGATGGGTGACTGAGTGGTCTAAAGCGCTTTGCTGTTACCGGTCACTGCCATTTCACCTGTGTCCATGTGGGTTTGAGTCTAGAGCTTGGTCAGTGTGGGTATGTGAGAAAGCTTCCAGTAGTTTCCTGTGGGTTCATGATTCTTACTTGGGGTTTTCTGGGTTCTTCCTCCACAAATTATACTTGCCACCATGTAAAGTATATCTTGCTCCAGTAAATGGCACTAATCCAAAGCAAAACTACCTTCATTGTGTTACACATAGATCGTAACACTTCATTGTGTTACACATAGATTGTAACATACACTATGATTAAATCACTCCACCCTCAGTTGCACAGAATAGTATACACTACTTAGATAACTCCACCTACACTATTACACAAGACAACATGCACTACAATTAAATCACCTATGTTACACATATAACATGCACTACAGTCCAGTCACTTGCCAACTATTACTCAGAATATCATGCACACTTAAATCACTCCACCTTTACTGTTGCACAGAATATCATACAAATTTAAGTCACTCCACCTATACTGTTACACAGAATGCTATACACACTTAAGTCACTCCACCTATACTGTTACACAGAATATAATAAACACTTGAGTCACTCCACCTATACTGTTACACAGAATATCATACACACTTAAATCACTCCACCTATACTGTTACACAGAATATCATACACACTTAAATCACGCCACCTATACTGTTACATATTGGTTATAACATTACAATCGTATTATTCCAACACTGTTACACACAACATTGTACACCACTGACCACTTCCCTAGATTTTGACATACCCAAATGTTAGTGCCATTGAAACAATTGGAACTACATAGGGTAGTTTTTATACTTGTACGTTAAATGTATCAGTGTCATTATCAACGATACACATCACAGTGCACATATGGACTACTCATTCATTTAATCTTTGACTTAATGTTCATTTTGTGCTCAATTAATACATATAAGACAAGCACAACTGCAAACTGCATAGACTTAGATCAGCCAATGCATAATGTACTGGTAGATCAGGGTCTATGCAGTTAGGAGTAAGTAGAAAAAACAGCATAATCTTGATCTTTCAGTGCAATATGTGATGGCAGATTACAGTCCATGTTTTTTGCAGTTGGACCCGATTTATCCAGACATAAAGACCTTTTAGATTTGCACATTTGATGATCTCTCATTGTATGGATCTAAAAACAAATTGATGATCTGTCATTATATGGCACTAAAAACAATTTGATGATCTGTCATTATATGGCACTAAAACAATTTGATGATCTGTCATTATATGGCACTAAAAACAATTTGATGATCTGCCATTATATGGCACTAAAAACAATTTTATGATCTGTCAATATATGGCACTAAAAACAAATGAGATTCAAACAGACCTAAACTTGCCCACCTAAGAACGCATCCCTGTGTAAACTATTTCCTCCCAATTTTTATATTATATAACAATTTTATTTATTTTGCTATATTCTGATTAAAAATGATTTCCAAAGACAAGAAATCTGAATCAACAGAATCCTTTCTATAAATTATTCTTCAAGTGATTACATGTGCTTCAAAATAATTGTATGGTGACCATTATGATTATTTTTATTTTTTATATGCTAGTACATCTTATTGGGTGGTCATATTAACATGGAGTGACCATCATACAAATCTTGTTACTGCTATTCCTGAATAATGGCATGGTGTTTTCATTAAAATCAAAACCAAAAAACAAACATTGTATGGTCATAAATGAAAATATTTCCCTTTCATTCATCCAGGAAGACTTTCTTATAATATTTTGTCAACCAAAATTGAAAATGGTCTTAAATCAGAACTCAGTCATATAAATCATGTTTTTGCAACTTCACTAGGATCAAAAAGCGTAGCAGGATAGAGTTTGCACTAAAAGAACAGCTGTTGGTTTTAAATAAAAATCAAACTTACAGTGCAACCACTATAGTTGCCATAGTAAAATTGATGTTAAAGATGCTTCTCCTGAACAGATGGTCCCGTAGACATACCTAACTGGTCCAAATATTTGTATATTTAATATGCATTGTTTTGTATGTTTTTTATTCATTAAATGCTATTTGTTATGTAAAAAATTTATTTTCTAGCTGCTCTTATCAAAATCAAGTTTGTTGTCTACCTAACCAGAATCACTGATTTTTTTTATAAAAATTTTTTTTAAATTCTAGTTTATATTTCTCTGTGAGTGTATGTTAAATACTAGGATCATACTCTTTATGCTAATTTTAGTAACAGACCATGTCTAATAATAGCTTGGATTGTTCTGAAAATAAACTTTTATCCTACATCCTGGCTTTTCTGTTGTGTCTCAATTTTTGTGTACGTAATCTTGTTTATCTAGAAATTATTCATTCATTCAATAAGATCATGAGGCAGAATCATTTACTGTGTCCAGTGTTTGATTTGGGCTGAATTTATTTCATTCAAATTATTCCTATCTGGAAATACAAAGTGCTCTATAATACAAAATGCTCTATAATATTTTTGGAAAGGGACATTAACTTGGAATTAGAGTGAATTCAAACAAGTAAACCTTGGTTTAAGCTACTGTGATTCAACAAGAGACTGTTGGCACATTATTACAGTTCAGGCCATTGGTACATTAATACATTAGACAATACAGGCACATCAACACCTTCAGCATTGAAAATTATTTGGAATACCACTCATGTTTATTCAGAACTTTATTCATTAGGACTTGTCTTAGTAATTTTAGGATATTTTTTTTAAATTCACAATACCGTAAGTTCTTTTAATATTTTCACTTTTTGTATTCCAGGGAAATAAATTGAATTTTACAAAGCATTTTGCTTCTCACTCTTTTCTATTACTTATTTTAAGACCATAAAGTCATGATACTAAATAAAAATGGTGGAGATCAATTGTTGCCATCTTGAAAACTTGCTATTATGTCCTACACATTATGGATGGTCTTGGGCTTTTCTAATAAACACGTTTGACTGTAGTTGGTCTTTAATGACTGATACCAATGTGACCTCTGAAATTGAAGAAATCAGGTAACAGTTACATTTCCTGAATGGATAACCATACCAACATTTGAAAAGAAACAATAAACAAAATGTGAATTTTGACCAGAGTTGTATTTACTTGCATTCGAGTGAACAAGTTGATACATGCAGTCAGCACTTGATTGTAAGATCAAAGGTCATAACCCTGGCTTCTGAGCGTGATAACACTTCAAGTATGAATGGAATATTTTTTTATCAAATCCAGTTCATGGATATATTTTATAATTACCTTGAACGGTGCTATTGAAATAAAAAAAATTCCCTCAAAAATATTGTTTTATTATAGATTTAACTACTGGTAAGCTTGGCATGTTGGCCTCTCTTGGCACTGTCTGGGACAAGTTCACCGATCTTAATCCATACTATGAGGTTCAAGTTCAAAGGCCATGACAAAGAATTTTGTGCTGCTCTTACATGTATCTTTTGAACTGTTAACTCATATTAGAAAATAGTTTTATTATGTTGGAGTTTCTCAAGAATTTTCAGAGGTAGTTTCCATACTCAGCAGTTAAAAAGAATAAATGGACAGAAGACATGGTCTTATCATGGGTTCCTGGAAATTCTTTTCAGCAGTAAGCACAAGTTGAGCGACTCTCCTATTGGATGACAGATCAGCATGATTTACCCAGTGTTGAAAGGCTTTTATGACAATTTGCTTTCTGTCAAAAATGGTCAGATTCCAGCATTCTCACCCAATTTTGAAGTTGGAGATACATGTATCCACTGACGATGGTACAGTGGTTTGAAAATCAAATATCTGGGAATCTGTGGTATACTAAGTGTTAATTATTATGCAATATGTACAATTTATTAATTAACTGTGAATTCAGAACAGATGTTTTTCTTTTTCTTTTTTAATTCATATTTGTGACATAATCTTGATGATCTTAAAAAATAAATCTTTGTTCTGCACCATCTGCATACATAACAAACACCACACTCATCTTCAGTAGATGGTCACCTTAGTTTAGGTGTTAAATAACAAGCAGGATGATTGGATAAATGATGTACTCATCATCAATTGGTATAGATGTTACAGACACAACAAATTATCATGGTTTACAGTCAGGCTTATAGGTAGTCTAGAGGCATGTGGCTTGTTGTTCATGATCAGATTTGCATATTAATGTGAGTGAAATAAAAAAAATTATCTTTACTTCAAAACAATCGACACATAAATAGTATTAACTTGATTAGTGCCTTTTATTTCTCAACATACTTATGCATAAGCACATTCAGAAAAGTACATGCACACATATTTTTCATAAAAGTCTATTGACATGAAAGTACATGCACACTATGTTTTCAAAAAAGTTCTATTGATATGAATGTACATGCACACATATTCTTCATAAAAGTCTATTGACATGAAAGCACATGCACACATTGTTTCAAAAAAGTTCTATTGACATGAATGTACATGCACACATTCTTTTCATAAAAGTCTATTGACATGAAAGTACATGCACACATTGTTTTCAAGAAAGTTCTATTGATATGAATGTACATGCACACATATTCTTCATAAAAGTCTATTGACATGAATGTACATGCACACATTTTTCATGAAAGTCTATTGACATGAATGTACATGCACACATTTTTTTCATAAAAGTCTATTGACATGAATGTACATGCACACATTTTTTCATAAAAGTCTATTGACATGAATGTACATGCACACATTTTTGAAAAAAGTCCTATTGACAGGAATGTACATCCTCACATTTTTTTTATAAAGGTTCTATTGACATGAATAATATGACACATTCATAACATTGTAACAGTCTTTCAACCACTTTTCAATGACTCACTGTATGCAGTTATACACAGTTATTTTGTGTCAGTGTATGATGATAAAGATAAATATAGAGAAGCATAGGAGAAGAACAATATATTATTTATATATTTATATGCATATTTTTATAGTTTGTATACTAATATCCAGTAAAACCTGTCATAACCATTATCTTTTATGAGGCATTCACTTTGCCTAGACACAGCCATTCAAATTCCTGCCCCCCCCCCCCCCATTTCCTTTATAAATCTCATTGTGTAATGGTCACCTGCTCAAGCAGTCACTGGAGGACACACGGTACTAACTGTCTGGAAAAATGGGAACCAGTCTGGAAATGGGTGAACATAAAATAGAGTATATATGGGTTTGGGTGGCCAGGATTGGTTGACAATAAAAGTTATTTGGTAGGAAAAAGAATCTTTTGAAAGCTTATCCTAGCAGTAAAAGTAGAGATGTTGATTTCTAAAGTTATGTTAGCACCCCATGAATCCATTCCAGCATATGCTGGTAAAGAGTTGGAGGTGTCACCCTGTTTTTCATTTCTAAAGGTCATGGTTTGTGATTCATGTATCCCCCGTTCTCCCAATTTTGGATTTCATGTGTGATTTTTTTTTCCATGTCAAGTTGTTCTTTGTTTTGTTTTGTCATATTTTTCAAGTTGTCCCTGCATGCTGGTTCTGAGATGTACTCCGTTCCCATCCGGTACTTGGGTCAGTTTCCATTCTCAGGTCAATATTTGTAAACACTAGTACTTGTGATTGTTTTCTTGCCTTGAACCTTACATGCATGAAACTTACGATCATACTCCTTTTTCCTTTGCAAAAGTCCAGGATGAAAGTTTCCGCTCCCATACCCATTTCGTTATCATTATTATTTTGAAGTGACTTGCCATAGTCATTCAAGTCTGGTGTGGTGCTGTTTGTGTGTGTTGTGATGTAACTGTATGTTTTAAAACAGATCATTAGAAACTAATTTCAGACACATAGTGCCTCTAAAACAGTGTGCAGGAGAAAATGGGCCAAAATCCCGCCAGCTAATGACAGATGAAAGACAGCAGGTGATGAAACCGAGATCAAATTACCAAACAAGACTGATAAGTGCGCCCAGATAAACACGCAACCTAATGAGGAATGATAAACATAGAAGTGACTAACATTATGACATATATGAGGGATTCATGCGAAATACCACAGGGGAGAATTAGCATAAAATAACCAACAAATAGAGCACTAATTAAAAACTAATTATTAAACACAGGGCAAAAAAGAACAAATGAAACTTAGCCAAAATTTTCTTTACCTTGCCTACAAATGTTTTTTTAATACCCACAACAACAAAAATAACATAGTATATCTCCGTGGAAAAGCCATCTCAGAATGTGCTGGCTGAGAGGACATAAGACCACCTTCAAGCAAAAAATTGCATTAGAAAAATCATCTTGTCCTGGTTGAAAGCCATCCAAGGTGGCTTAGTAAAATTACACCAGAAACTCTTCTGATTAGCATATTTTCCATCACATCGGTGTGTTGGAAAATTTAAAATGTGTATAATTTTAATCATTCTTAATTGAACATTTTTTTGCCATCACCCTAAAGTGGATTTGGAATGGGCATGCTGATATACGGATATAAGGACATAGAAATTTCCTGAAGGACACAAGCAAAATATAAAGGCACAAGGAAGGCTTTAAAGGGCTTATACTATGTGATAATTTGGAAGATATAATGATGGCAACATATGACTTCATGGTAAAAGTAAAACATGAATCTTTGGAAACTGTCATTTTTTGTAATGGAAGAATAATGGGAAAATGAACAATGAAAAAAAACTCTAGATTCTAGATGAGAGAAAACCTCTCAAAACTAAAAGACCACATTCCCAAGTAAAATTTTACAGCATAGTGCAATCTGACCAAGTATGTAGGTAAAAATTAGTATCATATAACTTTTTAAAATTTAATATATGGAAGTGTTCCTTTCCTACAATATTTGTCTTATGTTTGATACTTAATTAAATTGTTTGTAAAATAGGTTTTTTACCTATTTAACCACTAGTGGTTAGAGCATCTGCCTCAAATGAGGAAGGTCGCAGGTTTGAACCCTGGCCAAGTCATACCAAACACTTCTAAAAATAGTACTAACAGCTGCCTCACTAGGCACTCAGTATTAACAGGTTAGTGTTAAGACTGGTTGGCCTAGTATCTGGATAATGTGACTGGGTGGGACATCATGCATCATGTCTACTGTATGATGGCCCAGTGATATACATCATATTAACTGCCACACTGCAGACATAATCGCGATATTACTGATTTTTTTTTTAAAGCTACGTTAAAAATCCAAATCACACACACACACATATTTAGCCTTCTTTCTATCTTGACAAGGAAGATACCTATTGTTAACCATGCAAAACTGTAAAGGATGTCCCCAAATTACCTTTTTTGAGCAATCATTCATTATTTAGTATAACTGGAGTTCTAGCTTGTGTACTTACAAGCAGAGTTAGAAAACCAGTCTGCTTTTGTTTCTACAAATTGTCTAAAGGCTTACTGTTGGGCTGGAGAGCACCTAAAATCCACTTTTTTGATGATGATCATGTAGTACGAAAACTGTTCTTTTGGTGCAAGGGACAGTTTTTATGATAAAATTTAATGTTGCATACACCTGCCAAATAATTTTTTAAACAATAAACATTGCATGAGTGAAGTCAAAGAGGGACATAATTTTTGATAGTCATAATAAAGCAAAACATATGAATATAACTCACTTGGCCTGATAAGTCAATGGAAATCCACAGAATAAAAGGTTTTTGTACCCCATCCCCAAATTTTTACATGCCTTTTTCATGTTCGAATACCTGCCATTTTTGAGAGCAATGTTTTGTGATTCTCACAGTGCAAACACCAGCCCTTTCCCTGGTTAATAATTCTGAAAAACATTGCCTACTTAATAGCTAGATGCAATTCAAAATATTTGTCATCCATGCAATTTTTGAGATATTCTACTTGCCTTGAACCAATATGTCTACTGCTATAACTGGCTAAGCTCTGCTTCCTAGCTGACTATTGGTAGTTCATTGGCTACTTACTGTGCAGTGATTATGAGGTGTACATGCCTCACATCAATTTCAAGAGTAACACAAATCTAAAAGACCTAATTAACAAATATATCCATATCTTTAATTATTAAACAATAATATTTGTTAAAAGTCACACCATAGCCTTAAGTTAAGAAATTTGCCTTGAGGGTGGGATTGGGGGTCGGTGAAGAGTATCCATTGGTAAGCCAAAAGCAAAAGATTTTTCACACATATCAAATGAACAGCAATGAAGCAGACTACACAGGCTGCATCATTTGGATTCCTGTAGATATTTTAGAGAAAAAGAAATTATAAAAAGCAAAGTTAAAAAATAAGTGACAAACAAGTCACAACAACACTCTTATTGAATTAGTGGGCATTGGTTTTACCATTTTAAAAACATTTCTGGAACATTTAGATAGTTCACTTAACAACATGGACAATTTGTGTTTTAGATATCACCTGTCGCTTTGTTTTCTTCTTCTCTTTCCTCTTTTCTCAGTATCTTATTAACAGTATGAAACTTTGTTTTATATGTAACCAAAGAATTACATAAAATGTTCACTATTGCAGTTTTGGAGAAGAATGTTTCTGCAAATACAGAAATAAAGTACTCAACAATGTCAACTATCGTTAATTTTAAGTTAGGGACAATGGATGAGTTATTGAGAATTGCCTCCATGGGTTTCGGGAACCCAGTCAAAAAAAGGGATGTTTTAAAAACCTGAAAAAGAATGCAATACTTAATATATCTATTGCAGCATTTGCATATTATAAAACAATGGGAGACATATTAGATCATGTTGGGGTTAGAAATGTATCTTCACTTCCTTTGCATCCAGTTCAAGGGGAATATATTTTTTTTACTAAACAATAACTTTCAGTTTTCCATACACAGAGTAAAAACAGATGTAAATGGCAACAAGATAGTTTTAGATATTTCAGCTAAGAATCACAGGTATACACTTATAAACAAAGAATATATAGCTTCACAGTATGCAGATGACACCACTCTCACCCTGGGTGACTTAATTTATAACTCTATATGTTATCTACTATTATTGTCAATTTTCTCGACTCTGTATAAATAGTGAAAAAAAATTAAATGTGTATTTATATAAATTATAACTGGAAGTACAATAAGGTACTATGAAGAATATCATTTAGATTGGAATACATCTTATTTTAGGTATGTAGGTACATGTATTACATTCTCTATAGAGTTAGACGATATGGTCAAGCTTAATTATGAAAGCAAATTCAGAGAAGTTAAGTATTTACTTTTACAGTTGTTGGTATGGCTTTGTTTATTTAATGCTTTTGTTGTTGTTGTTGTAGGGTTTAACGCCATTTTTCAGCACACGATAGGCTATACATGGTGGCCAGTATTAATGGTGGAGGAAGAACCAGGAAAACCCCCAGAAAGAACCACTGACCCACGAGAAGCTACTGGCAAGCTTTCTCACATACCCACATTAGCCGATTCTGATATTCGAACCCACGCAGACAGAGGTGAGATGGCAGTGATCCATAATGGAGAGCACTTTAGACCATTCGGCCACTCAAGGCCCCTAATGCTTTTGTTGAAAGGAAAAGAAACATGTAGCAGTTGTATATACACATCAGTAGAGTAATTTCAAAGGTAATAATGCAGTAAATTGTTAAAGTGCTCTTTGTCTCATATGAGATTGGTAATAAGAGAAAATAATTATTTAAAATAGTAACATAATGCAAATATTGTCAACTTTATAAAGCTTGTAATAACAAGCAAATGTTCAATCTAGTGATAACATGCATATATGCATGGGCATATATGTATATGTGTGTATAACGTCTAAGTGTTTGTCTTGGTATATGTTTGTATGTTAAATATGTGTACGTGTAGAAAATGCTTACAATAAACAAATGTTCTTTTTGTCACACTCACTCTATTATTTTTTTTGCACTCTCTTTCCTTAAGAGACTGACATATTTGTCTCCCTCGTTCTTTTTCTCTCTGTACAGTAGCCAATATTAAGTTCTGTATTGGGCTTGGAATATAACGCTATATAGTAGTGTTAACCAATATTGCCTGTAAAGTAACATGCTTACAATGAATTATGAGCAGTCAGTCAGATGGTTCTCTGAACAATTGCTGCCTATGTTTGGGGAATAATAATAAAAATGACCCTTTCATTTATGGCAGTGGTGTTTTCCCAAATGGTTCTGTTAGAATTGTTGGCATAAGGTTGTATCACATTTGTGCAAATCAGCTTTCACTGATGCATGCAACAGTTTTGAAATTTTGTAATGCAAGATTTTAGCTTGGATACTACAAGTATTCAGATCCCTATCTTATGACAATATTTACAATCCTGTTATTATTATTCATATTAATTATTTGATATAATTTAAAATTATATCATGTGATCAGCACATTGTAATGCCAAATATTACCTACTATTTATTTGGTTATTTGATCTGAGTCACATAAACTTATTTTTACATAGGTCATTCTTTACCAGTAATGTTTTTTTAAATTGTCATATTAATTTGTTTTTTATTAGGATCCTACTTTTGTTGACATGGATATAACCTAAGCCCAATTCACAAACATGTTGAAATTATTGTAATATTATGTACTTTAATGTACACCGTCTATGATGTGACATTGATTGATACAGAGAGAGAGCTTAGTTGGCAGAGTGTAGGACTATAAATCCAAGATATGCAGGTTGGATACCGGCCTATGCCACCCTGGGTTAGCATGATATAGCCAATAATGTGTTGAAAGTGCCATAAAAAGCACAAGAAAATTTATACTGGGAAATGTCTAGGTCCAAAAAGTATATTTAATATTGCACTGTTTTTGTTTTTATTATATATAAATGCATAGATCAATTTTGGGATTTTAAAAAAAATTACACCAGGGGGAAAAAGTGATAGGGATCAGCAACAAAAAACAGAGATGGTCAGCCAACCAGAAGCAAACATATTTTCTTTTTTTTTGCCTAATGTAGTGATTTTTGCTGAAATGTGGGATAAGCATAGTATTCTAAGTGATGAAATACAGGAAGGAAAGGTTACACTTGAGTGTGATACAAGCATTAAAAATAACATTCAGACTGTTCTACAGTGTGACTTGGACATTTCTGATCTTGAATGTACATCCAGGATTGAACTAAACAATACAGGGAAGAAGGTAGTAGCTGCAGGAATACAAAGATCACCCAATTATAACATAGCTGCATGGGAGCAACTTGAATTTAGTATAGAGATAGCCCAATCCACTAAACTTAACCATTTCATTTCAGTAGATTTTAAATGAAAAAGTTTCTCCTTCCTGAAAAAAAGAATATCACAGTTTTGAAACTTAAACTCAGTTAATGTGTAAGGATATAGGAATGGTCCCAAATTTGGTTGGCTACATTGAATTCATAGAAGACTGAATTAAATCTAATACAGTATCACAAAAAAAGGTACTCAAACTACCCAAATATTTATACATGGCTGAAATAAACATGCAAGAAATTACTTAATGTAAACATATGGGTGTTATCTTTGTTAGTGATTCCTTATAGTACACACATACTCGATATATTCCTGATAAAACCAGCAAGGAAGTTTAAAACTTGAGAAAGTTTCAAATACAAACCAGATTGATTGTCCTTGGAAAAATGTACACAATGGTTATATTTTATCAAGTTTTGGCTGAACTATAGTCTCAGTTTGTTGATTTTAGGACTAATAATGACTTAATGGACACAATGATTTCTATATTGGCATACATATATACAAATCTATTTAAAGCATAATAAAGATGGTCATCCTTAGAAGGTATGGTGATATGAATATCATTGTACCACTGATTTTCTTGTTTCAGTTTTTCTTTTTGTTTTTATTCAACATAACGATTACTGCACAGAGCATGCATTCTATGAATTCTGTAATTTTCATAAATAAATGATAGCTATTTTAAAAATTTATGACCGGGTATGTGTATCTGACAAAAGAGACAGCCTCATTGCAACAAGAGTGACAGTCACATTGCAGTAAAGAGTGACAGGCACATTGTAGTAAAGAGTGACAGTCACATTGCACCAAGAGTGAGTTACATTGCAGTGAAGAGTGACATTCACATTGCAATAAAGAGTGACAGTCACATTGCAGTAAAGAGTGACACACACATTTCACCAAGAGTAACAGTCACATTGCATTAAAGATTGACAGTCATACTGCAGTAAAGAGTGACAGTCACATTACAGCAAGGTCTGATAGTTACATTGCACCAAGGGTGACAGTCACATTGCAGTAACGAGTGATAGTCACATTACAGCAAGGAGTGACAGTTACATTGCACCAAGGGTGACAGTCACATTGCAGTAAAGAGTGACAGTCACACTGCACCAAGACTGAGTCACACTGCAGTAAAAAGTGACAGTCACACTGCACCAGAAGGGACAGTCACATTTACTAAAAAGTGACAATCAAACTGCAGTAAAGAGTGACAGTCACATTGCAGTAAAGAGTGAAAGTCACATTGCACTAAAGTGTGTGTGTGTGCAATTTGGATTTTTAATGTAGCTTTAACAATTTTCATACCGCTACAATGTCTATAGTGTGGCAGTTTATAGTGATGTCTAGCACTGGGGCGTCATGCCGCAGACAGTTAGCATGATGTCCCACCCAGTCACATTATCCTGACACCAGGCCGACCAGTCCTAACACTAACCTCTTAATGCTTGAGTGCCTTTACTAAACAGCAAGTTCCAATTTGTTATTTATCATACACTTTTACACATGTGTAGGGGAGTCATGCACATGAAATTGTTGATTATGTTTAGATCTTTATTGTCATCTTCTCTAAACAAAGGCTAACTGGGAACTACAAGCACTGATACTTAAGTATAAAGAGTCAATGTCAACGTACACCTCTTCCTCAATAACTCGTGCATAACAAGGTCCACAAACATAGATCGCACTATAAGCGAGATGGGAGTTACCAAGGGACCTCCAAAAATTGAAGAAGAAAAAATCACTTTGATGCAAGAAAACTGGGGAGGGAGCGGTGTTAGGGAACTGTCTTGTTTATTGACTGAATCCTCATTTTACAATCATGTCGATAAAATATTTTCAGTAACTTGCTTTTTCTAATGAAGTTGTTCATTATTCTGTTTAAATAACATTTGTTTTCAAAATGTCCAACATATGAAAGATCGTTCCAACTGATTTCAACAACCTATTACATGTACGTGTAACAAATCTATGTATTATGTCACTGCTTTTTGTTTTCTTGATGAGTCTCATTCTCAAAGTGGTTGTTCAATATTATCATCCCAAATTATGAGTCCACAGAGCAGGGAACTAGACTAACTGTTGATACCACCAAACAAGAATCTTTTTTTAAAAAAACTCATGACATTTATTTCGTGAGACAATTGTCTACATTGTAACTCAGTTTTTGTATTGCTCAATTGGTACAGTATTGATATCATGAATTAATATATTGGAATTAATAATGAAACTTCTTATCATCCTTGAGGATATCTCTAAGTGTCAGTTCAAGAATTCTCTGAGACTCACTTGCCTACAATGGTCCGTATCTGTGAAATCCAACTCTTTATTTTATGAAGTATTCATTTCGCTTGGCTGCCTTGTCATCTTTGATCACAGTTATGAAAGAGTCGGTTAATTTAAGGTAGTTTATGTTACATACACAATAACATTTATAAGTGTTTGACTGATCAAATGAAGTGATTTCACCTGACATATGACTGGGTCTGCTTATTTTAAGTTTGTAGGGTTTTCGTGCCTTTAACTTTTCTTTTATTCCACCTCCTTTATTTGATTCAAAAGACATAATTAACATGATAATACAAAATAGGCCAGCTTTTAATTCAGTGCAACATTATAACAAATACTTCTGGAAGTCAGTTATCAAAATATGGTCGGCACTTAATTAGGTTTTCAGAGAAACACTCGCGGACATAGCTGTTATGGTAGATTGATGCTGTTTACATTTAATTACAAGAGGACACATTGCATTTATGATGATTACACTAAAAAGGAACTAAAAGATAGAATGAGAACACAAGTTTCAATTAATAAAAAAATTATTTAATTTGTATTTATTTATTAAAGTATTGTCTCCACTCAGTTTGAGTGCCATTTTCATTGATCAACATTTCCTTACATATTGTTAATCGCAGTGTGCTAGGAATGTCGTTTGGAAAGAAAATTTAAAATATTGTATGACCTAATTTTAAGTTTGATAATTCATAGTGTTGATTAAAATTTCTAGGTCCTATTTACCATTTTCAACGATAAAATGACCAATACGTCAAAGTTTCCGTTACCAATTTTGATTGCAATTTGCTTTAAGTTCAACAAAGGGATCAATTTTTGGGGTATTTTCTGGTTTAAAAAATGGCATCCATGCCTGACCCCGCATTATAAGCAGGTTTGTGAGTTATCAGGGCGCGTGTTATCAAGGGAGTGGTATACTTTGTTAGCTTAATTCCAAATGTACACTTATTATTAAGTTTATATTTATGCAAATAAATGTTAGTGATTATTCTGCATGATTCTGATTAACTTCATTAAATTCCATTGTATAATTCAATACAAATCAATGCTTAACATTTATCCCCATGATATGTATCTTTAAGCTGATGTAAAGTTTACAGAGGTTTACTCATTCATGTGGTGGGTCTATGAGCCTTTTGTCTTTAGCACATTTGTGACTGAAAATTCAACATTTATATGTTTTAAAGTGTATGATTCTCAAGATTATATCCTTAATTATTTCATCTTCACAGTTTGTATGCAGTTGGTTTATAGATTAGTAGTAACAAATTAATTTTTTTCTATCTTTGATTACAGGAAGGAAAAGGATCAGAAGGCACAGACCAAGAGTTAGCTCTTGTTGAATACAACCACAAATTTTTTTATCTGGCCATTTTTTCAGATGAAAACACTATATTTTGTAAAGAACCAATAGCAAAAGTGCAAAAAGAGAAATTGGCATACAGCACCAGCAAAATGTCAATGAAGCTTGATAGAAAAGACAAACAGATTATAGATAACAGCTTATCTAGCATGTAAATTGTTTGGACATGTCACCAAAGATATAATTTCAATGAAAAATATTAACAAGAATTGGCTGGAAACTAGAATAAGAAATTATTTAAAATAAGTCTAACAGTCTTGCCACTGTGGCACAAAACTGCAAAATTGATATTAATCATATGACAAAAGTAAATTGCTGTACGATCTGTGTGATTTATTTTCCTTTTGAGACTGGTTTGATTCTTCAAGACATCGCTGTTTTGAGCAACATTTACAAACTTTTCAATCTTTAATGCTAAAATATGAAAATTATGACATAATCTCTATAGGAAGTATTTTGTACAATTTTGTGAAGACAGTATATGCACAATTGTTATTGTTTGCTTCTTTCCAAAGATATGATTGTGCTATTATAACCATTATGGCTGTTACATTTAAACATACATGGTACCCAGGGAAGGCAGTTTTTAAAAAATATATGCCAGGGTACTTTGATTTCAATGAGTTCAAATTAAAATGATAAGAAAATTCTATATTGCATCTATGGGTGAATATCCCACATTAAAAGTGCCTTCCCTGGGTCCCATGTATGTTTTAATGGAACAGCCCTTACTATCTAGAACAATGTTCATTATTCAGTTTAAAGTGACACACTTGTTGGGTATCTATCTGTGTATTGATCATGGAAAGAAGGCTTATCACGGTCTTCAGGATGACAAACTTGATGTAGGGATGACATCTTTCTCTGTATCTAGATATTATTTCAAAATAAAATCTATAACGAGTCACGTTTAACATCAGCACCTCTTGGTATAAGCAAATATCAAATGATATGTAAATGTATTCAGGAATCACCTTAAATTTAATTAGGTATATGGTATATTTGGCAATATAGTGATATTATCTCATTCATATACACATTTACTGGGAGCACACAAAATATAAAATATGTCTTGATTTGCATCATCACCTGAACATATTTTTCCAGTAGTCAAAACAAGCATTTTAAGCTGAAAAAGCTGCTGTTGTAATTGTTGTTTTGTTTATAAAATGTACATTCTTATTGTATCTTTTCTGAAGGGTAAATCAATTGTACCTCAAAGTTCAATGAGAACTATTTCATTATTTTTGTCCATCTTGATTAATCTTATCAATAAAAGTGGACTTATTTTTGTGACCTCTTCATGTGTGTGTCATTGCTATGTCAGACACAATGTGTCATTGCTATGTCATACACAATTCAGACACTGTGTATTGACATGACTATAACAAATTTTAACTTCTGTGTTTGTGTTCTTTGAAAGCTAAAAGGAACATCACTGAAAGTTTCCACTAATCTAACTTTCTAAGGTCTATCATTAGGTAAAGAAAGTTTCAATGGTTCTTTTGCAAAATTGAGGTTGCTGCAATATTAACAGTATGCCTTTTTTACATGGACTCCCATTTTCGTTACAATGTGTCAGAAAATAATAATCATTATGCTTTGATCTGGGATAGAAATTTTTCTCTTGGGATTACAGATCTGCATCAAACACTCAACACAGCCTTGTGTACCACTTTAAATTCTGAGCCAAGGATGGAATTTTTATAGTCTACAGAGAGGCATATGATGGATTCTATTATTACTACCATGGGCAGTCTCCACTTGGGAAGGTAGAACAGTGGATACTTAGTAAATTAATATCAGTATATAAAAGGCATTTACAAGTAATATTAAACACAAAGTTCTAGTCCTATAGGAATAACAACACATAATATTTTTTTTATATTCTGGAGGCAGTGTGAGGCATAGCTCTAGTAATCTTACCTCAGATATTTTAAACAACCAAATGAATGTTATACTGTTACCATGGAAATAGGGTAATGTTGCTACTTGTGCTTTGGAATTAACGATCTAGTATTTTTACTACACCAGGTTTTGCAAATCAAATAAATTAGTATTACACTGTTAAATGGAAATAGGGTAATACAACTACATAAACAATGTAGTATTAGATCTACATCAAGTTTTGGAGATAAAGACATTCAGTTTTACACTGTCACCTAGAAATAAAGTAATCTTACTACTCAGATCTGGTGACTGACAATGTAGTATGTTACATCATATTTTGGAGATCACAAATTCTGCTTTACAATGTCACATAGAAATAGGGTAATATTACTACATGGGTTTGGTGGAGAGCTATGTAGTACATTAGGCTTTGGGATCACAAAATCAGTGCCTAGAAATAAGGTATTGTTACTACATGTGTTTGGTGGAAGGCTATGTAGTATTGTTACTACATCAGATTTTGAAGAAAACAAATCAGTGCCTAGAAATAGGGTATTGTTACTACATGGGTTTGGTGGAAGTCTATGTAGTATTGTTACTACATCAGGTTGTAGAGATCACAAAATCAGTGGTGGGAAATAGGGTATTGTTAATACATATGTTTGGGAATTAACCATGTAGTATTGTTACTAGTATGTTTACTAGTACAACATGATTCACTTTACAACTTCTTGTACTTCTTCTTATTAAACTTGATAGTGTGTGTACAAAATTTTAAGTTCCTTTATAAAGGACAAGCAAGCATTTCCTTTTTTATTCTGAGAGCCACTCTTTATTGTTATTATATTTTGTCTTCTTGTAAAACATTTCTATCTTTGTGTTCATACTGGTATTGCATTACTGCACATTCCAAGCTAAGATTTTATACTGCACACATATCAACATTCTCAATTGCATTATGTCATCTCTGTTATGTAGAGTTAATTCATATTGTTTGTGTGCTTTTCTCAATGATTATACATTATGTATTTTGTAGTTGACCTTAGTCCAAGATTAAGTTAATGGTGTACCCGACCAGTGACATTTATTTTGTAAATAACATAGTACATAGCTTTCTCTATCAAACTATTCTGGCAGAGTGGGTTATACTTTCTTATAGCTTATTGATTGATTGATTTATTATTCCTCGTTACAGACTTATCATGGATTAGACAGTTCATTGACAACCTCCTCTAAAAGGAATAATTGCTTGCTCTAGGTATACATGTATAACATCAATTTCAACATGCTGAATTCATTGTCAGGAGATAAATAAATGCCCTCCAAACTGTATGTCTGCTATACATCCACCCACCTGTTCATCTATTAGGACTGTAACTATATCTCATCCTAAATCACTATCTGGAAATTCACCATACTTATTCAATGAATTATCAGTGTGGTAAGTGTAACCAATATATAATGGGTACACTGATGCACATTGTCTACATTCAAAGGATATTGTAAAATTAAAGTCAATGGGTGTTTCCAAACAAACATTAGATATTAATGAAGTACCAAAAAGAAGCAGAGGACTAAAAATATACTATTATTCCAATGAATCCAATAATTTATGCAAATTCGATGATGATTCATACTATGGTAAGCTGTATATCGATTGACTCCGACTGATTATTATTTAAGTTACAACTGGAAGCATATGATAATGCTGGTGTGTGTTTTAACAAAGAATGTTGTTTTTTCTTTTATCTGATAATAAAAATATGGAATAAATAGCAGTGAATACTTGGACAGTATCAAACAGGTATGTAATCAATAAGAGATTGCAAATATTATGTGTCAACATAAATATGGGAAGTGTAAGCGAATCTATTGATGACAACATTATTTAAATCTGAAATAATCTGAATACTTGTAACATGATAAGAAAAATAATAGTATACTTGATATTGTATAATTATACTATATAACAATGGTATTTGAAACAACGCTGTTTTTAGATTCTGAGAATGCATGTTATGGTGTAAGTCACAGTTTTACTGTTGATTTAGCCCACCTGTGTGATATTAATAAAACTTAAAGGCCTGATAAGGTGGAAGGTATGGCATATGTCATTTTATGTAACATTGACAAATAATTTTGGTTCTATAATGGTATAGATTGATTTCATACACAAATACCACCAGATGCATATATATTTTCACAAGCATAAATAAACACTACAAAATATGTCAGATGGTTTTAATTCAAAAATAGGTGACTATGAAATCGGCTTGTATGGAAAGTATGGGCGTATTGCGCCTGTACAGGAGCAGTATAAGAGGCATAACACGCTCAATTTAAAGGCGTAAAGCAACTTTTACAGGCGTACAAGACCCAGAAGCGTAATACTAGTATGAAATACAGGCGTCCTTTGTCTAAGAGTTTTGAAAATTACAGGCATATTCCAAAAACATTGCTGGCGTACTGGCAAGAAAATGCATATTTTGAAACTTAGCAATCTGTAATTCACTAGTTAAGGCGTAGTTTGGAACTTAGAAAATTGCAGTATGGTAGATGAAATGCAATTTTGAACTTTGAAAATCTGCATGCTGTTGATGAAGTGTAAATAGGACTTTGACAAAAAACATGAGGCGTATTTCTGCACTTTGTTTTATTCCAGTCTACTGAAAAGTCTCAAATAAATGACACAGCTAAATCTTTTTGTATTTGCATGATTAATGTATTTAATAATGACATACAAAGACAATTGAATGCTGAAATGTACTGAAACTATTAAATGTTTGAGTATCCAAATCCTAAGGTCATGTTTTCTTTTATCACCCTAATTTTAAATGGTAGTTCATTTATAACAAGAAATATTGGCCAGATTGACATTTTACTACTTTTGAACACAGGTGCACCATCAGTGTTGAGTGTGAAGGATACATTTTCTTGTGTACTAAAAGGTCCAGAATTTTCAACATATTTTTTGAACAAAATGTCTTTCAAACCGGGATTTCTAAAAAGTATGGAATTTTAATTTTCTCAAAGCTTTTAGAGCAGAAATCATTAGGACATTGGAGTTTTGTATTATCAATGAGACCACCAAGGCAGAAAGGACAGTAATAGTGATATTTCATTGGGTTTTTCTGAAAAAGATTTTAAAACTGTGTAAACTTGTGTCCATTTGTCAGAAGAAATTCAATTATTTGCAGTAACTGTTGCATACAATCACCAACAAGGTTATGCTTTGTTGCAAAAATTGTTAAAAGCATCATGGCTGTACCAACTGTAATGCCAGCACCTTCATACAATGGTATTTTATTATTTATTGATTCTTCAGGAATGGCATCTGTGAAACACAGGTTTTCATCTTCAGTACTGTCTATATCCTCAGTAAACAAATCTTCAAAACAATGAATTCCATCATCTGGGCTTAATGTCAAATCACAGTCTTTTTCTTCCTCAGTCACTTGGTCTGTCTGTCCACATTGTTGCTTGAATTCCTGGCGGCAAGCATTCTCATAATTAAAAACTTCCCCTTCCTCATGAATTTCATCTTCAGCACACATACCTTGTACTGACTCACAACAGCTTGAATCATCTGGCATCTGAAATAAGTTTTTTAAAATAGTTTTATTAGAAGCTGGCAAATAATTTAATTAATGTAAAATTGTTTTAATAAGTGGTGTACCCATTTTGAAGTAGTCTATATGCTTCATATTAATTAATTTAAAAACCAAATGAAAGTTGTTCTGTTATGATTGAAATCATGCATGTCAAAAAAAAATACAAACACCTATGAAAAGGTCAATTTACAAGATTATCTTTCCAGCAATCCTATTTTTTTGTTTTCCTTCTTTTTCCTACCTTTTTGTCAGACTCTCTATTTGTTCCTATTTTTTTGTTTTCCTTCTTTTTCCTACCTTTTTGTCAGACTCTCTATTTGTTCCTACTTTTTTAATGAAGTGTTTTAAAATAGATATAGCATCAAAAGGACAAATATATGTTAAAACTGTTTCCAAATTTATACAGAGCAATATATAATTTTTGGTTTACACAAAAGATTTACAGTAAACTTGTAAATGTCATGACTTATAAACATAGATTGTAATTTGACTTACAGTCATCATGGTGAAGATGTTCAAATCAGGACACTTATTTTCAGTTTCAAAACATTCTGGAGCAATTAAATGGCTCAATTAAAAGAAGATATTAAATTAATTTCACAAATATTGAGAGACATTTCATGAATGAAAAGAGAAAATTGTTATGTAATGGCTAAATCTCAACTAATAAGAAAGTTTTGCTCTGATTTATTTGCAAATATTGACAGATTATTATTGCTAAACTGATTTAAAACAATATTGTCTGAAAGTCTCACCAAACATGCACCACAAGTAATTTGCTAACAATAAAACCATTATTTAAAAAATACGGTAGACATAATATTAATGGCACCTTCTTACAATAACAGAACATGAATGAAACCCATACAGTAATGTCAATGTTCTTGAAAGGATAGAAATTTGGCCAAATTAATATTTGTAAAGTGGATGAAGTAATAAAAATATTTGACTTTTTCTTTTACTTGAATTGTGATCTTGCATGAAAGTCACAATCTGTTCCAAAGTTCTTTCTTGAGTTACATGGTTTCAACAGTACTTAAATTCAGAGGTTCACTGAACCTTGGTGACTGAGGTTTGGATCACTGGTATTTCAATGGCATAATGATAATCCTGTGCCAACATCATTTTATCCATTTAATTAGGTTCCACTGTTGAGTTTCCAGTATCTTCTTCTAAACTGCAGTAACTTGATATGGGATGAAGCCACAGCAGTTTGTTCCCCCCAAATTGAGGTCAGAGTGTGAGGCCACTTTAAGGAGTTATATTTATTCTTGAAACAACAATTATATTGAAAGTACTCTATCATTACTTCAAAGACAGAATTTTACATTAAATACATTTCACAGATTGAGAAAAAAATTGACTAGCACTGTATCCATTCTACAATGAAAGTTTGTTTAAAAATAATCAAGACCCCTCAGGAGGACCCTATGAATCCCATAATGCATCAGTAGTTCAAACTTTGAAATCATCAGTGTAATTTTAACTCTGGCAGTCTAAGACTAGCATTTTCCAAATATACACAATGTTTGCTTGTATTTACTTTCATGAAGATAAAACCTTTAGTGTTGTATCAAAAAGCAATCGTTCTCTAAAAATGAAGACTGATTTCACTATAAAAGAAGTGGAGATGAAATGGGATTGCAAGTTCTTCAGTGGAGTTATAATAAAAAATAGGTGGTAAGTAAAACCCTATGTACACTTTGCATATAATCAATCTATTCAGTGGTTGTCATTGACTTCTAGTTACATCTTAGGTTTCTTTTTGTGCTTAATTATCATGAATATTAATTATGGCATGAAGATAAAACAACTGTGTACTTTGCAGATATGCAAGTAAATACATTCTTAAGTATTGTACATTATGAGAAAATTATATAACACCTGTCTGACCATCAGCACTTAGGTTAACAGCCATTTTAGGCTGATTAAAGAAAATTTCATTATGGGAAATTGTTGACTGAGAAGCTTAGAATTTTAAGAACCAAGTAAGAAAATTTTTAATCAAAATACTCTTGTGGTGCTTGTTAAATATCAGATTACAGTCAGACCAGTACAATGTTGCTTTACCAGAGCAGTCATAATTTGCCACTGCTGCATGAGTGCTGAGACAATTATTACTATTTCTGCATGTAGATATTTTTGCCACTTTTCTTTAAATGAGTCATATTTATAGAAAAACTCATTAAAATCATTTCTTGGTAAAAGAAAAAAATAAGTAAAAAACCAAACATGACAAAAAAAAGACATTGATAAAAGATAAATTGTTTTAGATAATGAAGCAGTGCTCAAGAAATTTGCCAAGGGAGCTTATGAATCTGTTGTCAAGTCCTTCAAGCCAAAGTATGAAGGAGAAATTCCAGATGATATGTTTGGGCTTGACATGTCAAACAACTCTGAAGATCTTCCTGCTTCTGGAAAGAGGAAGAGAAAAGAGACAAAAAAATTGAGAGAAAGTAAAGCACAGAAAGAGGCAGGGAATGAAGTTGTAAGGAAGAATAAAGAAAAGGTGACACCATCATCAAATAAGGCTGAGAAGCAGAAAATAGAGGCTTTTGCAGCCTGTAAAACCAGCCAAGAAATGCTCCAGACAGTACTCATGAACCAGTTTTCTAGCCCTTCCATTCGGCAGTGATTCACTAATACACCATTCACATAAACACTGAGGGTCATACAACATGACATTAATAAAACTACATATCTGGAGAGAACAATGTTACCAGGTTTGCTTTATGTCTTAAAAAATATAGTAATCACTCCTATTTTGTCTTTTTAAAAGCATTTTCAAAACCCCTTTTTAAATTAAATGAATAATTTATATAATCACTCCATACAAAAAATAAATACAACTATATATCCTGTAATTTGTATATATCAATGCTATATTATGTAAACAGAGTCAACAAATAACATTGATGAATATATATATATATATATATATATATATATATATATATATATATATATATATATATATATATATATATATATATATATATGCATGTGTGGGTGTGTGTTTTGCTTGACATTTAGTTCATATATATTCCAGTTCCATCAACAAATGTCCTGAAGATGTTCCGCCTTTTATTAAATCCAGAGGTTCAGTCCTACCTTTCTGCCATGTGCAATAATTTTGATGTTGATGGAATCTGTGACCATGGAAACTTAGAGTGCTTTGAGGTAATTATTCTTCTGTAAATGACAGATGATGCAAAATAACTTTTTTCTTTTTTAGATATATAGAAATTGAAAGGACTTTCAGTTATACTGATATTAGAAGCAGGCCCATTGCGAGCAGCACAGGTCTTCCTGAAGTTTTTCATGTCATGCTTAAACATCTGATTTCATAATCAAATAGTATAGAATGAAGTGATGTACAGTTCTTCATAAGAACTTTTTAAAATTTGTTTTTCAAAAAGATTTCCATATTTGTTTGATTATTTGGTGGAATAAACCTACTTATTCCATTTTTTTATTTCAAGTTACATAATACTCAAGAAAACCATACACAGCAGTCAACTCTATGGGAAAATAATTTCTTTTGTGTCAGAAGAGTCAACATACTAAACACTAGAACCTCCATCATCACTTCATAATCCTATACAAAACATCCAAAACATGCCCAGTGTATATGTCCCATCTGCTGAGCACAAGCAAAGAAAACCCATGATGCAACAATGGAAAGGAAATAGGAAGATATCAGCCTCTATCAGGACTCCTGCAATTATGAGCAAATGAACAGTTGTCAAATGACAACTCACACAGTCATCATCAGCCAGGAGAAGCAGCACCACCAACACCGATAGTGTCGACAACAGCAAATGCCACCCATTCATCACCAAGGAGGTCACCACAAAAGCTGGCTGCACAGGAATCACCAGCTTTGGGGACTTCGTCTTCCGGAGCAAGTAGAACAATAATGATGAGTCCGATGGCAGCAAGTATCTAGTATTTTTTATCCACTTTGTGATGTGGGCAGGGATACACTATGTTTGTCCATCAAAAAGAGCATATGTATGTGGTCAGTTGTCTCTCATCCTTGTCCAATTGCTTTAATTAAACATAGGGATAAACATATTTAACATAGTGTTAATGTTTGCAGGAGGCTGCAGGAAGTATAAAAACCTGTGAGATGAAACATGTAAACGAAATAAGACCAAAAGTTTTTGTGTAATAATATTGTTATTCTTAAATGATTAATTATTAGGTACATGTTGCTGTTGTTTTGGGTTTGTCTGCGCAAGACAGGCTAAAAATGGTAGCCAGCATAACTGGTGGACAAAGAATCGAGGAAAACCCCAGTAAGGACCACTGACCCATGGGTAGCTACTGGCAAGCTTTCTAATGCAACCACATTGACTGAGCCCAAGACTCAGACCTATCAAGACAGAGGTACGATGGCAGTGATTGGTAAAGGCAAGTGTTTTAGACCACTCAGCCACCAGGGGCCCCCATGTTTACATAAATTGTATGCAAAACACTATCAAATGATCCATTTTAAGCACAAGAATATTGCTCCCATGAAGCACACAAATTTCTGCTATTTGAATATGCTGGTGTTGCAGTGATGTACAGCATTTTAAACACAAGAATATTGTTCCCATGAAGCACACAAATTTCCACTATTTAAATATGATGTCACATCAATGTACACATCACAGCCCGAACAAGCCCTTTCATGTACTTTTAAGAATTTCATGGAAAACTATTAAAATGTAGTCAGTAACACTAACTGCCTTAAGTTCTACAATTGGGAGCATCATTAGATGAAAAATTTATAACTCACCAAACCTTGGTCACTTTGACCACTGACTTATATTAAAAAGAATGCTAGAATAGTATAAAAATGTAAAATATCTTGATATTATTTGCCACCTAAGTTATAATATGAGAAAATTGCTATGGCTGGTGTTTACTGACAAGGAAATGGCCCTTTCCCGAGGTCAAGGACTGATGAAATCTAAGGAAGGAGATCTAAGGTCTCATTTGACAAAACACGCCTATCAGCATGTAAAGGTGAGATGCATTACTGATGAGCATCTTTATCCACAATTTGTAAAAGTTTCTTTTTCAAGTTCTATTTGTATAACTTGCTTTTGGTTTTATTCAAAATATATCATATTCCATGAATGATATTTGGCAGCAAATATAATTACATGTAGTGCATGAAACTGATATTTCAATAATATATGCTTTCTCTGCATATGTTAATAATATTGTAATAATTGATTTATCAGACTATATTCCTTCGTTCTGAACCATGGTGGCTTATTGGTTAAAGTACTGGACTTGTGCCATTAGGGTGGGAGTTTGATTCACATGTATGTGTCCTTGGCCTTTTCTTTTCCCTCAGCACAATATAGCAATAAACATGTTGCTGTCCTGTAAAATCACCAAACCCCAAAACTTTTTTAAATTAAAATTTGTCAGAATTAATATGCTAAAATATGACTTAGTTTTGAAAAGCGAGCCACTGTAGCTCGGTGGTTGAGTGTCATCCTTGTAATCCAAGAGTCACAGGTTCGGGACTCATCTAGGTCAGCTGTCTTGGTGTATCCTTGGGGAAAAATACTTAGCTCCCATTTCCTTGACATAATATAGCCAATAACATGTGTAATGTGCCATTAAACAACAAAATCAACCATCTGTTTTCATAATGTATTCCCTACAAATTAATATCAAAACATTAATTAAAAATTAATATTTTTGCTTTCTTCTTTAAATGAATTAAATTCATTTTCTTACCATATATATCTTTATTTCAGAATATGTGAATGCATGGTGTAGCTAATGTGGAATAACAACCCATCAATGATTTGAATGATGCTATGACTGAAACCGTTAGTTATTCGAGAAGAAAATGTAAACAAAACTTGATGAGTGCAGAATCACAATTAAACTTCTTTGTTCAGCAGACAAAGAACATGGCTGTATTGCTATGAATGATTCTGTCAACACCTGTATTATTGTTATGATGTTATTAAAATCAAATATGCTATTCATCTATTTTGTCTGTTTTCATTGCTTCATGAGTAAATTAGCTGGATGTACATTATTCAAATAATATGCCTCTTGCATAATACGCTTTGTTTGAAATGAATATAAAATATGCCCATACTCAAGGTCTGGTTTATGCCAATGTTTTACGCCAGTAATTTTGGGTTTGCTTTATGCCTGTAATATACGCCTGTACTTTTGTATGGTTTACGTCTGTAATATTACTCTATGTTTTACGCCTATGATTTACGCCTGTACTTGAATATGTTTTACGCCTGTGATTTACGCCTGTAATACACCTTATTACATGTATGTATTTGAATACAGTCGTACTAATTTAAATAATTCGCCTTTGTGTACGCCTAAAGTATGCTAGTATTACGCCAGAGATACACTGGTATTACGCATGAGATACGCTATTATTACACTTTTCTCATAAACCAAAGAGAACCCATATTTTAGGTGCAGAATATGCCTGTAGTACGCCTATGATACAGAAGTATGATTTCGTACGGGAAGCTCCTGTTGGACTACTATTGTTTAGCTCAGCATTATTTTTATTTCTTTATTTTGTGTGCAAAATACTGCTAAATTTTTCCTTGATTATTTTATTTGCTTTATTATATTTTCCAGTAGCGATATTTAAAGTGCAGTCTGTTTCATCAGTAGTCAATGCAATGTTATTCAACACGAGCTTTGTATATAAAATATAACGCTATTTCATACTAACGTGTTGACAGCGTTGATTGAAAGAATTGCTTGAAAGGGAAGTTATCGAGACTCGAAGCCGTCACGTACTATAAATAGTAACATGACAATTATTAAAACTGTAGCTTGGACAGTATACAATGTTTTAGCTTTACTTATATTTTTATCAAAATTTGTAATCAATAAAATACATATTTGTTATTGTCCATTGTGTATATGAAGTCTATTTTAACAATTTAGAAAATAAAATAAAATATGTTAGATTTAAATCAGGCTCAGCTATTCATATCTAAATTTCTAGAGTATATAGAGTGACTTGACGCTAAACAAATCATACTTACCTGGTTCAGGAGATACCGTGATCAGCAAGGCGGTTCTCCCAGGTTGAGGCCTTTCCATTGCACTTCGGTTGGGCTGACGCCTGCGATCACCCCAAATGCGGGTGACTCGGGGACGTAATTTATTAGTGTGGGGTCTGCGTTCGCGCTAACCCTGATAAACAAACCAAATATAAATCGTACATGTCAGTAAACGTGTATTGCAACTTTTAACTTGAAGAGAAGATAATGTGTGCATTTATCGATGTTTTACGGAAAATGCTCAGGAAATATTTGTATAATTTCAGTGATAAGAGAATTTCAAGAAGTGACGTCCCTCAAGTTTAAGCGTATGTGGTGATTCAAGCGAATCTACGGCAAATTTGTTACGCTCATTTTCGTCGTGTGAGTAAGGTGAATTCCTAGAACTTAATCTTAAGATTCTGCTTGCTGAGATTAGACATTATCAATGTAAGTCTGAAAGAGACGAGAATGTGGACCCTAAAGAGAACATGGGGCATAATGAGTCTGAGTAGCGCTTGGGCTGTTCATTCTGGTAATTACTATTATCATTATCGCAATTATTAGTATCTTTTCGATAATGTTATTTCAAAATGAAAAGAAGGGAACGAATTTGCGCGAAACTTGGATGTCTTCAGAGCAGATTGTCATGTGGGCGAGGTTCATCAGTAACTACTGGTGTTAAAAGTTAAACACTTAAGCCTCAGACTGTGAGAGGTGTAGAAATAAATACATTATTAACTTTATGACAGGTTTGTTCTTTTAAACCGTAATGAAATGCAGACCCCAACTTTATTTTGGGTGCGATTGTTTACTACCCTCTTCAGATTGTAAAATTGAAGAATTTTATTAAAAAGAAAATGTAATCATAGACCCGGTGTATCCAGATGTTTAGCAAGCATACATTTTTTCTGTGGGTCTTGGTATATTATACTAGTGGCAAAGGAATTATACATATTGTTACTTGGGCTCTAAAAAACAGTAACAAAAAAAATTTGCTTGTTTTTAACAAATAATTTATTTCCCTGGAAAAACACTGTAAAAATGAAAAAATAAAAACTTACGGTTTTAAGAAACAAATATAAGAATGATCCACAAATTAAATTTTAGAAGTCCTAGTAATGAAAAGTTCTAATGAATTCATGTTCGAGTCTCGAAGAAAAATCCAAAATGGAAGGCAATGACGTAGGCTATAAGTTTTATTGTACAGATTTGTCTACGGTTTGTTTTAAATCCACAAACAATATTCCGGTGTTTGAATTTCCAAATAAAATTTAAATAAATGTCTTTGTCCAAGAATTCTGTAGGGAAAAGAATTAATCTTTGGAATTCAAATAATTTGACTAAAACCTAAAATGTAACTTTTAACTGGTCACAAACACACACTTTCCAGTCTGAAGTAAACGCCCAAACTGAGAAATAACTCTCTTAGCATCACTATTAAAACTAACTACTGTGCATTTTCGGAAAACCCAGAATGGCGAAATAGAGGTTGTTTACATATACAAAATCGTGTACTCCCAGTATGACCTTGATAAACAGCAATCATTTTACTCGACGAATAAAATAAAAATAGAAGGTTGTTTACTTGTCTCGGTGATTTCTGAATCAAGGTCGGCAACTAAGTCAAAAACAAAAACATGATATATTATTAGGTATTTATGAAAAGATTCAGGTCAAACTGAATTTTCTGGAAAATATCAAATTCCTAGTAATCAAAATTACATTACATTGACATGTAATGAAATAAAAAATAAAAATATTAAAACTTAACAGACAATTAAATTAAATCAAAAAGAAATTAAATCAAATGTACGTAACAATATTTATGGGAAACAAATCTTGAGAATAATAATAATAATAATAGATTGCTGATTATTATGTTTTTGTGGTACAAAAGGAAGAACAAAAATCTAACCATGCATCACATATACACATATATCATACTTTAACATGCAAGAACTTCTCATAACTTTTACCCATAAGTTTACTCCCTAATAAAACAAATGAATGACGGAGTGTATTTACCATGTAAATTGGTGTACCTGTGGAAATTGCAGCAGTAAATAAATAGTCGAGAGGTGGAGATGCTGTAAAGAGATTACAATTTTGAATAAGACTGAGAAGGTTATGGTGGAATGTATCATTGATCATCCAAGATTTCATACTCTTTGCTTGGATGAATATGTCCTGGAAGCAAGATACTGTGCCTATATTCAGCAATATGGAAATTGCAAGGAAATCCTGTCCGAGTACATGAACACTATTCTTTCAGTAGTTATGGTACCACTATCAGGGTCAATTTTGGGACAAGGGATTGCTTTATATGCATGTAAAACTTATGCTTAAAATTCCTTTTGATAAAATCCTTCCTTTATTAACAAAATGTATCAGTACTATCACATTACTTGAGTGTAGAATTTTTACCCAAACCTTTCATTTTGATAATAGATCCTGCTAAAATCATTCGTCCATTATCTTGGAAATTCTCATGAAAATTTTTTTAATCACCTATAATTTAATTTCTTGAATAGATTCCATACTATGACATTAAAAACATATTGATGTCTGTTCATGTTCACATTTGATTCATTTAGTTTCTAACCCCAGTTGTGGTAAAATCTAATTTTATGATAAAGACACTGACTCCGAAAACATGAAATAAGTAACAGAAAACTGGGATACATGAAATAACATAACTTTATTCAAGTTTACAAATTTGCTGTATATTCTATTTTCATTCATAATAGATACATGGCTGTATAGAGGTGGCAATAATTGCCTCTCAACTGACTACGGCTTCTTGACCACTTCCTCCAGCACTGCCATCAATTCTTCAACATAGTCTGAAAAAAAATTGTTACCCCAGCAATTCAAGGAACTGAAAAATGTCATCCACTGCCTACATTCATACTGACAATTTACAAAAGAGAATTAATGGAATTGGAAACAAGACTTAATTAGTATTCAATTTAACATACATATAAACCATAGTTGAATGAATGAATGAATGAATGAATGAATGAATGAATGAATGAATTAATAATAATAATAATAATAATTTTTGTTGCAATATATGATTTTGAATATGTGCTACAAAGAAAAATCTGTGCTAGCATTGTTTTGGTTGAAATCTTTCAAGTTAAAATTGATTTTCTTTAACTAGATTCTGCCATCTGTGTGTATGTACAGGGCTGGGGAGAAGGAGGCTGACGGTATTCCTAGTGATATGTTCACTGTCCAACTTTAATATAACTTTAAACATAGAACTATTATATTACTATATGTGCCTGTATACGACTTTTGTCAAACGGTATCATTCAATGTAGTAAAAATTGCAAAAATCTACATACCCTTGGTTACATGTCACACATCATAATAGTGTGTGACTCTCATATTCTCCCTGACCCATTTCTGTTCTGGACATGCCTGGTCTGTAATAATAGTGTCCACCTCCACATTGTGGTTCTGCAGTTTTATATGGCTCTAGAAAGTCCCTCTTTCTCCATGTCGTAACGACTCTTTACTTGATTGTTTTGAAGAAAAGAGAGAGAAAAATGTGCTGACCAAAATTAACAATACTTCTATTTCTTGAAATATGACATCATCTGTACATAACTTAAATGCATTTACCAACATTTTAAAAATAGACCTATGCATACGCATAAATAACATTGAAAAAGTAAGCTCATTTTCTTGCACGAGTGTCATGTATGAATGCTGCCAAGTACATGAAAGTTTGCAATGCCTTTGCTTCTTCTCTTTACTTGCTGGACATTTACTCACAACCTGTGTAGTAGGTGAAATAGATGTGTGTATTCTAATCATCATAGTTTTCACACAGTGTGTGTGTGTGTGTGCGATTAGGATTTTTAACATAGCTTTAACAATTTTTCAGTCATATTGCTACGATGTCTGCAGTGTGGCAGTTTATAGTGATGTCCAGCACTGGGCATCATGCCGCAGACATGTAACATGATGTCCGACCCAGTCACATTATCCTGTCACCAGGCCGACCAGTCCTAACACTAACCTCTTAATGCCGAACGCCAAGCGAGGCAGCTGTTATTACCATTTTTGTAAGTCTTTCGTATGACTCGGCCAGGGATTGAACCCACAACCTCCCGCTTCCAAGACAGTTTTCACACAGATGAGGATTTCTCATGAATGTGTTTATCAAGTAAAGTGTACCATTGTTAAATAATAACAAGTTGACAAGTGCTTGGTCTACCGAGTCAAAACGCTTACACAATCATACTGAATTTAGTTAATACAATGTTATTGTTATACGTTTCGTTTGCTTTTTTTCTTCTTCTTCTTCTTCTTAAGAATACTCTCAGTCTGACACTGAACAGCAATACTGCATGGTGGTGTATCTAGTCCCTGTAATAAGAGTACCAAAAATGTGTTTCATGCCTTTGCAGTAGATATGGTAGGCACACATGAAGTCTTTTGCATGTCCGAACAACAAATGCACCAAAGCTTTTTGCGTACTTTCACAACTAAGGGTTGATCATAAAGTTTTACATATTACCAATACATTGTAGTTTTTCTGCAACAAAAGAATTACATAACTTAATTATTGATTCATATGCTGATACAATTTACGAGGCCTTAGGAATCCATAGCAACTATGAAGCTATACAATGTAAACAGGGAATAAATGGAAAGTTCACTGTGACGTCAAAATGCACCACAGAATAATTTTTTTTTTACATCATCTTCGGTTCTCTCTAGTGCATTATCTTCTGGGTGCTGGTTCTCAAAATTCTCATCCAGTACAATATATATATATATATATATATATATATATATATATATATATATATATATATATATATATATATATATATATATATATATATATATCTTGATAGATAACTCGCACACAACGGGGTCCACAAACATAGACCACACTAAGCAAGGCGCGAGTTCCCGAAGGACCTCCAAAAGACTGAGAGAAAAAAAATCGCTTTGACATCGAGAAAACCGGGGGGTGGGAGTGGCGTTAGGGAATTGGGCTGTTTAATGACTGAACCCTCATTTTACAATCACGTCGATAATAATTTTTAATAATGCGCTTTTTCTAATGACGTTGTTCGTTATTCTGTTTAAATACCTTTTTTCCCCCAAAATATCCAACATATGAAAGATCGTTCCAACTGGTTTGAACAACCATCACCTGTACACGAAAAATCTGTGTATTACATCACTGTTTTTTGTTTTCTTGATGAGTCTGATCCGAACAAACTCGAGTGCGCAGTTCTCATTAATATATAAAATATTGAACACAATTTAACATTTAGATAATTAGCAGTCTATATGCTAATAATCTAATTTTACCATGGCACAATAAAATTGTCCATTTCTTTGTTCGATTTTGTCTGCTTGTATTTACCGCGGAATTGCACACTTGAGTTTGTTCGGATCTTACCTTTCGGTCAATGGTGAAATCCAAGACTGTCTGAATGCAAAATTGCACTTCGGGTTTGGTTGTTGTCTAAACGTCAAGATCGGCGAAAAATTATTGCATTTTCTCCATCATATCACAAATTGAACGAAGTGTGTCGAGCTGTTTTGAAAATTGAACTATTCTTGCTTACGACTGGCCTAAGTTGGAAATTAGCAGACACAATTAGGATAAACTAGCAGTGTTGGAACTACCGAGGGGTGAGGACCGGTGTCTTCCCTTGTGTTATATTATTACAGGTTAGAACCCACATCCCATGACTTTCTTTGTAACGATCCCCTGTGGGCTGCCTTGTTATCTTTGATCACAGTTATGAAAGAGTCGGTTAATTTAAGGTAGTTTCTGTTACATACACAATAACGTTTATTACAGTGTTCGATTGATCAAGTAAAGTGAGTTCATACGACCGAGGCCGCTAGATTTTAAGTTAGTCCGATTTTTTTCTTTTATTCCACCTCCTTTTTTAAATTCAAAAGACATTATTAATGTGATAATACAAAGGAGGCCAGCTTTTAATTAAGTGCAACAATACAACAAATACTTCCGCAAGTCAGTTATCAAAACATGGTCAGCACTTAATTAGGTTCTCAGAGAAACGCACGCGGACATAGCTGTTACGGTAGACTGACGCATTTTACGCTTAATTACAAGAGGACACATTGCATTTATGATGATTACACTTAAAAGGAACTAAAAAATGGAACTAGAACACAAATTTCAATTGATAAAATTTTTATTTAATTTGTATTTATTTATTAAAGTACTGCTTCCACTCGGCGTAATTGACATTTTTATTGATCAAATTTCCTTACATATCGTTAATTGCAGTGTACTAGGAATGTGGTTGGAAAGAAAATGTTAAAAATTGTATGAGCTGTTTTTAAATCTGATATTTCATAGTGTTGTTTAAAATTTCCAGGTCCTAACTACCGTTTTCAACGATAAAACGAGCAATACATCAAAGCTTCCATTACCAATTTTGATCACGATTTTCTTCAAGTTCAACAAATAGGGATGCATTTTTTGGGTATTTTCGGGTTTAAAAAATGGGATCCACGCCTGACACTGCGTTATAAGCGGGTTCGCGAGGTATCAGGGCGCGAGTTATCGAGGGAGTGGTGTATATATATATAGCAGCATTCGAAGGTAAAATCTATACACCGACAGAACTAGTGTATTTTTTTAAAAATTCCTTTTAAATATGGTTCTGTACATATTGTGAATTATAATACTATGCTCTCCACATTGAACAGACATTAGTATTCACACTCGCAAGCAATGGGTTGTGGGTTTGACTCTGACACAGACCGTCATCCATTGACACAGTTGTGTATATTCTGGCAAACATGATAATTTACTCTCAATGCCTCAAAACGAAAGAGGGTAATTATTCTTTACAATTAAAAACAATCAATACATCAAGTATTCGCAACATTTTGGCTTTAGCAGAAAATTTGTTTTGTCATTTTTTTAATATTGTTGAACAGGCATGAAATAAGCATGGGCATGCACATGATTTTTTTGTTTGGGGGGGATAATAATGGGGGAGTGGGGAAAACTAAAATTTAAGGGACACACACACACGCTCGTCATGGTAAAGCGGGATTCATTTTGGGGGTCCTCACCAGTTACTTTTAAATCTCAAATTCTCTCGATGTGTACTTAGCTGACTTTCAAATCCCAATTATGATTCGATGTTCACCATAATGACGGCCATGGTCCTAATGATCTTTAAATGTGGTGGCCCTGTAAAAGGCACAAAAAGGGCACCTATCAATAGTCTTGTATGGACTATTTCAGGTGGTGGGCTTTAATCAGAGTTTCCTCTGACCCATGTCACCCCATTTATATTGGGGTGTAGGTGAAATGGTGTAGGCGAAATGGTGTCGGCAAGATCCAACTTTTCGACAGGCAGTGGACTCTGACCCTATATCCCAATATAAATGTCAAAATATAAAACCTGGAGTGGCAAGGGCCAGAGGAAACTCGGACTAGCTTTAATTCTGCCTCCTTCACTCTTCTGATTGCAAATCATGCATGCATAAAGTGTACCCCTTCTCAGACACCCGTTCAGTTGAAATATAAACATGACTGTAGAAAACTCCCTGGTTGCTACATGATCCATTGAGGAACAAACAAAAAAAAAAATAATAGAAAGGATAATTTATAATGATAATAAGACGGTTGGAGATGGGGATGGATGTGAAGCGCAAAGATTAACGTTGGGTCAACCCGAAGGAAAGAAATTAATAAACCCTGCGTCTGCATTGTGAAATAAAAAATTTTTCTCTTAAAAAAAATATGTTTATTTTCTGATACTGTTTGCTTAGTTTCTTTGCCCATCTTGGAGGGTTATCTCCTAGGTAAGGTTTCATCTTGTTGTGGTTGACTGTTTTCTTCTTTCTAAGTTGATTCTTCAGGAGTATATAATACAAAACACAACAAAGGGACCCTCGTATGACAGCTGTGATTTTGGACAGGTTCCTGGTTTTGTCAGCTCAAGGATATACCATATAAAGTCCCCGTCCCTATACTGGTATTAGTGTTGCCTTAGATCATAGCTTTCCTTTTGCCTTTTCACTGCTTACCAAAGTGTTTTTTCATGCCGCAGAACATGTATGATGAATACGATCATCAATATGTCAACACATTCGCCGTGTGATGTTACTTCGTAGCCATATAGCTAGGATTGGAATGAAACATCCGTTCATCTGGAAGATGAACTTCTAGACCTAGTATTAAAATGTGTGAGGTTAATCCTGTTGACTCATCTGGAGTGGCATGCTTATCGACAGTAACTCAACCTAACTTTAAATCCCTTCCATTTTCTTCACCTTTCAAGTATACCTTTGACATCCGAAGTAATGTTCTTACTCTCTTCCTTTCCAATGCATTTTGGGTTTCTTCCCATGGTTCTTGTTTTCTTGAATTCCAGCATTCTGCATCATCTGAGCACATGTTTCAGCAGTTTGATCTGGTATGGGAAACACCTCAACCTATTTAGTACAATGATCATTAACTACTAAAACGTAACAGGCTTCCTCTTGGAGTTATAATCAAAGCCCTTAATATATTGTTGTATATAATTTGTGTTGTTGGTTGTTTTCTTTGTTCATTGTATGTTATGGGTTATGCAAAAATTGCATTTTATAGCTTTGTCCAAAATTGAGTTCATTTTCTACCTAACCAGAATGATTGATTTTGGTTTTGTAAACAACATCTTTATCTCATTCTGAGTCCGGAATATTGGAAATTCCCTATGAAATGCCAAGTATGCCATATGCTTACCGCATTATATGTTATCATTTCAGTAACATACCTTGTCTAATTATAGCTTGGATTGTTCTTGAAATTAACTGTTTTCCTATGTCCTGGCTCTTTCTTTGTGTCTAAGGATTGAGGCGGAATATAGTAGGGGCCAAGAACTGAATGAACATTCAGGACCCATAAGCAAAATATCAGAGGAGAGACGTACTGTCCAGATAAGAATGCCTATGTTTAACGACAGAGACGAAATCATTGATAACTTTTTAACTCAGTTTGAAAAGTTAGCTTAAATCCATCATATACCCAAAGACCAATGGGTCATTAGTATGTCTGCATTTTTTCGTAAGGAGCTGACAAGGATATCTGTCATAATATGGTACGGACTGAAGTAGGTGATTATGACGCTCTCAAGAAAGCTCTGTTAAGGCAGTACGAGTTGTCCGCTGAATGTTTTCGCAAACTTTACAGACAGTCATCAAAGCGAACAATGGAGACGCATGCGCAAAATTTCATACTCGCATACGCGTGCTTTTCGATAAATGGATTAAAATGACAGGCACCGCGCTCACTTATGAAGACATACGGGAGGAGATCTTGAAAGAACATGTCCTCAGTACATATCGGAAAGACCTGATTGTCTTTTTAGTGGAGCGTGATTTCGCGACCTTAGAAGATAGTGTGATAGCTGAGCGATATGAGAGTGCACACTCTTGTCCAATCACCTGGGGTGGCAGGGATAGACCCAGTGTCACTGACTTTGAAAGAGCTAATGGTTTGGCATCTCATAGGCAGAATGGTCAAACTGATAGGAAGCTAGGGGCTGATAATCTCAGCCGTGTCCAGTTCACTGACCCAGGAAAGACCCAAGGGGTAGGTAAGGGTACACCTGGTAAGAAAGCTAAAGTGATACGCTACGGCTGTAACAAACCTTGCCACATTCTCAAAGACTGCAGGAAATAACGTGCCACGATAAATGCAGTGACATCAGGCACTGGCAGAAGGTGTAAACCAGTAGAATGGCCCAATACAGCAACATCTACGGTAAATGAAGAGAAGGCTACAGTGCTGTATGACACTAGTTGTAGTTATTCAGCGTTGGTGGATAGCAGCTTTGTGAAATCTGCTGATTACGGGCGAGACAGTGGAAGTCCAGTTTGCTAATATGACTAAATATTCTCTCCTGGCTGTCTACATCGACCTTGATTCGCCTGATGTGAAAGGACGAATTCAAGTAGCGCAATTGTCAAGTGTCAAGGTTGTCGCACGACGTCATTTTAGGATGTAGGTATGAGTTGCCACAGCCTAATCCTTTGATGTATACACCTATACATGTGGGGTTCATAGAGGCGAGGTCTATGAAGCGAAGGTCATGATCGAAGCCATTGAAACCCTTGACTTCGTCCATAGACAGTTTGCTACCTGGTGAATTTAGGAGACTTCAAGAGAAAGATTCTACCCGTAACATGATACGTGGGTAAAGGAGGAGTCCGTGCTGGACTTGTTAGTTGGTGAGGTAGAGTTCGTGATGAAACGGGGTATCTTGTACCGATACACCCGGAAAGGACCCGAGAGCTATAAGCAAGTGATTGTACCTCGATCTAAGAGAGAAGAAGTGCTTAGGCTAGCACATGAGAGTCTACTTGGTAGTCACATGGGCGTGGCAAAGACATGAGATAGGTGAGTGAGGGTATTCTACTAGACAGGTGTGTATGGGGACGTAAGGAGGTTTTGTGTCGTGTGACAAGTGTTAGCGGGTGGCTCCTAAGACCTCACATCGCCCAATGCCACTAGAAACCACCCCTCTGATTGATCTTCCTTTCTCGAGGGTGGCGATGGGCTTGATAGGTCCGATAAAGCCTGCGTCAGAACGTGGTAATCGTTATGTTTTTACGATTGTTGATTACGCTACCCGGTACCCGGAGGCTGTTACGTTGAAAAACATTGATTCAGTTACGGTGGCTGATGCAATGTTAGGAATTTGGTCCAGAGTTGGTGTTACTAAAGAGATACTAATTTACCAAGGGATGCAGTTTGTTAGCCAGGTCATGGAAGAAGTGAACATGTTACTTTTAATTATGGCACCTGATGACTACCCCATATCACATGCGGTGAAATTGTCTATTAGAGTGTTTCAATGGGACGTTGAAGCAAGCTCTGAAGAAGCTGTGCGAAGGTCGACCCAAGGACTGGGATCGATACTTTCCCGCAATACTTTTCACATGCCTCGAAGTACCCCAAGCTAGTCTAGGATTTACACCTTTCGAACTAGTTTATGGGAGGACAGTGAGAGGACCCATAGCTGTATTGAAACAGTTGTGGACAGAGGAAAGGGCATACGAGGAAGTATAATCAACGTATCAGTATGTTGTTGATCTCCGTAACAAGCTGGAGTAAGTTTGCAGCTAATCCCAAAAGAATCTCTGTGTACTATGACAAGAAGGCGAAGGAACGGAAGTTTGAAGTTGGTGACAAGAGGCTGTTACCGTTGGAGCACAACAAACTCCACGTATCCTGGAGGGGACCGTTCATTGTAACATAAACAAAAGGTGGACAGAACTACTGCATCCAGTCGGGAGATAAAGAGAAGTTGTACCACGTTAACCTTCTTGAAAGCTGTCGTGAAAGGGAGACACCCTCTGAGTTCGTGGTTGCTACAGTTGTGACTGAAGATCCCGACGACAATGGTGGATTGGCGGAATTACTTCCGAGTTGTCCTTTGACGAGGGTTGAAGCCTACATTGACATTGTCCTTGGCGTAACGTTAACGTCAGAATAACGTGAAGAGGTGGAGGAGATACTCCACGACTACTCAAGTATCTTGACAGAAAGACCATGCATGATGGATTTGGAGGAGTTCACTTTGAAACAGCTGAATGAAACGTCTGTGAAACTGAAACCCTGTCCACTAACTCATGCGAAGTTAGAAACTGCACAAGCAAAATTAGAACTATGCTTGACTTAGGGGTCATGAAACCAGCCGGATCTGCATATAGTTCACCAGTTGTTTTGGTCCAGAAGAAGATGGTGATCACCGCTTTTGCGTCGACTATCGGAAATTAAAAAGGATCACAGAACTTCGGGTCGAAATGTTACCTGATCCTGAGTCCATATTTGCCGGGGTAACCAACGCAAAATATTTTTCTAAAATAGACTTGTCCAAGGGATAATGGCAAATTCCAGTTCGTAGGGAAGATAGTCCAAAACTTTCCTTTGCAACACCTAATGGGACATACCAATTAGTAGTCATGCCATTCGGGGTCCAGAATGCACCCAGCATTTTCACCTGAATGATGAGAAAACCGCTAAAACCTTTAAGAGGGACCGGGGTTTCTATTTCATGGACGATTTGTTAATAGCGATACCTACTTGGGAAGAACACATGGTCTGACTGAGGAAAGTTCTGGAACGACTTAGACAGAGCTCACCCAAATGTCACACTAAGATACACTAATCAAGACAGAGCTAAATTTGGAACGCCGCACGTGCAACTACGAAGAAAGAAGTGCGATCATTTTAGGACTTGCAGGTTATTGTCGTAAATATGTCGCAAACTCAGCGTTATTGCTCGTCCATTGACTGACTTGACAAAGTAGAAGGCTCCGTCAAAGTTTACTTTGAAGGATAGGTTGACGTCAGACGCCGTAATGAGACTACCGAATGTGTCAAAGGACTTGGTGTTATGTACTGACGCTTCTGACACAGGTCTTGGTGCAGTTTTAATGAGAAGCATGATGGGAACTTATTTACGGTTGGTTATGGAAGCAGAAAGTTGTTGCCAGCAGAGCAGAATTATTCTGTTACAGAAAGAGAATGCTTAGCGATTATCTGTGTGGGTGAAAGTTTATTCTGGAAACTGATCATCATCCACTTGCTTATTTGGCCCAAGCCAAATTGACAAATGGACGTTTAGTGAGATTGTAATTATTTCTTCAGCAATATCAAGTTCAATTGCGTTACATTAAGGGAAGAGCCAATGTAGGAGCAGATTGCCTGAGTAGACTAACTGATCCTGAGGCGAAGGGGTCACTTCATGGCATGTAAACAATAACATGAAATGCAACTTCAATATCTGGAGAACAAAATCCCAGATTTTACTCTTAAAGGGGCTCTTGTGTAAAGTGTCGAATTTTGAATTGTATTGAACCTTAAAGTTGAATGCATTGAGCATTACAATTTTATCACATTTAAGCCAAAAAAGTATTGTCTGCCCCCCCCCCCCCCATGTCAGTGTTAAAACTGAAAGGCTAGAATTTATGACTGAGTTAGATTTGTCATAGCATTTTAACGCTGTCCTGGGAATGTAAACATTTGAGCTGCCAACCATAACCGCTTGACAGGAACCTTATGATTGGCCAGAGTAAATTAAGGCATACAGTTTGAAAGTAATGTAAATTTAAAGTGACGACCTTAGTCCAGCAACCTAAAAGAGATGTGGCTTCTAAAAAGAATAACGCTTTCCTCGTTAAACAAGAAACGGGGTTCTTGTGGCTGTCTTGTAAGAAAATACAGGGTTTAGTGCTAGGATGCACAAATTTTGAAAGAAAACAGCATTAACATACGCAATTTTAATTTCCTACGTAATTTTCTATTTTTTTAATTATTTGTTTTATGCAAATATGGTTGATATGACTAGGATTCATATTATGTATCGTTTATTCGATGTCACGGAAATCTGTTGATGCTAGAGTTGTTATGCAATGTATGTGTTTAATTTTACAGTTACTAGTTCATTGATAGTATTGACGATTGCATGCTATCCAAGTTTTCATATGTCCAGGATTTCATAGGGTTATGTGAAATTATTTTCTTTATTTGTTAGGACGATACTGATTACCGTGAGTTAACGATAATCGCATATTTATATCTGATTTTGTAATGTTTAAATGATCTTGTAAGTTAGGGATTGCTGTGAGCTAGACTTTTGTGAATTTTTGTATGCCATAGTAATCCAGCATGTGGCATGTGGTAGCGTAGGTAAAGAGAAACGGTAACGTTCGACTTACCGCTAAGTTGTTAATTATGGCCTGTTGCTGTGACGCAAGGGTGATGTTCTATCGGATTAGTTCAGAATTTATGCAGTGTGGCTAGCTAGTATGCTTCTGAGTAACGTATGTGAGGGAATTTTATATACGTGTAGGAAGTGGTACATACAGAGTTTTAAGGGCAATGTTGTCTTTTAAGTAACAGCTTTCTAGGGAGAGATTAGACAGTCCTAAGACGGAAGTCCAGATAAAAGGAGTGACGAGTTTAGAATAAAGGACTAGGAAGTCCAGGGAGGAGAAGTGAAGCGTAGAGAATAAGAAGGCTCGAGGAAATGGGAAGACGTTGATACACGCTCTTTTCACCAATCGTTATTATGATGAAATAAATCCAAATTAGACACTGCTATTAAATTATATTGACATACTTAGATTGAACTGGAGTTACTGATATCAATTTGTTTTGATTACATTTGTTATTTTTCTTGTCTGCGGGGGCTCGTATTTCATTATTTCTTCCCAATATTCCTGCTCAGTTATCTGTTGAAATTCTATCTTTCCACCCCCACCGGGCTGTGATATCGAGGGAGGTTATTCTTTAGATAACGCCATCCAAATCCAATTCACTACAACTCTTACTAAGAGGCTGACGTTGCACAAATAATGTCATGCTGCTGGTCTCTGCTTCGCCATTTTATTGCTGGATGGTTTCTCTACATTCTATAGGTACGCGCAAATTGTTTTTATATGTTTGTTTGCTTCTTGAAGATTTTTAAAATTAGTTTTTGTATATCTGTCTATCAAATCTGTTCTTGGAACATTTTTCTCATCAACATCCTTCTTGGTGCACCCTTTCACCATATTTTACTTTACTATCATCTTGTTTGTGCAAATCATGTATTCTCTGACTTCTGGTCACAACTCTTAATTTCCGCAAACCTTCTCTTTATGGACAATGAACTTCTTTGCTTTCCATTTACATCATATCCTGATTTGTTTGTAAACAGCACTCATTTTCAACAGGAACCTGCGCCTTGACTCATGTTGACTGGACACTATTTCTAACTCCAAAATGTGTACTATTTATGGCAACTGCAACATCCTTATGCTTCGGATCCTGCCTAAACGTGTCTCGTACCCTTTCACAAGTAACACAAACATTATCTGCAGCATCACAGCTACCTTCTAACATTGTGTCATGTCTATCCCAACTATTCATGTGCAAATCAGTTGCTCTTCATGGGCCGCTATCTATTTTAAAGTGATCCCTATTACAAATTTCCATAAAACCACCTTTAAATACGGCACCTTCAGCTTTCACACCTGCATTCTGATTCTTTTAAGCCCCTGACGAAGAGTGTTTCACTGTCCGAGTCATTCACATTTCCCCCAGATTTGATCCTGCCCCGGATTTGGTCCCACCGCCTTAGCCACCATGCTCTCAAACTCTCTACCCATTCTTTCCTTTATGAACTATAATCTGAGCTATTTCCCCAGGTACACCCAGATATGCACTTCCCTCAGTCTTGCTGACATATATTCCAACCACCTAGGTAATCCTGACTCAGGTCTTTGGAAACGATCTCAACTGATCGGTTACAAACTATATTTTATTTACATATGTTGTCTGACAAATGCATTCTCCACTTCACTGAGTTGAAAATTTCCGTTGCTCTTCTTCGCCACTTTTACCAGGGCCACACTTCAAAGGCTCCATCAGGTCTACTTCCATACATTTGCAATCCCAAGGGCTTACATCTCTTGACATTTCATCTACATTTACTTTTGTCCTGCCCTGTATTCCACAGTGACGTCAGTAGTTAATCAGATATACTACTGAAGTTGTATGCTGACAACATTTCCAACCATCTTGCTATTCTCCCTTTTGGTTTCTGAAACTAAACATCCAGCTCGCACTCTAAACTTCCTAACAAGCAAATATTGTCTATACTACTCTACAAAACATCTCATGGCTAACAATTCTGTATTTATCACGCATTTAGTTATGTCAGCATTACTGAGCGTTCGACTTTCAAATGCCAACACACACACACACACTCTCTCTCTCTCTCTCTCTCTCTCTCTCTCTCATTTCATGTGGCTTAAGTTGGCTCCAATGCCCATATCGTTCGCATCAAAAGTAAATTCTCCTTCTGGCAGCGGGTCTCCCAATATCTCAGTTCCTGTCAAGGCTGTTTTCAATTTCCTTCACTTAAATCTTCAATGCGTGGGACAGGTACAACTAAATTAATTGCATGTTTAGCCTGGCTATCTCTTTCAATATACTGGAAACTCCTATAATTTATTTAGACCCCAGGAGCAATAATAATATAATTTAACTCTTTCATTTTCTTCTTAACTTTGTAAGGACCGTAATATCTAATCTGAAGTAAATTTTGAAGACTGAGCAAGAGAGACAGAACTCCACTGTTACTAAACTCAAACGTTCTCTCCATTCTAGTTCTGTGAAACAGTAATTTCACTTTTGACTTGAACTGCTGGATGCCAAATTCAAGCATAACTTGTTGGAAAGTTGCAGACCTAAAAGTTTACCCTTGACCCGATTGGGCAGATTTGGGAAGACCAAATAGAGTAAACAACTCTATTAAAGCTTTTACTATTGTTTTAGATTTAATATTCCTCAAAGGAATTGCCTCTGAAAACCTTGTTGACGCGCACATAATGGTCAACATGTATTGGTTACCTGACTTGGTCTTAGGTAAGGGACCAACACAATGTACAATAATTCTAATAAATGGTTCGTCAAAAGCAGAAATAGGTTGTAGACGAGCCTTAGGTATTTTCTGATTGGGTTTTCCTACCATTTGACACGTATGACAAGATCTACAGTATTTACCAACATACCATTTGATTTTTGGCCAAATGAAGTCAGTCAAGATCTTGCGCTAAGTTTTTTTAATCGCTAAAAGACCAGCCAAAAGAGTTTCATGGGACAGACAAAATATTTCCTGTCTGTAAGGTTTTGGAACTGCAATTTGATAGTTCACTGACCACTAATCACCAATAGGTACCCTGGAAGGACCCCATTTTCTCATTTGAATTCACTTTTTAATGAAATAACACTCATGAACTTCAGTAGCTTCAAGTTCACTAATGGACCTTGGAAAATAACGAGAGATCTCAGGATCGTGTTCCTGTTCGACGACTAGTGATTGTCGTTTGTCACCTTGATTAGAATAACGAGAATGAGTAGTTAAAAGAGGATCACTGTGATCAATATCCTTTGATTGATCCAAACAAGGAATGAAAGTGACCTCATCAGAAGCCTGACCAATACATATCTCAGCTAAATGAATACTATCCTTATCAACATAATTCTCAAGAGCTTTCTTTGCAATAGCTATGGTAACTGCACAAGCTGGGAATAAATCAGGGAATTCTTTTTCAATTGGATCAACTTTCTGATCCAAACACTGCTTGTCAGTTACAAGTGGATTAACCACAACCTTATCTCCAATTAGATCAATGCCTAGCAATAAATGAATGCCCTCAGCGGGTAAAACATTGCACTGTGCCGACTGTCACGGGTCCTGAGACTAAGTCTGATGACGAATTTACACAATGGAGAGAAACATGAACAAAGCCGCACTCTACTCCCTGAATAAGAACACTCTCATTTGAAGAAGACTTCTCAGAAAGAGACAAACTACCTGATAATAATAGACTCTGAGAAGCTTCTGTGTCCCTTAAAATTTTAATAGTGATATGATTGGCCGAATCATCCTAGAGTGATATAGAACCCTTCGATATGAATGGTACATAATTCTCCATAATAAAATCAGGCTGGGGTTTATTAGACCCAACAAATGTATTGCTTTCAATACATTACTGTAACCTTGACCTATTAGAAATAAGAGTATTTGGAATAGGTCTGTCTTGATTCTGATGCCTATTTTTCAATTTGTAGCAATCAGAAATAACGTGTCCTTTTTTCTTGCAATAGGTACACATAGGAAGAGACAGGGATCTTGAATCAAACTTATCAGAAGCTTGATTTTAGAAGTTGTGCCAGTTTGAGTTTTAGAAGGACTTGCATTAGGCTGAAATACTTTGTAGCCAGACGACTGTTGAGTAGAAATCTTATTTACAAAAGGAGCTTTTTGAGTTAAAGAATACTCATCAGCAGCTCGAGCAGCATTTTCCAAGGTTGTGATTTTAAGCTTGTCAGTGTAAGACTTAATGTCACTATGGACACAGTTTTTGAACTCTTGAAGTAACACAAGTTGTTTGAGACTTTCATAATCTCGTTCAACTTTCTTGGCTAAGCACCATCTATCAAATAACTGCTCTTTTTCTCTAGCAAAGTCGAGTTTGTCCAGCTTCTTTTCTATATTTTCTGAATCTTTGCCGATAAGCTTCAGGGACTAACCCATGACCCCTTAAGATACATTCCTTAACCGCATTATAGTCACCACTTTGGTGAACTGATAGTGAATTGTAAATATCACTAGCCTTACCAGTGAGTACACATCGTAATAATCGAGTCCAATCTCCCTTGGCCATTTCAGATTTTCAGCATCTTTTTCAAAACTAGTAAAATATTTGTCTACTTCTTTTTTTCTGAAAGGGGGACACTAACCTAATATATTTTGCAAGATCAAAACTTAAATTTGAATTTGAAGTATGAATGTACTTTTCACATGCCAGTTCCATTTCTTTCATTCTACATTAATATTCCCTCTCTTTCTCTCTTTCTTTCTTCCTTATCTTTTTGTTTTCTTGTAACTGCATTTGCATCTGTTTTTCTTGTAACTGCATCTGTTTTTATTGTAACTTGATTTGTCTTTCTCCTTTACTTCCGCTTGAAAATACATTTGTTCTTTTTGTAACTGCATTTGTCTTCCTTTCTCTTTTTCGTCCGCTTGTAAATGCATGTTTTTCTTCTTTATTTTTCTCAAGTTCCAGCTTCCTCAACTCCATTTCCGGCTTGTATTTTAATTCTAATTCCTTTACTTTTATGTCAGAGTCTGATACAGACTTACTGATCGAAACCAAAGCACTTTTATCCAAATCATTCTTTTCTACCAAATACTGGACCACAATATTTTGTATTTCTTGCTTCGTTAAGGAAGCCTTTACCTCAGAAAGATAATATTTTCTGGCAAGTTGAATTAATTCTTCTTTTCTGAAAAGGTCTAATTGGTCCTGGGTTGGACAAGGTCGAAAGGTGTCCACTTATGATGACCTTTTAGAAAAAGCTTGTCGATTTCACTAAGGATTTCAAAAACTAGAGAAATTCAGATTTCAGAAAAAAAGAAGTTTTCTGAAATATTTTAGTCAAAATTAAAAATCATCCGAGGACGAGCGCCCCATTCATATGTCCTAATAATCTAATGTTGTAATGAATTCAAGTTCGAGTCCAGAAGAATAATCAAAGATGAAAGGCGATGACGTATGCTGTATCCTGTACAGTATTGTTGTCTACAGTTCCTTATAGAAATAACACTCTGGTGTTGGAAATCCGAATAAATTTTTTTAAGAAATGTCTTTGTTCAAGAATTCTGTATGAGCACACAAATATTTCCAGAGAAACGAATTAATCTTTTAGAATCCAAAGAATCTGAAGAAAAATTAACATATAGCTCGAAAACTGGCTACAATAGAACAAAACAACTTGACATCAAGTGTTTTAAGCCCAGACTGAGATTATTTCTCTAAAACAATGGTTATACAGTAATTTTGAGACGCAGAATAGGTACCCGTATGAGGGTCACGTGATCATGTTTACATCACGTACTCTCAACATGGCCCGACAAAAACTAATCATTTTACTCTAAGAATAAAAATAAAAATAAGTTGTTTACTTCACTAAGGTTGCGGCCCCGAGTGGCCGAGTGGTCTAAAGCGCTCTCCGTTACTGATCACTGCCATCTCACCTCTGCCTGCTTGGGTTCGAGTATCGGATTCGGCTAATGTGGGTATATGAGAAAGCCTTCCAGTAGCTTCTCGTGGGTTGGTGGTTCTTCCCGGGTTCTTCCTCCACCATTAATACTGGCCGCCATGTATAGCCTATCGTGTGCTGAAAAATGGCGTTAAAGCCTACAACAACAACAACAACTTCACTAAGACTATTTACAAGTTTAGGGTCACGTATCCAATACAGCCTTGATCTCACCCTTATTATTCCAACAACAAAAAATAAATTAAAAAAAGAACCTGTTGACGTGGCTGTTACTAATTTTGAATTAAGGTCGGGAACTAGGTCAGCCTTAAGTGTTTACAAGTGAACAGTCAAGGTCAAACTAATTTCTGGAATAGTATTAAGTTCCTAGTAGACAAGTCTTAAATTGTGAAAAGTGATTCTCATTTAGTGAAAGAAAAACAAAACAGGCAAACTTCTATGAAGTCTTTACAATGCCAAAAAGTCATCCATCGTCAGAAAAACACATACATACATACATACATACATACATACATACATACATACATACATACATACGTGTGTGTGTGTGTGAGAGAGAGAGAGAGAGGTATCCATTTATTTATCAATATATGTGTGATGGCTTTACTGACATTATTTTTCTGAATTATTCTAAATTAGATTGCCATTATCGATCTAATTAATTATATTGTGATTTCAGCAGTCATTCTTGAAATGAATATTATTTTCAGAAAAGACTCCACAAATATCTGAATGAACAAGTCGACATTGTAGCAGACTGAATGAGTAAAAATTAAATATGAACGAATGAATGAACAAAGGAACAGAGGAACGTAGAATGACAGATAAGTGAATCACGAAGTATATGAAAGGAGAAATGAAAACAAAGAAGAAAAAAGTTAATTACATTTGCTGTAGGTGGTATAAATGACGGAGGTTACATATAAATAAGGCTTTACTGTATTCATTAGATAGGGATGTTGTTGTTTTTGTTTTGGGTTTAATGCCATTTTCCAGCGCAAGATAGGCTACACATGGCGGCCAGAATAACTGGTGGAGGAAGAACACAGGAAACCACTGACCATTCGGAAGATATTGGCAAGCTTTCTAACATCTTCATATTGGCCCATCCGGAGACTCAAACACACGCGGACTGAGGTGAAATGGCAGTGATCGGTAAAGGCAAAAGATCTAGATTAATAGGCTACGGGGCATTAGATGGAGGAAAAAAATAATCATATTAGCTTGCCACAGTCAGTTACACACTATATACTTTCAACAAAGAAGACCATACTCTAATCTTCCCTAATTAGAGGTCTTGAGACATTAAACAACCTTTTCTGTGTTTTATTTCTTGTCTTTTGTACTGAACCTTACATTTTAACTGGTGGGAGAATCAAATCTGATCACTTTAACTCATAAAATATATTCAGAACTAGATTGAATAATTTATAAATATAGATTATATTCTTTACAATAAAATCTAAAATTATGCTGCTTATATTTCATCATTTTTTTTTGGCTTGTCACTGTCCGTTAGTTTATTTTCCTTCATCTTTGTCCTGATTTCTTTCCGTGTATCCTCAGTGCCATGATGTCTGTTCATCTGTTGATGTCATGCATTTACTGTCTTTCAGAATGAAGCTTCGAAAATCTAAATCTTTTGTACTGTCTTTGCTCTTTTGTTTGTGTCACACATTTCGTCTTCGAAATTTAAAGTTGTCTCTGGATGTTACTGTCCGTATTCACCAGTCTCTAAGAATGCACTCTCAAGTTTTTAAGCAGTCCGTTCACCAAGTCATTTAAAAGAGCCTACAAACTCTGCCAAAGGCTTTGGTTTATATTCCACGATTTGCTTTAAAACGTGGTCAGCTAACTCACAGTTGTTGTTCGCCATTTTGTTGTTAAGTCCTTTAACCGATCCGCTTACCTTAGTCAGCAACTAACTTTTCAGTATGGACTCAAAATAGTCAATACATTTTGACGAAACTTCTCCACAGAAAAACTCAAAGCCATCGCATTTCTCAAAAAAAAAAAAAAAAAAGTTTCGTCTACGTCCACGTCCACAGTATTAATCATTTTGTTCAAACTAAGATTCCTGTTCTTTTTTCTGCAGCGTCGTACTTAAGTTTTCTTAATGTTTTCGCGAAGATGTCTGGAAGATAAAACATGCGTAGATACTGGAAATGTGGCCGTTATGATTTGGGGGGTTGATTTATTGGACTAGTCTGTGGCTACTAATTCCATCTTCAAATGACGATGGAATAGATGACAGTAACTCTCAAAGTCGCTCTTGTTAAGTATGGAGTCCGGTCCTATCAGATTCGTGATAGTCCTGTCTGATGTCTGTTAACGGATGGTTGTTTACAGCAAGTCAGTACACGCATGGCACAGGAGTTTCGGATTTATGACAGTCGTTTGTTACTCAAATAGCTGAAGGGGCGCGTGCTGCTAAAAGAACAATCCGCAAAACCTAAAATAATCAAATATACTTTATTATGATAAAAAGATCTTATTCAGTATCAGAAATCATGTCTTTGTATCTTTGAATTTTCAATAACATTATACAAAACAATCACATTTTTTAACCTGAAACAAGATACAAACAGTGGGACTAATGCCAGTCACCAAGCCAAAATTTTATACTAATTATTTATTACTAATGTTACGAGCATAGCTCTTAAACTGTGTATCGAAAAGAAGCAGAATGAACAAGTTTAGTAAAAGCAAATAAATAATTTATTACTCTAAGTTACAAAGTGAAAATTTAATAGCTACTTACAGTAGTGGGCATTAAATCCCAAATACTTTTAATGTTATATCACAAGTCCAAAAATATAGAATGTTCCGAATGAATGACAATTGTCTTGAACGTTATGATGTACCAATAGTCTTAAATGTCCTGATGTGTCACACTAATGCAACCTAGAATGTCTTTGAACAAGTTCACATTAATCCCAAAATAATGTGTTGTTCCAGAAGTCAACGAGTTCTTTGTAATTCCAGTGACAAATCTCGATTCATCTCAAATTGTCTTAACGCAACTGTAAATGATTCCACAGACTGATCTTAAAACATGAATGAATTATTTGTTTATCAGTTCCCCACTATATACAAATTTCAGTTGATCTAAGACGCAATAGAATATTCTGAAATTCTAATGGAAAATGCCACTAACTCGCAAACAAGGTTAGACCATGAACTCAAATTTTAGTAAAGATCTTGTTTACTACTTACAATAACAACAAAAGTCACGTATGCAAAAACTCTATCCGTAACCCTCAATCATGGACAAAAGTCAAGTACACAATACAGATATACAGAACACTATAACTAATATATTAAAAACAACATCAAATAACTTTCGTATCCATAGGACACTATTTTCAAGGAAAAAGTACGTAAGTTCCAACTGAAAATACAAACATATCATTATCGCAATATGTTGGCTGCATTTTGATTGGGTTTAGAATATTTTGAACTTTCATTTAAGAGATTGTCACAACATAAGGATGATAATCATTTCCTGATTCATTTCTTAAAGTTCTGTTCATTACAGTTCTTAATCCATTTGCTGTATTATATAACTAGAATTAAATTATGAAAGTTACGAATTATAAATACAAAAACAATGATACATTGTGGTACACGATAAACTGTATATGTGCATTTCGGCGTATCTCTGTTCCGGCGATTCGGTGTTTCTATGCATTGAGAGGGCCCTCGCCAGTTATTATGTACTTTTGAGAGCGTGACGTAGGTAAGGGGTCGTCCATTAATTATGTCAACAAAATGGGGGGGGGGGAGGGTTTGAAGAAGTTTGACAATTGTTGACATGGGGGGGGGGAGTTCAAGATAAATTAACGTCAACAATATTAATTTTTTACAATAAATTTAATAAATAGAAAAAAATAGGAAATTAGTTGGTGTGTTGGAATGGCACACACTCGCTCGCCCGTCATCAGCCCACCAGTTTAATCCTAAACCGGTTGAGCTCTTGCCAAGGAAGTCATAGTCTTGCATCATCATATTTTGTTTTTATTCAATGTACATTGTAGACTGTAGACAGATTTTTAAGGAAAGCTGTTACTAAATTCAAAGACTGCACTGAGCCATAGACATCTAAATAGTATAGCTATCCATGGACTTCTATTAAATAGCATCTATGTTATATGTATAGATGGTATATATAGATATTGAAGTCCATGAGCTATTGAGGTACATTTGGCTTCCCCATGGGAAGATGATAGAAGCTAGAATATAAACTCTCGATTTTTTCATGAATTCAAAGTGTTATAGTCAATTTGAAATCTGTTAAACAAGTTAAAAAATGTATTAAAATTTATTTGTAGACCTTTTAATTTTCATAATTCTGTTTTTAGCATAAAAGCCAGCCGTATAAAATATTGTTAGTTTGTAGGGGGGTGGGGTGGGGTGGGGTAAAATTTTATTGGGGGGTCACTGAAAGTTTGACAGTTGTTGACGGGGGGGGGGGAGGGGGTAAAAAATTGCCTAAAAATTGTTGACATAATTAATGGACGTCCCCTAAGGTGAAGTTGTTTGCATTTGAAACATGCACAATGGAGAGAATGTTGGCATACCTCTATGCTACTTTGGATATTGTACTTATGGAAATTGTACAGGATCTAAGCACACTGCTAACTGAAATGATTTCTCCCTTGTGCTAACAAAATCAGCCTGAATTACCTATTAAAATAAGGAAAATGAATTTTGCCCATGTATACAATACCAGCTCTGAAAGTGCAATGGATGAATTACTAAATATATATAATGTAAAAAAAATGTTATCGGATTTTAAAAAAACACAATTTACCTCTGATGTTCAGGAAGTGACCAAATGGAGCTGGCAGTTTTGTGAAAGATACACATCTGGAGTAAGGCCAAGTTGAAGACTCTATAACCCATATTACACCAATCAATCATACACGACAAAAAGGGACTTAAGGTACTTTGCACAATACCTAAGATATACAAGGTGTTTTTTTAGATAACCAATATAATCACTGAGGACACCTGGGGACATTCATTTGCTTTAAAATTCTAATATGCAAAATACAAAACTGTAGAGTGTAACCTGAAATAATTGTGACTTTAGCCTGGAACACTAGCCTCCCATGATGCTCCGCACCTGGATATTGTGACCGTAGTCACCGCGGAGATTTCCGGCTAGCATGCGAGCATCTGGTTGAACGAGACTACGAGTACCTCCCGCTAAGTAACTAAGTTAGTAACTAACAGATTTGACGTCATGTTGTAAATAATAATACCGGAAGATTAGACACGACTGGTCTAAGGCTACTTTTTTCAAGCATTTCGTTTATTTCATTTGAAGGGCCGTCAAAGTACCAACATTTTCCAAGATGTTGAACCCATACAACATGCAGCAACAGCAGCATCAGGGAGCCATGGGCATGAACATGGGAATGGGATTGGGAGGGCAATACGCACATTACGGTTACCAACAAGGCCCGAGCCAACACTATGGCAGCTATGGTGGCTACTTTCAGAACAACGTATTTGAGTGCAATGCATGGCAGGTATGGCTACATTTACTGTATGCTGTCTCTGTTCAGATGTCATAATTACACAGAACCACATCACACCGCCCCCCCCCCCCCGCCACACACACACACGAGTGCGAAAACTATCCAGTAACCACTGAAGATGGAATTATTTGATATCTTTATACCCTCCCGCTCTCACATAAGAAAAAAGCAGCCAAAACCACATGCGTTATTTACTGTATGCTATAAGCCTCTTTTTCTCTTGAAAACCACAAAAATGTAGAACCGGAGTCTTTTTCTTACTCTCACAAACACACATAAGGAACAATTGCCCAATAACCATTGTAAAGTGAAGAGCGAATTGTTTTATTCATTCCCTCTCTCATATGCCATAATCGGGGAAAAGTACATATTTACTATATGCATGCACATGAAGGAGAGTTACTCTGGAACTGCTGAAGATGGAATTGATTGCTTTATTCTGCTCATATGCCAAAACGAGTCACAATGTTTACTGTATGCTCTCTCTTTCCTCGGATGTGCAAAGCGTGTAGAACCACATTATCATATCCAGTGTTTCCCATTATCTTCATTTGTGCATCAGAGTCTCTGACATTTTTAATTTGACATCAGTTTTTAAACCAAGGTTTGTTTTGTACTCAGTCTGATTCTCCATTTCTGATACAAAGGAGATATTTTACTCTCAGTCTTGCATCCCTTGAAAGTGAAGAGGAAATTAATTGTTTTATTCCTCTCTCCCATATCAGAATCAGACACAACTACATGCTAGTCCCACAGTGCAAGACCACATCCCAGATATGCATGATGGGAAAGGGGGGACCACATCTTACTGCCTGAACAATTGGTGCTGCATTGCTTGTTGCAAGGTCAGTCAACCTCATAATTGGAGGTCAAACTTTTAAATAAATGACAGCCCATATTGACATTGTTGCTTAGGTTATATCGTAAAAGTTGTAGTTGTATTGTGCTAATTCCGATACTGCTTTCCTTCTTGAAGTTTATCCATGCACAGTACCTTGGCAAGGTTTTAAAAACTAATGTCTGCCATTTCTTTTTATTGGAAAGTGATGGTAGCTGAGGAATGATGAAGTCTAGCAACTTGTGGATATTTTTTAGTGAAACAAATATGTCTGCAGTGTGATTAGCCATATTCATTGCAATAAAGAAAATTTAATTCATCAGACTTCTGCATTCCTTGGATGCCACTGCTCTTCACCCAACTGAAATAGGAGACAAAGCGTTTTTAAACCCAACTATGGTGTACTTGATTGTTATGGTATACTTAAGGCAGCGAAAAATGTATTTGAGTAAATATATTATGACTAAAGCAAATTAGACCCTTACCTGCCCAACAGTGTCAATGTAGAGTAGACTGTCGCATTTACTGTACGCTTTTTCAGGCACAAAAATAATCATAATAAAAATAATGATAACAAATAATAATAATCATGATTTGAGAAACATTTCATAAGTTTTGTTACATTTCCCACACAGGCTTATCAGTTTGGTACACAAGATGAGCTGCAACAAGTTTTCCTGATGGAAGCAAGCAGAAGTCCAGCAACAGCGGTAAGCTTGTGTCCATAACATTTAATAATAATAATAATAATTAATAACAATAAATAATAATTATGTCTGTCTCTCAGAACTTTGAATCCAAATCATGTCAGTCTGATATTTAGATACCGTGATTGGGTTCCAATATCTTATTACTGTAGGTTCTTGTGTCTGTGATTTAATTACTTGCACATGTTTTACTTTTTTTGACAAAAGCCTTCATAGGCACATTTAAGCAAAAATTATTTGAAGTGGGTAAATAAATATAGGATCTCAAATGGATGACAATTTAATATTAAATTTATGACATGAGTTTGCAGAAGCTGGGTATTGTTAGAGGAGTGTCATAAATTCAGTATTAAATCATTACCCATTTGAGATTCTGTGTATCACAAAGTTTATAGTTTAATGGAAATAGTAGAGAAAGAAGGAAACAATATTTTTGTTCATTCTGACTCAGATACTGCATAATCCATTTGTTGCATCTTAAAAATAGTCCCTGGCAATTATAGCATATTTTGAGCAGTTCTTCAGCCAGTAACACTTAATATACCATTTTACCTTTATAGTTCAAAGAGCAGATGTACATCCAAATAATAGAATATTTGACTTGGAAAACAGAATTCTTCAACACATTGTCTGCACTGTCTTATACAAACACAGATCTACTCTTTTAGGTCCAGGATTTTAGTCTTGTAGCCTTTATTTTGGACAAAATTCAAATTTCTCTAAGTTAGGCAAAGCTGTAGCTTTCTGTATGATATTCAGATTGACAACTATTTGATTTAATCAGAGGAGTCATAAAGTATGGTCCTTAAAAATGTGTGACTTGCTGTCCTAAAAAGAAAGCTTCATTTTATTCATCTTGACATCTCATGTAGCAGTCACAGAATGATATTAAAAGTTCATAGTGACTAGTGATAAAGACATGTTATTACTTCGAACAAAATAAATCCATGCTGTTATTATTATTATTATTGAGGATTTATAACAGTCATCATCATCATCATCATAATCATCGTTGTATGTATCCACTGCATACCTTATTTACCATATTTGTGGGACACAATTAACTATTTTTAAAGAATATTTTGTGCATTATATGTTTTTGGACCCTTTTTTCTCATAATAAGTTATCGGATACCTTCTAATTCATTTGAAAATTACATGTCAGAAAATGCACTAAAACTTCATTTATAGTTTAAAATATTAGACTGTACCTGAGGTAAAAGACACCCTCTCTCTCTCTCTCTCTCTCTCTCTCTGATTTTGCTGGATCCAGTTTTTAGTCTGCTAACATTCAAACCTTTGAGGACAACCAAACACGATTTGTTCCTCCATATATTCACATCATTAACCAGCCGTTAGTTAACTGACAAAAGCGAAACACACTATGGATGCATCTGCTACATATATGGAGTTTGTGGATACATTTTTGCCTTTAGGTTATTGCTTATAAAGAGCAAAAACTGAACAAATTATAATAGTACAAGGTTAGTTTCTTTCATTTTATTAGCAAATAAGGGTTTTATTTATCTCTTTTTTTTTTATAGCTTGCAATATATATGGGTGTGTGTGTGCAAATTAAACTCAATTTATTTCATTTCTTAAGTCTTGGGACATATGATCATGGTGAGAAAAAAATTCACCATTCAAATTCTAGGACAGGAAAAAATATTTTTATCATGTCCCAATATATATGGTAAATACAGTAACCATCATTATTATCACCATCATCTTGTGAGCAGTGGACTAGTGTCTCTCAATTCAGTGCATTGATTTCCTGTTGAATATAATGAATTGTAATATGTAATCAATTTAGATCAGAATTCGGGTCTGCTTCATTGACATTGTTTCTCACTTAAAGTTGATTGAAGATAGTTAGAACGTCGGATTGATAAAAATAGCAGATATTTGTCAATCAGTTTGATCTGTTAGCAACTGGGGCCCCGAGTGGCCGAGTGGTCTAAAGCGCTCTTCGTTACGGATCACTGCCATCTCACCTCTGTCTGCGGCGGTTCGAGTCTAAGATTCAGCAAATGTGGGCATGTGAGAAAGCCTGCCAGTAGCTTCTCGTGGGTCGGTGGTTCTTTCCGGGGTTTTCCGGGTTCTTCCTCCACCATTAATACTGGCCGCCATGTATAGCCTATCGTGCTGAAAAATGGCGTTAAACCCCACAACAACCACAACAACAACTGTTAGCAACTAAAAAATGTGTTTCCAGTTGGCTGATTGTTCCTGTTTCTGATTGCTGACCATAGCAGTTTTTCTTCCTGGTTTTAAAAAAATCATTAAATATATAGAATGTTTGAGAAAAGAAACCCTGAACTGCCTACCTAATTTTAAAACCAGTGCAACTGGAAACACAGATATTGTTTTGTTTGGCCTAATCATGAAATATATATTATTCTGAACACTAGTACTTCAGCTTGACTGATAAATTTTTTCTTGAACCAGAAACATCAAAATCTCTTCTAAAATGTACTGACTTTTAAAAATCATGCCACATATAAAAACATGAGTCGATCTTTAACCATTCCTTAACTTTTGAACTATTGTACAGCAATACACACATCCATTTTTATGTTATAAATGAAAATCTTAACAAAAATTGTACTAGATGACCTTTCATAATTGTGTGCAGAACTAAAACTAGGGTTGGAATATATGCTTTTCTCCTTCAGGCTCGACAGGCTTTGCAAGCAGAAGATCTAATGAATGTCATGAACAATACACACAGTATCAGAAATTACTACAGAAGTAAGTCTCTCTTTCTCCCTCCCTCTCTATCTCTCTCTCTCTCTCTCTCATTTTCAAAGTTTGACAAGTAAAATTTCAAGGCACTAGTATGGTCCTCTAGGCATAATGAATGCTCTAATCTACCCTACATATATTCATATCCTGTGAATGCTGCAGCAGGTTGTCAATGAAAACTGTTGCATGTGTGCAAGTTCTATTACTGCTTGGGTGCACATTGGGCACAGCAACCAAATCATTAGCCATATTATCAAAATACTTCACAAATGTGGCATAATTAATTAGCCCTTTAATGTCACTAACAACAAGTCAAAGCAATGAAATTAGGCAAAAGAAAAAGATGTTTCCTGCTGCACTGGTTTTAATATCAGGGTCAGCACATCATTTTGTTTTTAAACATTATTCATATTTAATAGGCTCATTTGTGTTCTAATTTTTATTACCTTGGGGGAAAAATTGTTATGGATGGCATTAAGAAACAGAAAGTCAGCCAACTGGAAATTCATTTTTTTTGTACTTTTTAATGATGTAGGTGATGTGTAACAGTTATCATTTTATACTAAGGGAGTGGTCTGTTTAAATGACAAAATGTATGATACTATCACTTTATAGAAGTAGCTGTCAATTGAGTTAATCTTTGCAATTTTAATAAAATGAGGTTACAACGCTATTCTCATAAAGAACATCATACAGATGATCTAGAGAAAGAAATGTATGTGAAAATGGAGGGATAATATGTAAGGCTGCCACAGGGTCTGAGATAAGAAATTTTCCAAAGAGACATAGATCAGATTCTACCAGCCATAAATATCAAATATAACACATGGCACAAATGTATTTTCATCAATATTCGATTGATAATTATCCATGGCTTGAATTCATTGACTTGGAAAGAAGTTTGCTTTGCAGTTATTGCAAACAATGTCCCAAACTGAGACATGTTGGAATTTGAACTAGTGTATTATCAGAATTTAATCAGCCAAGTCTCACAACAGTTTGGACCTCTTAAAACTGGTGCAGAACAGTATAAGCATGACATTAGCTAGCTAGCATGTGTAGAAAATCTCCGAAGTTAGAGTTGCTAACACCCTATTAAGAAAGGCCATTTTGAAACTTAATTAGAATAAAATCCTAAAAATTGAGACATCTGTTTAACACAGCCATCACCTTCAGGGCTGGCCTAGGGCAGATTGGTCTGATTTCCGTGCTCTCAGGGGACCCATGTATTAGTAATTTTTAAAAATATATCTACAGAGAGAAAGTAATTTTAAAGTGCTGGAAGAAAATTTTAAGTTTAATATCATATAAAACTTGTTTAAAAGTTTATTTCCAAATGCTATGCGCACAGAGGTCCCCACATGTAATTCCAGGGGGCCCTGCCGAAATGATCCAAATTGGGGCCCCACATTTGCCAATTCCATTACTGAACACCTTAGTCCAGTATGAAAAAATGTATAATATGGAATTAATGTGTGTGCTCCAGGAAATGAAGAGTGCTAAAGTACAGAATCGGGGCAAGAGACTTTGCTTTGTCAAATTTTTGAGAGAACTTGGGGAAGGTCTGAATTCTTTTAAATTCCTTTCCATGCTTGTTGATTGCATTTCTGATACTACCTTACTGGAGCAAGAAATGATCTATGTAAGATACATTGATGATTTTAAAAAAACCTTTAAAAATCAAGCCCTTTGAAGAAAAAAATAGTTTGTACGTTATTTATTTTGTTTTTAATTTGGATTAAAATGTGTCTCATCAAAGCAAGGCAAGAGATTGAAATTTGGGACAAGTGAAAATGTAAGTGAGACAAATGAATTTTCTAAAACCAGTTGTCAAGGATATAGGTGGCTGAAACAAATTTTAATCAGCCATAATTCATAGGTAGTAGTATATTTCTTAGCTCATACTTGTTATCATATTCATTAAGTACAAAAATCATTGAACTATTTAATTTACAATGTTATGAGCTTTTTAAAACTCATTTGATAAAATATATGAATACATCGTGGCCTAATGCTGAATGGCGTTCACATGATCTTACACCAATCAATCTTGCTGGAACAAATGACTTGCATACCGGTATGGTTAGTTTAGTTTATTTATCTAATGTTGGTGCAAAATTTGTTGAATAAGAGTGAAAGTGTTTGCTTGAGGTCCAGTCAGTATCTGACTACTGTTTTCTTCATAGATAAAAGTTTTCACTTCCTATAATTTATTCCATTTCAGTTAACTGGAGCAGAGAAATGTGCAGGTAATTATTCTTATCTGTTAACTTGATACATTTTAGTTGCTGGTGAGTTTCTGTTCAAGTAAGATAATGTGTTACATAAATCTTTTTCAGATTTAAAAAGTTTTCTATATTCACCAAATATCATTGGGAAAATATATACTTGATTTGTTATATATATACATATATATATTTTTTTTTTGCTCCAGAAAAATCATTTTACTCTTTCATCTTTTCCTCCTTCAACTACTGCCCTTCATGATCAGTTGCACATGTTAAAAAGCTGTTATTTGTTTTGTTTCTTACACCACAGAGAAAACCCAAGCTGTTCAAAAGGCATCTTCAAGAATGTCTATTTCAATCTGTAAAAGTTTGAAAAGCTTTATTATATTTAATAGCCCATATTCCATTCCAATCCACTCTTATTGGCGACATTATATGTGTCTTTTTTATTTGTTTCAACTTGACTTTGTTCTGGAATGCTTGTCATGACTTGAAAATTTCACTTGTCTGCTTATATTTATGAGTGATGTCCTCTTTTTAAGATGCTTTTCTGATTATGTCATGTGCAAATTCGCTAGCTGAATCCAGCAGATTTGTCTGCTTAATTACATCATTGGGTGCGACTTTAAAAATCGCTATCTGGCCTGCACTGTGGAGGAACTTGCACATGCCTGATATACAATGTAGAATGAGTGATACTAATACAGGACAAGCAAAAATTCGAAGTTACTTACATGCACCCTGCAGGTAAAACAGCTAACAGAAAATTTGCTAGACCCTGCTTGTATGTAATGGTTTTTCTTGTTTCTATTTACTTACCTCTTACTACATGCTGGAGTAAATAATGGACTTATTTGACTCGAGTTTGCAGGGGATTGTGATTTGGACAAAATATAAATGATGAAATAATTTGTTCTTTCCTTATTTTTTCAGCATTATGATAGCCATGTTGGATGTATCCTTTTATGACCAGTATGCACAAATTGTTACAGCTCTTCTGTTTCTTTATATCATTGCATTTCTGTTTGTGTTTCAATGTCATTGTTTATCACAATTTGTTTGCATGAAAGAAGATGCCTTTGTAGACTATTCATAAAGTTTTTGAAATACTGTAGAAGCAAAAACAGTCAATTGAAAGAGGCATTAACTTTGATTGTAGCTTGAATGTGCCATAGGAATGAATAACCTTGACAATAGATGAGTTAATCAGGCAATCCAAAATATGTAGATTGACAAAGCAGTGATTAGTCTCAGGTATGACTTTTATAATGCATTTATTTACAAACACAGTAACAAAAAACAGCATAAAATACATTTATTGGACAGTTTCTTTGAAGGTTGTATTTATCATATGGACATCATTCAGAAAGCCAGTAATGAATGGAACTGTATGGAAAAAGACTCCATGATCTTCAGAATGCGGTAAATAAACTTGAGACTGCATACAATGACTACAACTCCAGAACCAGTGATGCGAGTACTGGTGTTGAGAATAGAATGTATTTAGTGATCTTGAGAGTGTATTATATGACCTTGACCAAGATACAGCGTTCAAGAGATGGCTTCATGCAATGGCCTGAGTTCTTGGAACTTCAGAGATGTCTCGTCTGTTGGTTCAACGTTTTTATGCAATATGATGCCAACAGGTCTGGATTTATAGAAGCTCATGAACTGGTCAACATCATAGGGAAATTGTTTGGTAGGTTATTTACATCTTACAGGGTTGTTGTATCATTTTGCCACTACCATTTTTAGTTTTTCTGCTACTACTTCTGCCATCTACCATCAGCATAACCATCCTAGTCATCATTACCTTACATATGTGGAAAAAATCGCTTGAGGTGTTGTTACACATTATGTCAGATCGTTACAGTATCTTATAAAACATTGAGTTTGAATTTACCAAACTCAACTGTATACTTGTCCATATCTTAATGATTGCATGCAAGACAAGCATTCAGGTTCTTTCCTTACTTTGCCAGTGAGGGCATCAAAAGGTTATGATGTACACAGATTATGATTTAAGTGAAATTTTGTGTTTTTGTTTAATTTATGAAACCTGATATATTATAAAGATGAGGTGCAATATATATGGTAAGGGAGCAACCATTTAATTGGAGTGGGTCTAGAATTTTCTTTCAGACTTGGAATTTATGAAAAATGTTTTTATCTTTTCTAAAAATCAGAACAAGAATATGTTTTTAAGGTTATTTAGGGCCAGAATTTGTTTTAAAGATCCACTGCCCTCCTCCTCCAATCATTTGGGTTTGGCGGGATAAGGATTAGAGGGTATGAAATGGAACTTCCCAATCAGCATATAAATGGCATGTCAATTTGCATCCAAGCTGTTGCTGTGGTTGTTGATGATTTTGTTATGCTCTTCATCATTTTGGGGAAGTGAAAAATGCTGCTGTCAATTTACTAAAATTTTGTATGCAATGCATATTCAGACAATATTCTAATTAATATAGAATTGCATGAGTTGATCAGTGAAAATTTACAGCAATAATTTGAATTTGCAAATAATTTGATGATCAAGACAAAAAGGGCTATTCAGGGATGATCAGTGTTTCACTTCAGTGAAAAGAAGTTCTTTTGAGAATATTGCTAACTTTGCTCATTTGTAAGTCCATAGTTTCATTCAGAACCTTGTTTTGATTAATCTCTTACAAGTGTTATGCACTCACTCTTCACTACTGATGAATGCTTACCAGAGGGGGAACAGACTGGTCCCAGTTTGTAATTATATGCAGCTACTGTTAGAAGGGTCACAGAATATGATCCAGAGAACACACTTTGCTATAATCAAATGTAGATCATTAATAGCTGGTTGTATAAGAGCTTGGGCTAGTAAACTAAATTATTGTAGTACCTGCATGACTAAGACAAGTGAATTTGTAAAGATTTTTAAACCCCTAAATTGTTTTGGTCATCATCACTTTGGGGAAGTGAAAAAAGCTGTTGCTGATATACTAAAATTTTGTATGCAATTCTGATCTAGACATTATTCTAATCAATATAGAATTGCATGAGTTGAAAATTCCCTCTGCCAACACAAAATGATTAGTGAAAATCTACAGCAGTAATGTGAATTTGTAAATCCTTTGATGATCAATACAAAAATGGCTATTCAGGGATAATCACAGTTTCACTTTAGTGAAAATAAGTTCTTTTGAGAATATTGCTAACTTTGCTCATTTGTAAGTCCATATTTCAGAGGTAGGCAAACTTTCCAGTGCAAGTGCCGCATAAACAAATTTACACCTTGTCGCGGGCCGCATAGCTCATTAAGTAAAATAATTAATATTTGAAATAGCAAAAACAAAAGCTTTTTCTAAATAACATCTAATTAATTTTCAGTTGTTAATATGTTGTTAATATTTGAAAACTTAAACTTCAAAAGAAGCACATTTATTTGATAAACAGAGTACCATAAACAGAGTCAGTGCGAATGATGACTTGTTCCTAGGCTGCATGAAAACCCTTGGCAGGCCGCATGAAAGCCCTTGGTGGGTCACATGTGGCCCGCGGGCCGTAGTTTGCCCACCCTTGCCATAGTTTCTTTTAGACGTTTGTTTTGATTAAGCTCATACAAGTGTTATGCACTCACTCTTCAATACTGATGAATGCTTACCAGAGGGGGAACAGACTGGTCCCAGTTTGTAGTTATATGCCTCCTCTTAGAAGGGTCACAGAATATGATCCAGAGAACACACTTTGCTATAACCAAATGTAGATCATTAATGGCTGGTTCTATAAGAGCTTGGGCTAGTAAACTAAATTATTTTAGTACCTGCATGACTAAGACAAGTGGATTTTTAAAGATTTTTAAACCTCAAAATTGATTGCACATAATTAACCTGTTAGAAGGGTCACATACTATGATCCAGAGAACACACTTTGCTATAATCAAATGTAGATCATTAATAGCTGGTTGTATAAGAGCTTGGGCTAGTAAACTAAATTATTTTAGTACCTGCATGACTAAGACAAGTGGATTTGTAAAGATTTTTAAACCCCTAAATTGATTGCACATAATTAACCTGCGTTGAAATTGTCAGCATTCCTTATCTGTGTTGTGTCACAATTTGTATTGTCCTGCTGTTGTAAAACCTGTATTTCTTTGGCTGTGAGTATATAATGAATACATGTGTACATCCATACATTTGTTATGCAGGGTACCAGCTGGTATATGTAATGATATAACAGGGTTCATGTCAGATTTAAGAAGCCTTGAGAAACCTAAAATTTCATTTTGACCTTAGAGACTTAAGAAAAACCTCAAAAAACTGAATGAATCCTGATTTAAAAAAAGTAAATTTGAAAAATGATTGATGGCTCTACCGTGACCCCACAAAAAATGCTTTTCTGCACATGGTTTTTCATTAGGCTAGCCTAGCAATAGAAAAAGTGCACATACATGCAAATTATGCAAATTAAAGTCATCCAGTGCAGTTGCAAATTTTTCCCATTGATCCATTTAGCAGGGTCAGCTGGTTTCATTGTTTGAAGATTGTTGGAGGTGGAGGTAACTGTGTGAGCGGAAGTAATTCTGAAAGGATTATGGGCATTAACTGATTATGGTTAGGTTACTAAAGAGGTCAAGGTAATCTTGTAACTACTTTGTGTCTTGAAAAAAATTTAACACTTTGATTTGAAAAATCTAAAAGAACCCATCAATTTAAAAAAAATATTTTCACTTTTAATCCTGATATAATGAATAAATACATGCATCCATACATTTCTTATGCAGACTAACAGCGATTAATATATAATGAAAAAATACATTGATACATTTGTATGCAGGCTAACAGCTATTAGTATCTAAGGAATAAATACATTGACACATTTGTATGCAGGCTTACATCTGTTAGTATATAATTAATAAATACATTGACACATTTGTATGCAGGCTAACAGCTATTAGTATATAATAAATAAATACATTGATACATTTGTATGCAGGCTAACAGCTATTAGGATATAACGAATAAATACATTGATATACAGGCTAACAGCTATTAGTATATAATGAATAAATACATTGATACATTTGTATGCAGGCTAACAGCTATTAGTATATAATGAATAAATACATTGATACATTTGTATGCAGGCTAACAGCTATTAGTATATAATGAATAAATACATTGATACATTTGTATGCAGGCTAACAGCTATTAGTATATAATGAGTAAATACATTGATACATTTATATGCAGGGTACCAGCTACAGCCAGCTACAATGACAACCCTCTTGAAGCGTTACTCACGTGTGGTGTATGATCAGTATTCAAACACAGAGAAGACTCTTCTGGCTTTTGATGACTTTGTATCAGTCTGTGTACGATTGAGAGCATACACAGGTAAGATTAGCTAAAAATACATTTCCTAAATTGTGTACTGCAAAAGTACCAAAGTGTGCACATGAAGCCAAGAGTTTATGCAGGTCTTTTACAGAGACACACAAATTCAAGAACATAGTGGCAACTGTTAGTATAACATGGTAAAAGGTATAGATATAATGTGTTTAAATTAGTAAAGAATCTAATGGCTGAAATATAGATTCTTTGTCAAATAAACATGGGCTATGACATGATCAAAGCGAAAAAAAAGAGAATGAAGAGATTGCTTCAAACAGTAATGTGAAAATAAATTCGGAAGCAATTACGGAATGAGCTGTTTTAGAACCCTACTAAAATCTCATTAGTATTCATTTGTATCATTTGTATATTTGTATCATTGGTTTTAATTTATCTGGACTATTCTTTCAGATGCGTTCAGAGCACGTGACAGGCAAATTAATGGCAGAGAAACTGGATCAACATATTTTCAATATGATGATGTAAGTAATGTTTATAGTCAGTCATTCAAAAGTCACATGTACCTGTACTAAAATTTTCCTTAATTTGGAAAGGTGCGTGAGTCTTCATCATTATACTGCAGTTGGAACAGGGTCAGCGTTATCCATGATTAATTGACTTGTTATATTCAGTGTGATTTTCATCAGAAACATATATAGGTGTTCTGGTTGAATTAATTTTACAATTTTAATGTCTGCACATACATCAGAAAATAATTTACATAATGCAGTTAGGTATACATATCACAGTGAACTATGTCCGGAAAAATATATGCAACTTTGATAAGTTAGATAATTTTGAATAAAATAGAACAAATTAGACTGGTCTCCATTTTAGTATATTATTGTTATGATTCAAAATCCTCATGAAGAGCAGTGTATTGAGTATAGTGATCAAAAGTAAGCTAAATATGACATGATATTGTTTATACTGGTCTGAAAATATGTTGGAAAGTCAACTAGCATATACAAACATATTTCAAAAACATATACCATACTCACTTCTAAGTAGAGTCCAACTTCGGACTGCACACACCCACATCTGCCAAAGCATAATGCACTGGTAGATGTGGGTCTATGTATTTTTTATAGAAATAATCAGTAAAATAAACAAAATCAACCCTGATCAGCTGGTGCATTGTATGAAAACAATTCAGTCTGTGGTTGGCAGTTGGACTCGACTTAAAAGCATGTATATATGTGTTAATTAAGCTTGCAAGTAATAAAAATGGAAGGAAAAGGCATAGTTAGGTATTTTAATCTTGATTTGAAGACACTTGTATTAATATTACTTTATAATTTGTTATTCATAATTTGAGTAGTTGGTATACTAGAAGGTTTATTCTTTTTCTCATGGCAGTTTTTGCAGTGTGTTATGTGTCTGTAGAAGTGACAGGGCGAGGATTAACAAGGTGAACTTTTATCTTTTATCATCTGTGTGGGAGAGCATCTTTATTGTCATATTTTAAAGTTGTACGTGAAAAAGAAATAATAAAAACAACTTGAAATCTATACAGAATTATTTTGTAGTGCAATCATTTAGCCTCCAAGACAGAAATTGCTTCAAACATTTCTTGTGGTTTGCGTGATAGGTATCCTGCCGTATTCATAAACAATTCCCAACAAGCTGAAATACATCTGGATATACCCGCTAAAACCATATGCCTGTAATTAAAGTTATGAAAACACGTGTGCAAATAATACATGTAGATAGACAAGAAAGTGTTTGAATGCAAATGTAGTAGGACAGACATATATATTTATAGACAGATAAGTTGATCAGTAGAAAAGAGTTTGGAAATAACTAGATTTGTATGTTAGAGAGAAAAGAGATGACTAGGTAAAAGACTTGTAGAGTCTTTCTGATATTTTCAGTCACCATGGAAAATGGATTTGCTATCCCTTTTTTGCACTAAGCAGTTTAGGGATAGTTTCTGCAGTGGCCGCAGAATATAAGATAATTTTCTGAGTCATATTGTAGCAGGGATACTCGTTAAGCCATAATGATTGGAAACTTTCTTGCATGGTTTGTAGCATGATACTGGTTATTTGTCTTGGAAACAGGTTGACCATTCCTTAAATTTGTTTTGTAGAAACGTTGTCAGGTTTCCGTTTTCTCTTTTTCCTAGATAAGATAGTAGACTCATTTCTTCAGCTACATCAACGATAAAAGAAAAGCAAGAATGTGATGTTTTATTTATTCTGAAAAAAGAGAATTATTTCCTTATTTTATCCAATTTATCAGTTTTCATTATGTCACCATGTGGCTTGCCAATTTTTGAGAATGATTTGAGAACATGTTTTATCCATTTAATTTTTTGCCAAGCAGTAAGCATGAATCAATCTCCATTAATTATCAGACAACAGATTGTAAACACTGCTCGTGGGTTTAAAATTTTTGTTACATTGATTGTGCTTTTAATAAAATCCTGGTGGTTAATTGTTAGAGATGAGTACTTTTTATTTCCAGACATACCAGTCAAAGAAATCTAACGAGTTTTATTTTTTGAAATTATCACTTATTCACGTGCATCAACACTACCTTTGACAAGCCAGTTGTTTCCAGTCTGTCAAGTCACAGACTAAGAGAGGCTAGGTTTGGACTTAGTTGAATCCGTAACTGATAAGTTAAAAAATATGAATGGTTTATTCCTTATTTGTCAAAACTTGCTATAGATAGTAAATGTTCCCATTATTATGCCTGCATGAGAAAATGTAAAACTGACTATGATGAAAAGCTGGAAATGACTGAATCAGACATTTCATATTGTTGAAATAAAGGATCAGTTTTTTAAGAAAGTGGCTAGTTAAGTAATAAAAGAATGTGGCACATAAACACTGAATACATGTGCTGATATATGTACTTTAGCGAGATTATGGGGTATGTACTTTGCAGAACATAAAGCATTATAAACTGATCACCCCCTCCTCTAATTTCTTTTACTTGCTCACAAGCTGAATTTGAGATTATCCTGGGAATCACAAGAGAGGTTTTGTAAAGCCCTGATATACATGTCATGCATATATATGTACCATGAAATTTGTGAAAAATAACTTTTTTATTGGTATTTGAATTAATTCATAGATTGTAGAAAGGACTTTGTTATCAGATAAAAATGTTGAAAAATTAAATTTGTGGTTTATAGCAATAACGAAAGTTACTGGCATAGTGCTTTTATGGATACTTAGACACATACATATTTATTTAAATACATGCATTCAGCCACAGGCACAGATAGATTTAAAAGGCAAACATGTAAACAAATATAATTACTTAGAAGCAGAAGAGAAATTACTGAAACTAATTAATTAGTTCCTTCTTTTTTTACAGCTAACTTGATGGAAAAGGTGAAGTGGCATCACTCTGCTAGCAAAGTCCTTGATGATCTGGGTCTTACAGTCATTTTGTGTGAAAATGACCTTGATATTCTATGATCATTAAAATACCCATACAGAGATATTGATACCTTTTGAACATTCATGCATATATTTTAGTATTAAATTCCTACTCTGCAGCATCCAGTGCCACAATGGCAAATTGTATTTGTAACATTCTTTTCGACTAAACTTGTTTCGTGAAAGAGTGTTCATTTTATCAAGTTGTAACTCACTTAATAGCATCCACATTGTACTTACGAATCGGACAGTGGAATAATCTTCATGATCATGGATTCTCCATGAAACAGAATTGTGGCTAGAAATTTATGGTTATTTCAGTATGTTCATTATTTTACATCTGTAGCTTCATGCATAAAAATACTATTTTAAATGTAGAGATGCAATAAATATATCAGTTAAATATGTGGGAATGACATTCTTAAGCTTGTGTTGTATTTAATACATAATTCACAATGGACTCCTTTTTATGTAGATGAACATTTCTCAAAACGTCTGCTGTCTTTTTATAATCATTCTCTGAAAAAGATGCCATCTTTACAGTCAGTTGTTAATGAGAAACATCATCATAACAGTATGATGTTTATGAAAAACATCATCATTACAGTCAGATGTTTATGAAAAACATGTCATCTTTACAGTCAGATGTTTATGAAAAGCATGTCACCTTTACAGTTAGATGTTTATGAAAAACATGTCATCTTTACAGTCACATGTTTATGAAAAACATGTCATCATTACAGTCAGATGTTTATGAAAAACATGTCATTATTAGTCAGATGTTTATGAAAAACATGCCATCTTTACAGTCTGATGTTTATGAAAAACATACCATCTTTATAGTCAGATGTTTATGAAAAACATGTCATCATTACAGTCAGATGTTTATGAAAAACATGTAATTATTACAGTCAGATGTTTATGAAAACATGTCATCTTTACAGTCAGATATTTATGCAGAGAGAATAATACAAAATAGTACATGTTCAAGCAGTCAGATATTCAAACAGATGCAAACTTTCTTTTCTGTATTTCACTTGTTCCAAAATATTCTCAGTTTAATTTGTTCCAGATTGTTTTGTTGTTTTTATTCTGCATTATAATCTTGAACACTTGTCGAGGCAAATGCACCTGAAGATATGTTGGCTTATTCTTTGTAGTATGAATCAAAGTCTCACTTAGTTAAACTTGTTTCATAATTTGTTTTTCTTTTTTGTGTTCTTCCTAGTTATATTGTATTTTATAAGCAAACATTTATTATTTAGTCACTGTCATTGTAAAACAATAACAACCAAAATTGAACTAACACAAATAATGCTTTGTCTGTTGTAAACAACTTCATGTCATTTATCAACAAAGCAGTAAATTAAGAAAATATGTTCTGATAGAAGATTGTTTTGTTCAATAAAAAATGTCTTCATCAGTAGTAGCTTTTTGTGCATGTACATCAGTGATTATGCATAGTTATTGTCTAAATTGTTTGATTTAAATTTAAAATTTGTTACTTTCCTGTCACATTATTGGAAAAATAGAATCATGTAGATATTAGGCAGTATAAATATTTTGACCCATTATTACCTCCCCATTATTACCTCCTATCTGTGTGGGATTATAGCAAAATAATTGATCCACTATTACCTCTCAAAGATAAGTATTGACTTGACTTTAGTGATTATAGCAAAATAATAACCCAAAGAAACCATTGTTGATATATAATCTTCTACTTACCGTTTATTGGCTGTGTAAAGTGGAACATACCATATGCGTTACTCTTTCTTCACAACATAGATGGTTTACATGTGTCGGAAATGTATAGAACATGTAAAAGGGTCATATTCTCATTTCCAGTATGATGTGATGCACACTTTTATGAGTCACCTTTCTACTATTTATTTAATGCTTTAAATATAAACTTACATCTTTTTATATATATTAAACACAAATAAATTTCCATGTAAAATATGTTCTCAATATTTTTTAAAAAATATAATAAAGATAGCTAACTCCAATAGGTTATATAAGAAATAAATTTGCATAACAAATCCAGGAATAAGATTCAAAAAAATATAAATCTGTAGCATTAACTAAGAATTTAGAAATTTTTCAAAAGCGTCCTTAGATTAAAGAAACCGTATCATTTAATTGAGTTACAGTAATCATATATCAAAGAAATCTCTTCTTCTGGTCTAGAGTGATTTTTGAAACACTACTGTAACTTGAGTGAGAACATTTGTGCAGAAATTATATACCATTTTTGTGCATTCAGTTTCATGCACTTTTTTGCACACTTTGTGCATGCTGTTCTACTTTAATCATGAAACTTTGTGAGGGAAAGCATTTTGATAAGTATGTACTACACCAGTATCACTGATTAGATCATTAAGACCCATATTTCATGCATCACCAAATTTGGTTAAATTTTGCATTTTAAGTTTATTTATCAAGTTCTGTTCATGCTAGAATAATCACACTAGATGATTGTATCCATCTCTGTTAGTATTATACCCTGACAACAAAATAATGTCACATAGTTTTCACATTCTAGTTTTACAAGTTTTTTATGCTTAAATCATATCCACATAAGTATTTGGCAGAATATATATATATATATATAAAACTGTCATACCTGGCATCAAGAAAATCGGGCACCGGATGCATCTTGATCCATATTTCATGCTTCACAGACTTAGGTTAAATTTGGAGATTTTATTCCTCATTTTGGATTCATTAAACTAGATCGTTTATAAAATAATCAACACCAACACGTAGAATGTGTGACTGGTTTTGCTTTATTGCTTCATCAGACTAAATTCAAACTGAATTCAGTATCATTGCTTACATCATTAAATATATTTTGTTTCTTAAGTCAATGATATAAACAATATGACATAAACAAGATGACATAGTTTTAACCTAATTGTCTTAGTCTTTAACGAATAATTGACATGGAAATATGCATATACAACTCAGATTAATGATATTTTAATAAATAAAAAATACATAAAACAGGATCTTAAAGATACATATATCTCTATGGATAACTAAAAAAAATTATGAATCAATTGAGATAAACAGTTTAATGACTTTTTATTATGTACAATGCATATTTGTTTAAAAATTAAAAAAATTTTATTTTTAATTTTTTAACTATTTTTCATTTAAATGGCTTAAACTAGATGATGTATACATCTATTTGTTAAAAACCCTTACATAAAAATCAAGTCGCTGTGCATAAATTTCTCATTTTACTGCCTTAGGTTTCAACTTTTTGTTTAGCTCATGACCACAGATGTTTGTATGCTGTGTAATACTAGAATAGAATCATGAAACTGGTAAGGACATGCTTGTTGATGAGCATTACTCTCTTATTGCAGAAATATGTAACTATGATGGATATTTTATGCTTCAGTGACCTTAGCTAAAGACTCTGTCATTCATTTTTTAGGCAGTGTTTATGCTAGACTCATTAAATTTTTTATGATCTCTGTCAGTTTGATACACTTCAAGTAAAAGAATCTTGTTGTAACCTGAGTTTCTTCTGTTGCTAGGATTGTTTTTATGCCTAGCTTATGACTACACAGGTGCATTGCATCCTATATGCATGCTATGATTACACTTGGAATCAGGAAACATGGGCATGGGATAACTCTTGATGAGTGAAGAAGTAGTTCACTTTGACCCATATTTTATGCTTCAATGACTTTATTCTGGAGTCATTAACAAGATGATTGTTTACATTTCTATTAGTTAAGCACCTTGCTTCAAAAGAAGGTTGCTGTGCCCTGCATTTAACTGGCTTAGGTTAAAAGTTTAAGCATTTAGCTCATAACACATAGGTGTTTGCATGTTATATACATTCTATCCTCTTAGGATCATGAAAATTGGTGAAAACATAACATCTTGATGAACACTACTCTCTTTTGCTGGACTAAGACATTATGACACATATTTTATGCTTTACTAACCTTTGTTAAACTTTGTGTTTGATTTTCATTTCTTAGACCATAATCATACTAGAATTGTGAAATTGGTGATTTGGAACTCTGTTAGTACCATACAATTACAATTACAATAAAAGAAACTCATTGTGGCATATTTGCTTCAGTTTTTGGCTTTGGTTAAGTGTTTATGTTTGGCTCAAGAGGTTTCATGGCCATATGAGCTTTTGGTGTACTATATTCATACTATCCTGTCTAGAATCATCAAATGTGGCAAGGGGATGCTAAAAACTACACCCTTACTGCAAAAAGGAGTTTCTGATCTATATTTCAATCTTCAGTAGCTATGTTAATTGTTTTGGCTTCTGGCTTCTAGTTAGAATCAATACATTTGATAATTGGATATATATCCATGCTATTCTCTTTCAATCCAGAAGGTCACTATGATCCATTTTTATGTTCTAGCAAAATTGATCTAAAAAATAACAGGAATGCGCTGTGCTGCTTGTTTTTACTGATCTTCTAAAGATTGCTTTTAGCCATAGACACAGTATCGCAAAAATCTGTATTATTGAATAAGAAAAAAGTAGATCCTACATACTTTCTAAACAAGAGTAACAAATGTTTCTATAAAATTGGATTCCAAAATGTTGTGGAGAGTATTAGGTTTGGCTCATAGGTGAGATAGAGTCCAAGACTAGAAGCATATATTGTCTGACAAATGTGTTTATTATATTTTTTTTCTTGTTGATTCTGTTTTTCTTTAGAAGAATTCATCCTATATTTTTTGCCTTTTTTATTTTTCTCTATTTTGTCACATATCAGATGAGCTTAAAATACTGTTCCAGGTCCATCATCCGACAGCAGTTGCTATTCTTATTTATAATAAAAAGAATCACTATGCCAATTTCAACCAATCTCATAAGAGAGCATCCAGGGACAAGAGCCAGTAAAAAATATGCAGATTTTATTATGTTCTGAAACATATCCACCATTACTAAATATAGAAAAAAAACAACATCTTAATGAATTCTCCAAAATTGTTCCACAGTCTATGATTTGTATAGAAACGATTCTGGTATAAAGATCTTTTAAATTTAAAAAAACAAGACGACGTTTGATTAGTATGACTACTGCTAGAACAAGTTGAAAATGACTGCTGTTAATTAGAACAGTGTGTGTTCATCATCAACTTGCATTAAGATAGGTATCCAGTCCTAAAACTAGATTTGTCACAGTAATTCTTGCCATAAACATAACAGCAATAACATTTATTTTATGAGTATTGTTTCCATATTGTAAATATCATCCTTTTATATATTAAAAATAAGTTTGAATGTAATCAAACTTGCACTCATCACAGATAGAGGTTGTTGTAGGGTTTAACGCCATTTTTCAGCACACGATAGGCTATACACGGGGGCCCCTACTAATGCTGAAGGAATAACCCCGGAAAGAACCCCGACCCATGAGAAGCTACTGGCAAGCTTTCTCACATACCCACATTGGCCGAATCCGAGACTCGAACCCACGCAAACAGAGGTGAGATGGCAGTGATCCGTAACGGAGAGCCGTTTAGACCACTCAGCCAGTCAGGGCTCCCCGACAGAGGTAATCCAACTTGGAAAAAACAAAAATATAGTAAAGCATATGATTCTATTTTAAATCCTGTTTGTAATCATCATTTAGATTTAGTTCATTGTAACCATTGTTGTTGTCAATCGGAAGCAGTCTGTACATTATTGATATCAGTTTAGATTAAAACTTCTGACATCTATTTGGAAATCATAGCAACTCTAGTCTTGAAAATATACTGTCATAATGTTGTTGAATACAAAGTACCAGTGATACTGCAAACCATGAAAATGATTGTCAAACCACAAATCGAGCTGATGATGCCACACATGGTGGTCAGAGAAACATGTTTAACGAGTAGATAAAAAGTCCCTGACAGATGAATCATAATTGCTTTCCTTTTTAAATTAAAGACTTTCGATTGCATGCTATCATCTATAACTGTTCAATTCTCGTCATTTATTCATCTAGATTTAGGATTTGCTGAAATGTTAAAATTGCTGCAGATCAAATTAAATTATTTCAGACATATGATATCGAAGGTTGTATTCATTGCATCCTAACCAGTAAATATATTTCAATTCAGTCAACGGTTCTCGTATTTGAAAGTAAATAATTTAAAACTGATTTTACCAAACTCGGATTATCTTCGTATATTTAATTCCAAAACGAAATTCCACAACCAGATGTGCCATCCACACTGCTGAATTTATTATCTTCTGTCCAAATTTGTCGTTACAGTGACTTTTGTTTCTATCTAGTCGTTCTTGTTTGTGATCTTCAATATATAAGTATTAGAAATGATGAATGACTTGAATGTGAACAGTTGAGTTTCAGTGTTGCAAATGTATATTCCACGTTCAAATACCTTGCCAACATCAGCATCAACGACAGTCAAGCTTAGTAGTTGAGCATGAAGAAAGCGCAGTACTAATCAACAGTTTGAAGTATGAAATGGATTTCAGTTAAAGGAACTACTTCTAATGATGGAGGTGATACCAGAACATACAGAGATTGCACATTTCGCAGCATATATAGTTGCTCATGGAGAAAGTGCAATACTAATACATGCTTTTAAAGTATGAAGTAAATTTCGGTTAAAGGCAATGCTGCTGATGGTGGAGGTTTTAACAGAACATAGCGATAGTGCATTTCGCAGCAAATATTATTTCCTACCATCATGTCCAAAACTGTAGGAAGATCTCATGCATGATACCATTTTCCATCAATACTTTCTATCTACAGGTCAAAAATCACATGAAGATCTCAAGTAGAATACTATTTTCCATCAATATTTCCTGTCGTAAGGTCCAAAACCATAGGAAGATCTCGTGTATGATACCATTTTCCATCAATACTTCCTATCTACAGGTCCAAAACCATAGGAAGATCTCATGCATGATACCATTTTCCATCAATACTTCCTATCTACAGGTCCAAAATCATATGAAGATCTCAAGTATAATACTATTTTCCATCAATATTTCCTACCGTAAGGTCAAAAACTGTATGAAGATCCATCAATACTTCCTATCTACAGGTCAAAAACCATAGGAAGATCTCAAGTATAATACTATTTTATATCAATATTTCCTACCGTCAGTTCCAAAACTGTATGAAGATCTCAAGCATCGTACTATTTTACATCAACATTTCATTCCGTCGGGTCTAAAATCATATGAAGATCTCAAGTATAATACTATTTCCTATCAATATCAACTGGAAAAGAAGGTTATTGTTTTTGCGCTCTATTATTTAAGTCACGAACAAGTTCTACTAAAACCTATTTAAACGTGTCAACATCATGAACCTACTACATTTTATTTATGCTTGATAAAATTCAACTTTTGGTAGCCGTTGCCATTTATCATGGCATATGTGAAAATTCATTGTGCCTCTTTTTAATGTTTTTCCGCATTCACGTTCTTCTTTAATCGTCAGTTTTCATCTACTGTCATTGACTTTACACATTCGTTATATCTCTGACCCATTTCCATTTTCTTCTCGTTGACTTCTTTGTAATCTCTATAACTGTGTGTTTGTAACTTTTTGTAGTTGGAATCAACATCGTAGTTTTTAATGTCTCTCTTCATTTCTTGTGTGATGTCAATTACTATCTTACTGGGGCAAATCGTCTACATAATAATCACCTCGTCATGTTTTAATAAGGTCCATTGTATTATTTACTAATGATGCTTTTGAATATACTTTCGTTTTTTTTTTCTGAGTTTATAACACAAATTGACGTATCATGTAGGTTTTAATTCCTTACTATTCTAAGGCACCACTTTTGTTACATTCTTAAAGAGTGTTGTCTTTCAAAAGTTCATTCCTTTTAATGTCTCATAATTCATACTCGATTTATCCACCCATTTCAAACATGAGTATAGTTATGAAAATTAAAAGTGCCAATTAAACACATTTAAATTTCATTACTATATTGAATCAAGCGTTTTTCCTAAACCTGTATATCGATTGTTGTGGAGTGAAACATATGTACAATACTGCATGGGTATCGCAGCGTATCATCCAGAAACATATCATGTTAGTTCAGTCTCTTAATATTTGGATGATTCCTGCAGAAAATTAATTATGCCAACAACAAAAACATATACTAGCTGAAGTTAGTTTGGATTGGATTTAGCTTTGTGACATTTCCTGATGGCATATCCACAGGCCTCAATATGGAAATATAGGTTTCAATAAAATACGTTTAGGGCAGATATGTGCCTTAAATGACTGAACGATATTGCAAAAAGCAACAAACGTATCTTTTTTGTATTGCGTTTAGAGCAACTGATGGCCAGAAGATTAAAATGCACAACTTCTGATTTACAGTTTTACTGTTATGGAAGCGCGCATCCATGTGGTGGTCCTGGTTCAGCAATGCATACAATTAAATTCTTAAGAGGATAGCATGTCATCTATTTAAATAAAGAAAACAAAATAATGATACTAGGAAAAAAATGACTACATACATTGATGAGTATTGAAGATACCACTGTGAGTCAGAAAAATTCCTTCTAAAGTCATCCTTGTGATCATCTTAGAGTTGTTGTCAACACTACAATTTTAGAAAGTGCAGTGTGCACTGTACGTCAGGGTTGTTGTATTGTGGCCCATCGGTTTTAGTATTACCTAAAAAAGGAAATAAATTCATCTGGGTTTGCTTGTGTTTCAATAAATTCCGAGTACAGGATAAAACAATGCCTAGGTCCCCATAATGAGATTAAATGTTAAATTTCCATACATCCCCAAAAGTGTCAGTCATACTGAAAATAATGTTAGCTCTAATGGCCATAGACCAGAGAAGCTTATGAGATGACCTGTTGTCTGTAATCTGTGCTCACACATCCAATATAGCTGCCACTGTAGTCATCTTGAAAATCTTCAAAACAACCTTTGACTGTCAGAAATTAACATTAATAATGACGTGTTTGGATGTGTGACGTTCTATGTGACCCACTGTTATGCGTTGGGGTGGGATGCTCCCAATATTTATTTGAATTACTGTGGAATTCCCACCCTGGCTCGTTTTGTAGGAAGTGAAATTGGTGATAGAGAGAGGTAAAACTCCGAACCCCTAGTCAGCAATACCGACAATTAAATTATTAAGAACACAAAGGTGAAATTCAAAGAATAACAATTTAATACAAATTAAACAATATTAATTTCTCAACCAATCTTCTTCCTCTCGACCATGTAACAACCTATTTCGTCACGTGATTATAGTGTGAGATGGCTTTCCCCTGTACTTGGTTTCTACTCATCTGTGTTTACTCCGCCAATTCCTTTCCTCCTTCCGGCGATCTCCGTACTCCGATTCTTCCTATCCTCTTCCCCTTTTGTCTCCTTTTCTCCCTCTCCTTCTCTCTCTCTTTCTCCAGCAACTAGGCTTGTTCTCGGCCTATTGCCTTGTTCTATCCTGTCTCTCTGAGACTCGGAACTTGACTACCCGGTAGTTCTGTCCCCAAAATCTTCCTGCGAAAAACAAAAGGACGTACATCAACAATTAATCATCAGATAAAGGCTATCTACATCTTCGCTCACGCATTCGTGCACATCGAAAAACCCACACATTCTTATAGAAACAACGTTACAATAAGAGCGGTAACCTACTTATCATACAGACATCACTAAATTGCGTCACATCAATAAATATATAAAGTATCAGCAGTGAAAATTACGTACAAGTTTATCACCAAGTTGTATTCCTTTGTGTAGTTTATGTACAAATAGATCACCAAGTTGAATTTCTTTGTGTAGTTTACATATAAGTATATCACTAACTTGTATTCCTTTGTGTAGTTTACGTACACGTATATCACCAAGTTGTATTCCTTTGTGTAGTTTATGTACAGGTATATCACCAAGTAATGACTGATATTCTTGAATGAAAAAGGCGGAGAGAGAGAGAGAGAGAGGGAGAGCGGGACAACAGCAAAAGACCGTAGCGGCAGAGAACGCAGGACTGTTGCAGGAAGCAGAGTCTCTGGAGATGTCGGGCTTCTTGGACAGAAACTAGTATTTCATGACGTCGTTTAGACATCCATCCGCTCAGATGATGTTATCTGGTCATCAGCTGAAAAGAAAATGTTCCTGGTGGAACTTACTGTGCCATGGGAAGAAAGGACACAACAGGTTCATGAGAGAAAGTGGACTAAATACCAAAATTTGTTCGAGTCTTGCAGGGGCAGAGGATATAAATATTGTTGTTCCCTGTGGAAGATGGCTGTATACGTTTCTCGGCCTAGTCAGTATTGTCGATGTTCAGTGCATTGGGAATAAAAGGAAGGGTATACAAGACAACTGCCAGCACTAGGCAGAGCCGCACGTAGAGCATCAAGTTGGCTCTGGCTCAGACGTAAAAACAAAATATGGCATCTATTTCGGATGGGCAGTACCTGATCACTACTGCCTAATAATTGTGATTTATTCAGTAGACATCACGAAATACCCTTTATATGCTTTCGCAATACATACATCTCCAATCATAAATACACTCTCAAATATTTAAATGTAAATCAAAATGTGTTAAGGTAACACAAGAAAGAAGCTGGAAATATGTCATCAGTACAGAATATTCATTTGGTTCGAACTTGGATATGTTGGTTTATTTGGGGTAGGACTAATATATTTGCTAGGTATTAATGCACGGCCCATAGTTTTGCATAAGAAAGCATTTTCGACAACGTACAGAAACAGTTTATGAAAGATAGCACGGTTATATATCTGTTTAATATTGCAACAGCAACCAGTTGTACTGGCCCATAACAATAATTGTATCAATGCATGCCTACCACGGTATCATATCAATACATTCCTACCATGGCATCATATCATTACATGCCTCCCTTGGCTTCATTGCATTACATGCCTACCCTGGCATCATATCAATGTATTTCTACCATGGCATCATAGCATTACACGCCTACCGTAACATCATGCCAATTCATGTCTGCCCTGGCATCATACCATGGTATCATGTCAATACCTTCCTACCATGGCATCACAGCATTACATGCCAACATTGACATCATTGCATTACATGCCTTCCAAGGCAGCATAGCATTACATGCCTACCCTGACATTATATCAATGCATACCTTCCATGGCATAATATTATTACATGTCTAACCTGGCATCATAGAATTACAAGCCTACCATGGCATCATGCCATTAGATGCCTACCATGGCATCCTTTGATTACATGCCTACCATGGATTCATACCAATGCATACCTACCATAGTATCATATCAATACACGCCTACCCTAGCATCATTGCAATTCAAGCATACGCTGACATGATATCAATACATGCCTATTCTGGTATCATATCAATAAATGTATACCCTGGCATCATATCAAAGCATGCATACCCTGTCATCATTGCAATGCATGCCTACCCTGTGATCATATTAATGCAAGCCTACCCAGGCATCATATCAATACATGCCTACCCTGGCATCAAGTCAATCATACCTACCCTTGCATCAAAGCATCTACCCTGGCATCATTGCATTACATGCCTATCATGGCATAATAGCATTACTTGCGTTTCCTGGCATCATAGCATTACAGGCCTACCATGGCATCATTGCAATACATGCCTATCCTGGCATCATTACATTACATGCTTACCCTGGCATCATATCAATTCATTCCATCCATGGCATCATAGCAATACAATCCTACCATGGCATCATTGCATTACATGCGTACCCTGGCATCCTATCAATGCATGCCTACCCTGGCATCATAGCAATATATTCCATCCATGGCATCATAGCAATACATTCCTACCATGGCATCATAGCATTACATGCCTAATCTGGCATCATATCAATGCATGCCTACCATGGTATCATGTTTTTACATTCCTACCCTGGCATCATAACATTATATGCCTACTCTGGCATCATTACAAGATATGGGAACCGTGGCATCGTAGCGTTACATGCCTACCCTGGCATCATAGCATTACAGGCCTAACCTGGGATCATAACATTACATGCCTACCGTAGCATCATGTCAATTCATGTCTGCCCTGGCATCACAGCATTACATGCCTTCCAAGGCATCAGTGCATTACATGCCTACCCTGGCATTATATAAATGCATGCATACCATGGCACAATATCAATACATTCCATCCATGGCATCATAGCAATACAATCCTAACATGGCATCATAGCATTACATGCCTACCATGGCATCATAGCAGTACACGCCAACCCTGGCACTATAGCATTACAAGCCTACCCTGGCATTCTATCAAAGCATGGCTACCCTGACATCAAAGCAATACATGTTTACCATGGCATCATAGTAATATATGCCTCTGTGACCTATGTGCCTCTGCATATGTGACCGTTCCGGTGGCCTAGAGGTTAGAGAGTCAGCCTCAGATGCGGGCGGTCGTGTGTTCAATTCCTGTCCCATTCATACCAAAGACTGACAAAAATTATACTAACAGCTGCCTCGCTTGGCGCTCAGCATTAAGAGGTTAGTGTTATGACTAGTCGGCCTGGTGTCAGGATAATGTGAATAGGTGGGACATTATGCTACATGTCTGCGGCATGATACCCTAGTGCTAGACATCACTATAAACTGTCACACTGCAGACATTGTAGTGACATGACTGAAATATTGTTAAAACTACGTTAAAAATCCAAATCACACACACACACGCGTAGACACACACACACACACACACACACACACACACGAGAGCGCGCATCATATCAATACATGGAATCATAGCAATATGAGCCTAACCTGGCATCATCGCATAACATGCATACCCTGGCATCATATCAATACATTCATACAATTGCATAATACAATTACATGCCTACCCTGGCATCGTATCAATGCACGCATACCCTGGCATCATAGCATTTCAAGCCTACCTTGGCATCATAGCAATGCATGCCTACCCTGGCATCATAACAATGCAAGCCTACCATGGTATCATATCAATGCTTGCCTACCCTGGCATCATATCAATATACGCCTACCCTAGCATCATAACAATTCACGCATCCTCTGGCATGATATCAATACATGCCAATCCTGGTATCATATCAATAGATGCCTACCCTGGCATCATATCAATACATGCATACTCTGTCATCATTGCAATACATGCATACCCTGATATCATTGCAATGCCAGCCTACCCTGGGATCATATGAATGCAAGCCTACCCTGGCATCATATCAATACATGCCTACCATAGCATCAAGTCAGTCATACCTACCCTGGCATCATAGCATCACATGCATACCCTGGCATCATTGCCTTACATGCATACCATGGCATAATAACATTACTTGCATGCCCTGGCATCATAGCATTTCATGCCTACCATGGTATGATTGCAATACATGCCTATCCTGGCATCATTGCATTACATGCCCTCCCTGGCATCATATCAACACATTCCAACCATGGCATCACAGCAATACAATCCTACCATGGCATCATAGCATTTCATGCCTACCATGGCATCATAGCAATGCATTGCCTACCATGGCATCATAGCAACACGAGCCTAACCTGGCATCATAATCTGTAATTGAATTGCAGACCTCTGCAGTAACATTAGGGAGGTCTGTTACAAAAGTTGAGAGGTCTGTAACAGAATTCGAGACCTCTCTAATTTAATCGTATAGCTTCGAAATATTTTTGATACGAATTATGCACTGTGCAGACCTAACACTAAGGCTGACATTTTTAATTGGATTTTCTCCAAACTGAAACTTTTAATCTTTGCTCAAAACAATTTTAGTTTCATCACTACAAATTGTTAACTATTGACCTTAATCTGTCAAGTTATTTTCTCTTTTTGCGCCAAGAAATGCTAAGACTTCGTTATTTCCTTTCATATAGTACATCTCCTGAAACCGAAACTCGTTCTTCTTCTAAAGACAGCGATATCAGAAACATGAACATTGGCTGATCCATTAAACCCACAGGTAGATGCTGATAATATTGTCAAATAATTCTATAAATAAAGACAGAAATTACATTACCACACGTCTGATAAAGACCTTTGCTCTTCTAGCTTATTTTTCATGTTCTAATGAACTTCTGTTCGTAATCATTTCAAACTTTTCTGAATTGTATAACCTGCTGTTTCATTTTTTTAGATTTTTTTTCTATCACAAATCATTCTTGACTAAATGAATAAACGTCTGGTTATGGCCGTTTGTTAAATCTTTACTAGTGAAAATTTATAATTTAATTTCTAAATGCAGTCAATATGTACATTAGTGCACATAGATAAACATGAAGTTGAAAATTATCTTACTCTTTGCAGTGACCATATGAAATATATTTCGTTTTTAAAAAAAAGTCAACTTTTTTTTTGCTCAAGTGGCTTCTCACCTTTGACTTTGTAGTATATTCATCAAAGAATTAGGAATAATATTCACGCGAGGAAAACCTTGTGTTAAATTATATGGCCAAAACGTTAATGTAGTACGAAACGTCCATTTATCCTAGAGATCGTATTCCCCAACCAACTCCAGGCCTTGAGGCTGAAACGAAGTTGGCCATTTTCACGAAGCATCTCAAACATTCCTACTCAAGTTGCGATTTTTTAAAATATATTTATCTTATTGCCTATTAGTAAAAACTACTCTTTCAGTTGAAACATAATTAATGTCACAATGTGTTTGGTCACACCACTGTAGCATAAATGAATATTGAGAGAGAGAGAGAGAGAGAGAGAGAGAGAGAGAGAGAGAGAGAATGACAGCAATCATCATTGATTTAATTAATTGAATTCGTTCGGTATTATTGACATATTTACATAAATGTTGTAAAATTCTGTGTTTTTCATTTGCATCGCGCTTTCCTCAAAGCATTGAATCTTATCTAACAGTCAGATATGGCACTAATCTTCAGCCTCTTTCTCATCAACTCCTTGATGACTATACTTCCGACAGAACATGGAGAAAAGTAGGGTGGTTTCCATGCACCGCAGAAACAAACTGGGGGTATCCACGAGTTGAACATAGTAAAAATAAGCAATTAATGTACTTACATTATGGCACAAACTATTGCGAATACTACCTAAGACTCGAACACTAAAATTTGGCATTTTGATCGATTCGATATTTGGACAGACATACTTTTGAAAGCACCGTGACACATCTGCGTTGTGTAATTTGTTCAATATTGCTGCACAGGGTCGCTGTTGATGTCATAAAAGATAAATTAGTAGAATTTAGCCTGAAATTGCAAGTGAGTGTATATCTGGAATGAATACATTGTCTATTTGTGTAATTGTTTTTAAGTCTGTTAACTTATTCTTACCGGTTCTAACGGTAGTTTATCATGGATTTAAAAAAAATCAGATTCTATAAACGAACATCGATTTCAGATAACACACATATTCCAAAACGGATAGAAGTTGCATATAGTTTAGATAAAATTTGCCCTCTAGCTTTATGATTAAAACACAGTAATGAAATCTTGAAATTTTCTTTTAAAGAATATTCCATTGTCTATGAGGAAATTTCAAGGATTTCCTCAAATTTTAGGAATTCGTTAACATTATTTTTTAAAGAATTAAAAGGTTTCCGTGTGTTAGTTTTCACAATAAATGTTTCTGTGTCCTTCTACTATTTCAACATCAGACAAAAAATACTGACATTATTTTAGTATCGTAATAAAAAGGTAATAATACATTTCAATCCGAAGAGACGAAATGAGAAGTTTAGTGGGATTAGTACCTGAATTCAATTTTCTATTCTATAGTTGGGGGTTTCACAGTATGTTTGTCACGTATTATGCATTCAGTGATGCTCTACTTCATATCAAGCTCGATAGATTTACCTGTTTGATTTCCTTCGAGTTCATTACGAAGATGCCATGTTTCTACAGTATCGGTCTCGCAGTTTGTGTCTTCCGGTGCAGCCATTCGTTGCGATGGCGTAAATCAAACTTCAAAAGTTCCGGTGTTTTTTTTAAAAAACCAGTCACTTCTATTTAGGCATAGTGGGATTGAGAACTACAAGCAAGATTTACTTATTTATGAAATCTTAAAGTGTTTTTTTTTTTTTTTTACAACGTTTAAAACTACGCACATACAAAAAGATGTGCTCCAATAAGTATCGGCAATTTTACGCCTTGCAAAAATACATTTTATCCTATTTTTATTTGAAAGAATTGACTGACTTCAGTAAATCAAGAAACTTAACAAAGTGATTGGGTCACGTGTTTGCAACTGATTTGTTGCTCTTACCATACAGACGAGACCTCAGAGTTGATCGGAGTAGGGATAATATCCAAAACTGGATAGTAAATCACCAGATAGTAGAGTCACTTATTTGGTATAATGGTACCAATTATACAACCCCAGCTGGGCGGAGGTTAATGTGTATGAAGATTGTAAATAATAAAAAAAACTAGCTGTGATTGGTGTTTTATGTAAGCAGCTGTACGTTCTTTGAGTCTTAAAATAAGGCGAGCCTCTTGTCAACATGTGAGATAATGTTAATTCATATTTAGATCATATTTATTTATTTATTTATTTTTAAATTTTTTTTCTTTCTTTTTACACACGACTTAAAATGTATGTTGTGACTAGATAACTCTTACCCTGTCTAATTCCAGCAGAGTTATCTCCCTGAAATGCAATGGAATACTACTTAGGTCTCACTTACGAATTTATGTCTGTCTGATACAGAGGTAAATATCTAAAAATCTAGATGGTTGAGGGGTGATGAAAAGTATGCTAATTTGTTATAGTACTAGTGAACTTTATTCATGCATAAGGCACATACTGATTCTTTTAGCTGCCTTGTCACAGGAAAATATTAAAAATAGCTATTTCTTGTCAAAAATGAATGTAAAATTTAGGGGTTGGTGGCAGTGTTGGTTCAGTATAAAGCCACCAGTTGCATCAGGAATTAACATGATTACTGCAGTCAAAATCTCACATGTATGCTTTCTACAAAAATCATTAGATTGTTTTTATTTGTATCTTCAGTATAAAATTATTCTCATTTGTCTGTAATTGGTCATTGTTGGATGAAAATTCACCAAATAAACTGTCCAGTGAGATCTTAGTTCTGTCCTCGTCAAACTGACAATCTAACATTGTTTTCTACAACAGTGTGTGACAACGCATGTTGAGGTAGGATATAAAGTTTATTTATTTCACCAAACATTAGCATTGAGGTCTATGAAAAAACAATTGGTACCGTGATACCATTTAGCGACTAAACCTACTTGCGCATATGCGCTACTCTCAAAACAATTAACAAAGAGAGAAATATATATTTAGTTTAAAGTTTGTTATGTTTGGAAGCTTGGAAACGCTATTTATCAGCCTCTTCAAATTGTTAAGTGAGGTTTATAACTGAATTAAAAAGGTCACTAATTAATTTAAAAACTTCCACAATTCCTTTATGGATTTGTTGAACTAATGCAAATTAGAGAGGTCTCTAATGCTATTGGATAGCTCTGCAATTGAATTAAAGAGCTCTCTTTTCTGATTAATTAATTAATTTGTAGAGGTCTCCAACTGAATTATGAGGTATAAAATTAAATTATAGACGACAATATTTATTAATAAACGGTCTGTAATTGAATTAGAGAGGTCTACAAATGATATATAAAGCTCTGGAGAAGTCTGCATTGAATTGCATATATGCAAAACCGGCCGCCCATAGAACTTCGTATTTAATATATGTGTCACGATGTCTCTCTGAAACAACCACAGAATATTGAAAAGCACAGTTGGTATTAAATAAAGTAATATAGGGATGCATTTTGTGCATGTTAACTTTCGAACTTTGACAAGCAAAGTGTTATATAATGATCGACAAGGTAATAGCTAAAGTTCATTGATATAGCTTTTTTTATATGCATAATACATAAGCATACTACATATGCATAATCAATATGGGTTTAGTTCAGTATAATATTACTCCATGGACCACATGAAGTTTGACAATACTGTTATGAAAGTGTACATTATCGAAACTAGGGAGAGGTTATTCGGTAATAAGGGAGCAACTATCTCGCCACCACTACATGATCTCCTACTGCCCAAAGTCCAAGTAGCTAAACATTGAACATTAATATCTTAAAAGAAACATCTCTGATCACATATAAATAGAAACTTCACTCGCTGTAGTTAATATCCTCCCCAACCCCCAATATATTAGATTTATCACACTGTTCACTATATATTGGCGTGGAAATGATCGTCCCAAGAACATAAAGAGGCAAATGACCAATGCTAATCTGGGTGGGTATCCAACCAGCGACCCTTGGAACGCGAAATTGACGCTCTACCAAATGAGCTACTGCGACGCCACAGGATTATATGACTGTATCGTTAGTAAAAGGAGCGATAACAAAATGTGTGTATTACAGAAACGTGGAGCGCAGATCTTATGTGACAGAAGCATGTGTACGCTAGGCTCTTTGTATCCCATGTATATGTTTCTTTGTGGTAATGAGACTTGTATATATGCCTAAAATAAACCCCGACATTGACAGTTTTAATTAACACTAACTCCAATCTATTAAATATTACTCTCTAAATTCGTTGAAGCACTATACACTAAATAGCTTCCTCAACATAAAGACTGGAAGCTGTATGTGCTAAGGTCAAGGACAGTTCATTTCAGAACGTTGCAACTTTCGTGACATATAGACATAAATACTAGCGTTGTGACCGAAGTTCGTTAGATTTCAAATGCATACTATTATGTTTGACAAATGGAAACAAAACAGTATATCGAAAATCAACAGCATGCAATTCATTTCTTTAAATTGTAAAATATCTATACTTCTGAAAAATAAATATGAAACAGTGTCTCAGAATGTATCGTCATGCAATTCGTCTCTTATTCTATTGGAGATGTTTATACAAGCGCTAATATAAACACGAATTACTGAGTGATTGTCTGCAATTTATACGGAGTATTAAACATTGACATGCGACGATGTTGCGCTGGAAAAAAAATTAGATGAGTGAATTATTTAATTACCGCGTAAAAAATAAGCAATATTACAGAAAATTTAAACCCGTTTGGCATAATTTTTCGTATTGCCTAAGAAAATGATCGTTTATACAGTCTCAGAGCCGTAGCTGCCAAATTAAAGTATTCTTATCGGAGATCGTTTTACAAGTATTTCACTGTTCTAGAGTATGTTCTTTCAGAAATTTTTGGCGCTTGTTTTCATAAATTTGTTTTGGGGGTTGGAAAAGCTATTAATTTCATTACGAATACATTCCAGTGTATTTTCTTTGAGAGTTTCTTATATGATGTTATCCATTCATTCTCCGCAGTACCCTGCCGGACGTGCTATTGGTAATGATCTTGACTGTTTTTCCATCTCGTATAATTAAAGAGTGATTGGATGTTGCAATCTGTTTAAAATAAAATCTCACCTGTCCTTATATAATGAGCTGACAGTGACCGCTTAGGTGGCGCTCTATAGTTTCGTATTTTGCATAGTTAGGATTTTAAAGAAAAAGAAGGTCCAGTGCTTTCCTCACTGGTTATACTGGCTATTTAAAAAAGACCTCGTATATCTTAGATATAATTCAAAGAACCTTTAATTCCCTTTATTTTGATGCTTGATTGATGGGTGTAATATGGGTTATAGAGTATACATATCGGCCTTACTACAGATGTGCATCTTTCAAAAAAGTGCTAGCTCTACCTGGTCATTTTCACTTCCTAAAATTCAGTGGTAAATTGTATAAAAAAGAGCCGATAACATTTTTCATACATTTTATATATGAAACTGAATCAGATCTGTCAGCCATCCTACGCAGTCTCCCAAAACGTGAAGATAAAAGACTTCATTTGATTGGCTGATAAAATTTGCTATCATCGTAATACAATGGGTCACCAGAACACGACCCGTAAACGATCGACGTCAGATCTTCAAAGGACAGTGATTTTAGTCAGATTGTAGTTTTTAAAAAATAAAATCCGGTTGTCATAAAATAGAAATAATAAGTGGCTCATGATGATAAAAAAAATATGACAAGTACCAGCATCGCAACTAACTTCCCCTGTTTCATGTCTGCATTATTGGTCAACATTGTGGCTAATTAATTTCATGCTAACACGATATATATACATATATATATATATATATATATATATATATATATATATATATATATATATATATATATATATATATATATATATATATATATATATATATATATATATATATATATATATATATATATATATATATATATGTGTGTGTGTGTGTGTGTGTGTGTGTGTGTGTGTGACTTTTATGGTCGCTACAAACAATACAGGACCATGCATGTAATTAGTCAACTATCAAGTTAGTTCTCTTTAAGTGATTCATTTACTGTAAATTTGAATGGCTGTGATTGGCTTTAAGTCTTCCGTTGACAATGTTGGTCCAAACTGATATTTAGGTCATTTGTTTTGACACCTTTGAGTACTTTTGCACTATTTAATGTAGTTTCAATACACGGTTAAGTGCCATTGTGAAGATCTTCAAAAAGGTGGCCAGTTGTAGTGTAATTTTGTCACTGACAAATCGCACGTCTAGGTGAGGATCGACATTATCCCGCTATTACAATTTTGAACATTGGTGTTTGTTGTTACGTCTGCATCAGGTGCATCCCTCGTGAGCATACGATCAAGGCGTATCCGGTTAACATCTGGGTAAGACCATTGGGTCTCACAGGTATAAACACCAGACCGATGATACTATATGGTAGACGCATTCTGACCGGCAGTGAGAAAGTTATCATTTATGGCCAGTTAAGACAGCGGAATTTTTACTGCAGAGAATCTAATAATCCATTGATATAAAATGTTCCATTGTGCTAAATATTCAGGGACGATAGAAATTATTCAGGGAAAAGAGAGCAAAACGCGCCAAGAGCTATTTAGTAATACAGTTAATTCCAAAGAGTCAGGAGAATAACGCTGCTGAATTAGCAACGATACAATTATCCTTATACTTGCTATATAGCTTTCTGCTACAGTTCTATTTCACTGTTTGTATGGTTCTGTATTATTTGAAAGACAAGTGATTATACATTTTAAATTAACGCATAATAAAATTCCATTAAGAAGTGTATTAAAGTGTCAGAAACAATACTAAAGTGATTAGGTAGGTTATTCATCCGGTTTTATCCCTGACATTCCGGTTTTCAGATTATTCTTACTTCAATTATGTACTACGTGTATTTTCCCCTTTGAGTGGTCTTTGTTCACAAGGGAGAAATCCATATTTCCAAATTTATATTTAATGTACATTCATTCATTCTCGAATATAAGCAAGCGCTACATTCATTTTTATATCCGACAATGGAAGATTTTGAAATCTCTATCTTGGATTTTAAAACTTGTGATGCGTATGCATCAGGGAACTGTCCGAATGGCGTCATATTTATATATATTCTACAGTTCATGGGTTTGCAGAAGTGAAAAATGTTTGCTGCTGTTAACACTGCGAACGTTAGAAATTGTTCAAGTGATAACCCATAGGAATCAGTATTTTTTTTTTACTGTGAACAGTTGATAAGAGATTTCCTGAGAGATTAACATATGATTGTGAGAATAATGCTGTGTTAGCATGGTTTTAATACAATTATTAAGTGTTAAAGTCGTGCCAACAATCAACGTCAGCGTTTGGATATTACCATGAAGTACTAGTGTTCACATCGTGCTAACAATCAACTTCAGCGTTTGGATATTAAGCAGCAGAGGGGGCGAACAGACCAAAACAGTTTTACAAGTAACCCCTTCCACGGAAACTATTCTCGATAGAAGCGTTATTTCGTCGAAATAACACTTTTATTCAGAAAACGAGACAAAAAAAAATGTCTTGAAAATGCTTTGTATTTCCGCTGATATAACGCGAGTTACTTCAATAAATCCGACTCGTATCCGACATAATTTCCACGGTGAGGTATCATCGAAAAATCAGGTGTAGTTTGCGCCCCCTCTGCTGCTACGAGAAAACATTTTTATGTCGCAAATAGTGTATCAAGGCCGACGCGGTATCGTGTACGCGGGTCGTGTAAATTTATTGTCACAAATCCGTGCTGGTTTCTTTGAGCGCGACTAAAGAAATTCTTAAACTTATTAATATCCATATCGCCGCTACACCAGGTTTGATGAATATTTCTCAGCGTGTGAACATCAACTCCATTAAACACCGCAAGAAGATTACAGTTATCCCTGATTACTTTTGGAATTTGTGTATAACGCTGAGTAACATAAATCACATCAGTGTTTTTATGACGACCTCGTGAAAATATTCTTGCAGGATTTTTTTGCTTGTCCAGCATCACATCATCATACACTACTAGGTTATTTATTTCCCCGTTAAGGTCTTCCACGGACGGAGCTTCTTCAATATCAGTTATAAATTCAACAACATCCTCGCCGTCTTCACTCAGCGCTTTTGCACTCTCATTAAAATCTTTTATAACATCATAACAACGTTGATCATCCACAGACGGAGCTATCAAGTATAGTTTGTCCCATTTCATCCACTTCATTATCATGTTCAGCAACAGCTGTGTTTTACCTGATCCTGACGGTCCTATGATGATCATTCTGATAGAATTTGGTAGCGCGGAATTATGCTTGACTGGTTCTTTCCTTCGCGTCGCAGAAAAATCAGTGATCTCCATTTGTATATAAGGAATAATAATTATGGATCTATATTGTGTGAAGTGTAAGGCACAAACCCCTACGAATGATCTAACAACCATTACAACAAAAAATAACAGACAAGCACTTTCTGGTAAGTGTGCGCGATGTGGCACAAAAAAATTTAGATTTCAAAAAAAAAGCCTGACAAAGTCAGCGGAGGTGACATCGCAGCAACCCTCGGACGACTTCCAGGTACCCCTTGGGCTAAATATCCGGGAGAAAAACATCTCCCAGGATACAATTACTGCGGTCCAGGGACACGACTAGATATCAGACTTGATGAACAATCTAAACCAAAACCGGGAGAGTATCCGATAAACGCTATCGACGCAGCGTGTCACATGCATGATGTTGCTTATCGAAGTAAAGATCTGCAAGACAGGCATATCGCGGATGTGAAATTAATTCATGCACTAAGCGCCATAAAAAATAAATCATTTAAGGAGTCACTCGCTAATTGGTTAATAAGATCAGCGATGAAATCTAAATTAGCATTAGGCGCTGGATAATTAATAACAATGGAAGCGATTTATTATTCCCCGGCCGGATACTGGAGAGGTAACTCAGCAATTAATAAACTCGCCAACGCGGCATCAGTAACACGCGAGGTTGCCAAAAATTGGCTATCAAAACAAGCAATATGGCAAATCTACTTACCACCACCTCGACAAATCAATTTTGCACATTTTGATGTTAGTATCCCCAATGAAGTTCATCAGGCTGACATACTATTCCTGCCTCATGATACTGTCCGTAGAAAAACATACAAATACGCGCTAACAGTAGTTGATGTTGCTAGTAGATACAAAGAAGCAGAACCGTTAGCGACTAAAACAGCGTCCGAAGTCGCCTCTGCGTTTAAACGAATTTATCAGCGAGGACCTCTAAGCTGGCCTCGATTATTACAAGTTGATCCTGGCAAGGAATTTCAGGGCGCGGTATCATCACTGACAAAGCAGCATAACGTTACCATACGACGAGGACATACTGAAATTCATCGGGATCAGGCAATTGTTGAGCGATTTAATAGAACACTCGCTGAGAGATTATTCGGATACCAGTACGCGAGGGAATTCATTTACGATACGAGATCTCGTGAATGGGTTGCAAGACTGCCAAACGTGATAGCCGCACTGAATAATGAAATTACCAGAACAACAAACATGAGACCTGTAAATGCAATCACAAAAAAATATATACCCCACGTCAGTGAACGTGTTTCAACGCAGCCAACGACGCTAGCGTCCCCGTTGCTGGGTAATGTCACCGTTAGGTATTTATACGAACCCGGCGAACTCGAAGGAGGAAAAAAAAGGGCAACTGATCCTATATGGAGCGTTACAACACATAAGATATCTAGCATAACCAGATCAACTGGGAGAAACGCAATCTACAGATTAGATTCAACTGCTCCTCAGCGTGGGTTCACACGCGAGCAACTTCAGGTGATTCCCACGGATACACAATTACCACCTCGATCACTTAAATAACTGCAGCAACACCTCTGCGTCGATTACACTCAAGACAGGTCAGCATTACATTTTCACGCGTATGACCGCGATTACTATCTATTCTATCTACGGTAAATTGCCTTGGATTATTTTTCGAATACTGCCACAGCAATAAACAATTACAACTCGCGCAGTGATTATTCTGCTGTTGTTGTAATTGTATAATAAATGTTTCGTCGAGATCAAACTCTCTACCATTTTTTTTGTCGCTCTGTTTGTAACCGGCTAATTTCTTTCTTATTGTGTCATCAGCGATTGAGCTGTCGTTGACAACATCATCTAATACAATTCTTCGTAACTGACCTATCCTTCTTACTCTTGACACGGCTAAATAAACTAAATTTGACCACTCGATGCGATCATCAACAATCCAAACTGTTGTATCTGAAATAGTTAGTCCCTGCGAACTGTGGATGGTCATAGCGTATCCTAGCGTCCACGGGGATTTGCTCATTTTCAGTGCCTGTTCAACAGCATCAATATCAACTGTGACAATATCATTTAATACTAAATTCTGTTTTTCCGATCTCCCAGGTATATCAACGTCGGTATTCTGCAATCGCGTATCAGCTGGTCTATAACACAACGGCACTGGCAACATGGGAAATTTCTTCTGATGTAACTGAAATAACCGCTGCTGAAGTGTGTCCCTGACTATCTTTCTACTTGCCACAATTAAATCACCTGGTTTCCACGTTTCCCAAAAGTCGCTCAGCGAAGTCTCTGGAATTATTTCACGCATTATCTCACACTGGACTTTATTGGTTTGTAGCCTGATCAACGCCTTAAACTCTTTCAGCGTTTCATCGAGTGCTCTAACATCGTTAGTTATTTCCTCATAATAATCTACAAAAGTTTTCAGCCACGTGTGTGGAGATTCACCTGTAAATGGCGGTGGTTGACCATGATCGCCGCACATAACAACTGCGGTATTTTTCTTTAGCAACCAATCCAGAAACTGTTTTAATGTATCCAACGGCACAGTGTCTATCTCATCCCAGATTATTTTCTCGGGGATATATTTCGTTCCCATTCGCGTAGGAGTCCATGTGCCGCCGCTGTATTTGAAAAAACTGTGATACGTACACGCGTTAACATCCCGTTGTCGCATCTCCCTGGCAAGTCTATGTGTGGGTGTTAGCACAATCATGTCAGAGTTTCTAAATAATTCTATCGCGCGAGTTGTCTTACCGGAACCACCAGCCCCGTTGAGATAAACTGTTCTATGTCTCACAACAGGATCGTGCACCGGCGGCAGCGAAGTTGTCGTAGAAATTGAAAATTTCCCAGATATTTCTGCGCCGCGATATTCATCCTCGATTTCAACATCAGCTGATTCACAATATCCATGCAACATTTCATTTTTTATTCTCCATGAACCCCACGATGGATCATTCGGTATAACCTTATTCAACGCCGCTAAGTGTTTTTTATCGATATAGAATGAATCCGTTGCAACTCTCACTGCGTCAACGGGAAACCTATTAATCATCGACAATAGGTTTATTGATACATAAGCTAGCATCGAAGATCTCAAATGTGTGTACTGAGATGATTCTCCGTCGATATAACTAAAAACAGTTCCTAATTTTTCCCCGTTTGACAGAAACACATCTTCGCGGGTACAAAACGTATTATTCGTGGCGGCATCAGCGACAATAAGATCCAATTCGGCCTCGTCCATGATTAATCGACTATGATGTAGTTTATGATCATACGCTCCACCTTGAGTAAATTTTCCTATTATTCTTCGTCCTAGATCTTTTGCTGTGCTTTCATCAGTTCGGGGAGCTCTTTCGATGATAGTGTCGATAAACGATTCTGGATATTCTCGGAAATTTTCAATTTCTACGGTGACTTGCGGAGTTGGCAACCAAACTTCGGTTTGACGACAGTAGCATATAATCGCTTCACTGACCGTCAGCGACAGCAGTATTCGACTGTCAAGCATGTATCGCAATAACACTATTGGTGCCCATCGCTTCTCAACGAAATGTTTACCAAACCAAGCATAACACACAGGATGTAAACCCGTAGCGAGTTTAAACGACGACACACAAGCAACCCCGGTCAGGTCAAAATCAGGCAATGGTCCGTTTATGGCAACTCTTGTCATCGAGCTTGTAATATGACCAAACCGTTTAAAATACTCACTACATTCCCCCCGCCCAAGAAAACTTCCTGGATAACACGCCGTCATATCCACGGATATCATATCGCGGTGATCATACTGGGTATTCCACAAACCACCGTGCCCGTATTCGATACAGCTCTGTTGAATATCCTCGAGAAAGCTCTTCGGGGTTGGTCTCCATGAATTTCGTTCTCGGGCTATATGCGTGACAACACCCGGGACAGTAAAACACTGCGTCAGTAACGTATCAGTGTTCGTCGCATGATATTTTTCTGCGAGTTTTTTCATTTCGTGATGTAATGCCGCCGTTCTGTATACCTCCCCGTTGGGTTTCACAAACTGATCAAACTCTCCCTCGAGGTCACTTCGGAATAACCACACCGACACTGGATCGGTTTTACTTATCTGATAAATAAAATCAAACATAGAAATGCTGGCATTTCCGCTCGTGGAACCACTAGCATTTTCCAATTCCGGATAATACTTTACAACACGATCTCGAGGAAATATCCTAACCGAGTCAGTCCAGGCGTGACTGTTATGATCGATAATAGTTATTGGTGCTCCACGGGAATCATATTTACTCTTGTACAATACCTCACCGGTCAACGATGAAACCGTTATAGGAAATTTTAGTAATCGTTCGAGCTCGGCAACATCATTTATTGACGCTCCTTCATCCACTACTTTTGCCGCCCACGCTGCTATTTTAGTCTGTCTTAGCGGTGTTAGGCCGTTTCCTCGCATTGCATTTTTAAAATGTTCCATTACTCGCTCGGCTACACAATTCAACCCTGTGGATTTTATCAATGACTCTGACATCTTCATCGGTTTGAGTTTATCAACGCGTGGTTTCTTCATCGGATAAATTCCATAAATGACTGCGGTCACAGGATACGCTCTGGCATAATACGGTGTATCAATCCCAACAAGTACTCCCGGGTTTGAGTCTTTGGTTACGACGACGGTTTTCCCCCGCCGGGCATCAAGAATAGGGTCTAGTTTGTCTCTGATAATCCACGTTGTTTCACCTGTTTCCGTGTCGTCGACGCCAACGATAAATTTTATCTGAATGAAATATTTTTTATCATCGAGATACCCAATTATGTTCGACGCGATTGTATCGTTGATGGTACCATCAATGATGGCATTTTCAGAAATGATTTTATACGAAGACCACACATGTGCAGCACCATCACGACGAAACTCTTCTTTGGCGTTCTTGATAACACCAATTACGAGTGTGAGTTCTCGTCGTCGTCGATCAAAAGTTAACCGGTCAAGATCGAATCGACCGCCTGCGGGTTTTATTCTGGATAGTCTTTCAAAACTCATTATTATAATTAAGACAAGTATTTAAATAGACAAAAATATTATATATAATGAACGGAAACTCAAAGAGTTTCTCCGGCGATGCTAGCATCGCTCATGCAAAGCATTTCTCTGGTGCGCAAGCGCACTCATGCAAGTGGATCAAACTAAATTCATCAGAGCCGTGTAACAGACGTTGCAGAGGCGAATACTGTGGACAACATGCTCAACAGGTCCGCGGTGGGAGTCTAGGACCGATACCGTGTATCAGATGCGGCATTGGAGTACGAGGAAAAACGCAATTATGTTCAGCGTGTGGGGGGAAACGCTATCGAGAACTAAAACGGTATTATGATAAAAAAAATCCAGACTCGAACACGTTCTCGGAGCGTGATTACATAAATAAGTTTTCAGGCAAATTATGAATTAGACAAATGATTTGCTTATAGTATAATGAATCAAGAATTCGTCCCCGAACAAGAATTTGTTCCACATCCAACTATTCCAAATTATGAGGCAAACCGAGATGGCATAGTGAGAAACTACAGGCTGAGGAAACAAGTTGGTACAGTTGATAATTCTGGTTATTTAAGATTTACTGCCACGTGCTCAAAGAGGTATTTATGTCATCGTTTTATTTACGAATGTTTCTTTGGAGTGATCCCTAAGGGTTTTGTCATTGATCACATTAACGGTAACATACTTGATAACTCTATAAACAATCTTCGCGTGGTCACTCAGAGCAAGAACTGCCTACTGGGTAACACAGGGCGTTGTAAAACAGTTGCAAGAAGAGCTATTAAATCTATAAACGCAATTACAGGTGAAGAAATTGTATTCCAGTCAATAAACGCCGCCGGTAGGTATTTCGGTATTTGTTCACCTGTTGTACAGCGTGTCGCAACCGGGATCTACAAAACAGCATTTTCAAAGAAGCTCAAACAGAAGATTTCATTCTGTTATATAACTCTTATCGCTGACACAAACGACGATAACTCCTCCACGAGTGTGTAACGCTTTGCAGAGTTGTCGTTGGGTCAGAGGATTTGCTCCCCTGAGAAAGCCACCTTGATAAAATATTTTATCGAGTTCATAACATGTAATCATTTATTTACCGTAGAATATATATTTTTTTACAAACAATATCCTCGTTTTACTGAATATATCCGACTGTTTTGCTCTTCTGTGCTTGTTATATGACCGCGCTTAAGAAAACATACAATTAAAATATTTTAAACAAGTCCCGCCCACTGCTAGAGCGAATTTCCAACTCGCAAGTAACAGTTGGGTTATATACGAAATCGCTCCCTAAGACCTTTGGGTCGATCGAAAGTCAGCAGCGCAAGCAAAACCATAAATTAAATCCGCCAATGGCGGGTGTCTTTTGTGCACCATCCAATGGTCGATTCAATGGATGGTTTTGCTCTGCTGCTGATCGTAGAAAATGACCCACCTGTGTATGTTTGTGTCGTCATAGGATAAGGTCTTAGGATAAGATTACATGTTCATTGTGCCTTTGCCTGCTATGACACTCGAATCAGAGGTTAAAGGTTGTTCTGTGTTGTATCGTCCCTCCCGAGCTTTTAGACCGTTATTTGACGATCTAGAAGTTCCTCATGGGGTGAGTGACCCCCAAAAATAAACAGATAGATGGATGCATAAAGCTCTACGTCACCTGGGTGCCCACCAATAGAAACATTCAGAAAGAGTGTTGGCCAAAAATAAACGGTAACATGAGGTGCCTAAGGGAAAAATCACAACACGAAGGTCTAATATAAGACAAAGAAAAAAAAATCCTAACAAAGGACTCATGAAAGAACCGTAGGCCGGTGAAGAGTACCCAGTAAGTGATAACCGCTCATCATCTATCTGTTTATTTTTGTTTTTGGTGATGCTAGCATGAGAAGTCCCTTGGACTTCCAGAGAAACTCTTCGAGTTTCCACGCTCATGCAAAGCATTTCTCTGGCGATGCTAGCATCGCTCATGCATTTAAAAATATAAAAATATATAATAATATGAATCACGAAAATATAAATACCATACTTGTTGAAATTAAAGAATTACAACAGCGAGGTTTTAATATTTTACTAGACACTGAAACAATTATGTCAGATTTTGAATCCTTGAATGAGCTATCACAATCGGGGAAGAACAATCTCCCCGCGTGTTATAGGTTCATTAAGGGTTTGCAAGATCGCATTTACAGATCACTTGCCGGGATAACTGAAAATCAGGTATCTGAATTTATTCCACTGTGCCGTGCAGTTGAGAAGATTCGTCTTGTATTGTCAAGCGAGTATGAGACTCGAAAATTAATTAGCACCAGGGTGAGACGGTTAAAAGGTTATATAAAGAATCTAGACACGGAAATGCCTTGCATTTCTGACGAAAATACTAGTATTTGTGACTACGAGGCCGACAAGGAAGTATAAACCGCATAGCGTGTGACTCACAGCACAAAGTGAAAGTAGAACCTGAGAAACGCTAGCCCCCCCCCCCCCCGGAAACTCAAAGAGTTTCTCGAGTGTAAAGCACATTTCCACGGTAAAAAAAAAGTGTATTATTTTTTTTGCCCGAGCGTGGAAACTCTTCGAGTTTCTCTGGAAGTCCAAAGGACTTCTCAAGGGCGTTTTCAGAGTGTGTGAAACGCATAGCGTTTTCCACTCAAAGAATTTTCGAAATGTTTTACATGAGAAGTCCTTAGACTTCCAGGATTTGCTTAAGCGTTTCAACATCAATACAACAATGAGAATAGTTCATAATCTGTTCTCGTTGACACCAAGCTGTGATCATATGATTTTGCTGTAGCTGTGTTAATTGTGACGACGTTAACAAGAAGTCTTCGTCACCATACACGTCAACGATTATTTTAACGGGGAAATACTGTTCCGGGGGCTGTCCCGAGAAACTCTTTGAGTTTCCCCGGAAGTCCAAGGGACTTCTCATGCTAGCGTTTCCAAATGCGGTTTTTATTGCCTCGTGAATAATTTGCTTATCATGAATATGAACTCGTGCGTGAATGTATTCACACATTATATACAACTGTTTTTTTTTAAATGCGTGAGCGTGGAAACTCGAAGAGTTTCTCATGCTAGCATGAGAAGTCCCTTGGACTTCCGGAGAAACGCTATGCGTGGAAACTCTTCCAGAAATGCTTTGCATTTCCAATTTGGAAACTCGAAGAGTTTCAGGACTTCACCAGTAAGTTCACGGAGACAGTCTCGCCACGCAGGTCCAACAACCCCCCCGTTGGTCGACGAGTTTGAAATTTATCGTTGACAACCACGGATTATTACACCGTAGATAGACGGGATTGATTGGTTCTTGCACAATCAGAAACCCGGGCGGATCTTTTGGTGTGAACGTATACAGAATAAACCCCTGTTGGGCCGTCGTTGTGTCAGCGCTAGCGCTGTAGCTACCGTCGATGACGTCACATACAAGATTGACCGCAATAACATCTGTGATATTTACGATCCCGGGTGAGATGTGTCTGCCATCGGATGCTGTACTGTTGTCGTGTCTTAAAATAACAGGTTGTGGTTTTGTTCGCGTGTACGTGGCAGAAATATCTTCGAAAGATTCCGCGATGAGATCCTGGACTGATTTTCTCAGCTCGCGCACGTTATATCCAGGAAGTTTAAAATCTGAAATATCCTTCACGGGAATACCAAATCGGGATGCAAAATTCGATCTTTTTTGGGTTCCATAATCGCCTTTGAGATCCAGTAGATTCTGAATTACTTTTTGATTCATAAATTCCATCGTGGATACGAGTTTGTTTAGTTTTTCTATGGTGGTGATAATGTTCGTGCGTGGTTTTGTTATATCAGAGATATAATCTTGAAAATATACTCGCAACAGGTCTAGCTGTTGTTTATGTGCTTGTTTGATCGGATTAAAAAAATGAGCTTCTATGTCTTCTGGAAGGTATTCACGGAATCTCCCGTCTTCGAAAATTACATATATTATATCCAAGGGGTGTCTATCTAATGTTGAAAACCGGGCTTGGCCTGATCGTAATTGATCTGGAAATAATAAATGCTCGCCGTACACGAGGTCGTGTAGTTCTTCCTTCGTGGTCTCGAAATCCGATTTTTTAGGTTTTGGTGGACCCGGTTCGACCTCGGGTCGTTTTTGTGGCCATCCTAATACTGTTCGAAGAGAGCTGCTATAAATATCCACGGCGTATCCCGGTGTTGAGATTTCAATGACCGCAGACAGCGTTGGTTCGTGCGCGGTCACAGATATTTTGGCTTCCTTGCCGGTGATTCGTTTTATTTGGTGTTGTATCTCATTATTGATTTCTTCGATCTGATAACTCCCAGTGGGTAGCGTAATTGTATCCCAGTCGAATTCGTCAGAGTCGGCTTTGGTTTTCCACGAAAACACAAACGAATTATTTGGCTGCTGACCGCCAAATGATTCCGCTCTGACATTAGGCCAGCTGTGATACGCACTGAGCTTCGACAACGCGATTTCGTTCACGGCAATTGGAGTTCGAAAATTAATGCTGAATTCTGGTGTCGTCGAGGACACTGAGATCATTGTGGTCCTTACCGGCGTTGTGTTTGTGACTATTTGTTGAAGCAGTTCCTGTGGCGTTGCCATCAGTGACATTATTTATTTGTTTAGTTTTCAAATAGTCATTGTACGCATCTGACATTAGTTTGAATTCAGAATCTGATATCAACGCGGCGTCGCTGGATTGCGCGTCTAACGATGATGATATCAGCGATGATAATTTCTGATATGCGGTCGTGGCTGTATTTAATTTTGTCGTGTAATCGTGTAATTTTGTGTTAGCACACGAGGATATTTTTTTTGCTATGATGCCGAAAACTCCTGCCGTGGTTGTGGTCGCACAAACAGAGATCGTGGCGGCGACTGCAATTACCGGAGTGACCGCTGATAGTATTACTCCCGCGGATGCAACAACGGCAGATACTGAATAAACCATAACGTCTAACACTGTTATACGTCTGCGGTATTTTTTTACTTTTTGACTGGTTACTTCGATGACAGTTTTTAACTCAGATTGCCACTCACGGACTTGATTGTATCTATACGCGGATGCTTCCATTATTACTTTACCCGGTGACCAATTAAGGTGTTTCGGCGACAAATTCCAGACAATACCAGTAATTGACTGTGGCTAATCCTTCCGGATTTTCGGCTTCCAGCGTAAAAGTTTCTTCGGTTCTTTTGTTTATCACCACAGACGCAACTCGGGAAAACTTGCTAGTTAAATCATGTCTGATAGATATCTTAAATTCTACAGCAGAGAGTACTGTCAGTCTGTATATTCCAGTAACATCTGCAGTATGTGTAATAGTCTTGTTTTGTTGTGACCATGTTTCCCTTCCTGATTTTATCGTACACACAAGGTTTTTTTGGGTTACTCCGGCAGGAATTTTAATTAAATTAAATTTTTCCATTATCTGCGGAATTCCATTTACTACGTTATCTAATGTTTCCTTAATTTCGGTGAGTTTCATACTGACGGCATTAGGTTTCCCGAAGAACTCATCTACGGTGTTAAGAACGTTTCTGCGAAGTCTTCCAAACTGGGTCACATGAACATCATACTCAGCTCGTAACGTGGATAATTTGGTATCTATGACGCTGTCGGCTGTGTCCACATACTGTTTGTTTGCTGCATCGTCGTTCGAGGCTGGATCTCTGAGTACGGTTATTTTGTTTCCATTCATGCTGAGTTCGCCTGTCATCGTGTCACCGGCTTTTTTCACACATTTATCAACACCTTTATCAATACTGTCTTTGATGCTTGCGATTGATATGTTCGAGTCCTTGATCCGGCCGCCATCACTAAATGCAACGAAGTTATCCTTGGTAGCTCCAAGAACTTTGCGAATTATATCATTCCACTTAATGTTGCTCGTTCTTAGTTTTCCCTGCTTGTCCTGAAAAATAGCAACTTCATCTGGGTCAACTCCAGCTATATTCAAAAGATTATCGACTTCATCTTTGGTCGCATATTTTGAGAGATCAGCATCTGTGCTTGGTTTGACTTTTCTTGTGAAAGGTCTTCCGTAAATATCCACCATTATTCTTATTGCTGTTTTTCAAATGCGAGCATGAAAATGCTAAGCGTTTCTCGATGCGGTATATTCATACACTACTCGATGCGGAGGAGTTGCTGGATTTCTTGAGATTGCATCAAGAACATTTAAAACCTCGTTTCCACAAATGGGCGGATCAACTAATGTTTGTGTTGGTAGCGTCGACTGCCACACTGGAATATTAAAAAATCTGCTGTTGAGAGTGCGAGGCACTCCGCGGACATACCTGAGAAACTCAGTTGGCGGTGCTAAACCGTACGAATCGAAATAGATAATTCCACGTGGATCGATCGCGTAAGCAACCCAGTGAGTTCCAGGACCATCTTTGTTGTCGAGATTGATAATGCCAGTTTCTGGATTATTCGGCCGCGTCGGTAATTGATCTCGCATAAATACTCCTCTGAAATGTTTTATACGCAATTTTTTAACAGCATCGAGTAAATCAAAATTGCTCAACGGCGTTAGAATTTTTTTGGATACCATGATGGTGGAGTTCCTGGTAGTCTTAGCCCTGATCCGCGAGTGGATCTCCCCTTTTTTTTCTTGTATCCCTTTCCCGTTGCCTTCTTTAGTGCCATTCCAGCTGCGGTTCCAACTGCACCTAACGCTGCAGCTTTTGCCGCTGCGCCAAGTAATCCTGGAATTGCAGCAGCTAGTATTGGGATGAGGGGAAATATTCCACCGGTTTTAGTCATGTCCTTGATAGCTGCAGCAGAGAAATCAAGGCGGATACCGGTTTTTGCTGTTAGTGCCTTATTAAAATGTTTAATCTGAGTATTAGTCAACGACAGCTTGTTTGGACCACCAGTAATCTGATCTCGTTTTAGTGTTATTGATGTCCCGCACGTGCTTGCGTTCTTTGATTGCAATTTCTTCGTTTGACCGGAAGTCAAGGTGACATTAACATGACTGTATGACATTATATCCTAAGTTTGATTTTAATTGCGTTACATATTCTCGATTGGAGCGTCGATGACCCTCATTCGTCCGCCAACACCTTCAAGCAGCATTGCTTTATCGGAGAGTATGACAGCGATCGCTCTAAAACCAGCAGGCGGGCCGAGGGGAAACTCACCTACACGAGCTTTGAAGTGTATATCAACGACAGATTGTTTTGTTAGATCCAAATGTTCCAGCGAAAAGTAATAAATCGGATACAGCGTTGTAAAATCCAGTTGTGATATCTGCAACCCGGTATCAATATTCTGATCACGTCCCATAAATGTCATCAAACGATGATACGCCCGTGCAACTTCATTTCGCTCATAATCTATCAGTATATCCTCGGATGGTTCCTGATGCCCGTTTATTCGCAGCGAAACCTCAGAGACACCAAGTTTGTCAAATATCATATTACTCTGTAGTTGGGAAGACAACCTCGCATTTTGCTGGAGTGTAACAAAAATATGTCGCGGCGCTGATATTCCCTGTTGTGATGCTATGTGTCACGTGAACTGCCCAGCACCGGCACCTTGAATGGAATCTGTTGATGTTGTTAACCACGATATCAGTGATTTACCACCTGTGTCCATGAAAGAGAGTAATCGTTGCTCTTCAGTGATCGATGGGGACATCACTGGCATCCACAAAGCAAGCTTGAATAATATTACTTTACCGCCAGCAACACCGTCTTCTCGCCAGATAGCGTCAACGTCATCACTTTTTCGGTTAAGTACAACTGTATGATTGGCTCCAAAAATAACCTTTCTGACATGTCTGCAAAATCCAAAGATGTGAGACAGTGGAATTGCGCATGAAAATCTCCTATTGTCACCTTTTAACATTAATTTACGCGTAGCAAAACCTAAATTGTAATCTGGACTAGGCCTTAATATTGGAAATGCAGCACCTGGTCTGGCCGGAAATCCAGCCGGTTGCGGGTCCGTAGCAGTGCCTTGTGCTGTTTGTACTTGAATAGTAGATCTGTGTTCAGGATGATCAGAATTATCCTTAGCGAACATCATAGTCGGACCAGCTGATCTAGTGTAATCATCTGAGTATCTCGCTAATCCCAGGATTGTTGTAGCAACGTCGACATTATCCTGAATTATTTCAATTTCTCTTCCGTCAATGCTGTATGAAGCACTTTTGAACAGCGCCATGATACCGTTGTTAACAAAACCAACTCGAACATTAGCTCCGTATGCTGTATCAGCGGCAACATCTGTTACAAGTTCACCCGTGACTTCAAGAAATGCTTCAGCGGGCAGGAAATATCTACTTGTATCCTGGACTCGTAATTCAATTCGTCCGCGTTGATTAGGTACTGTTGCCTCATAAGAATAATACTGATAATCGCGCACGGACTCATCTTTTAGTGTTGGTGCATCCATGTCGAACGCTGGATCAGATATAGGTTTGAACATTATATAAAATTATTGTCTTCTAAAACGAAATCCGCTTCCTGATATCAGGCTTGTATTTATTTGTTCGGGTGTTTGGGTTCCAAGCTCTGCAAGTTTTTGATTGGCAGCCTGATTTATTACTTTACTGACGTCCGCGGGCATAAGTTCAGTACTGGCCAGTTTCACCGGTGGCGGTTTTTTTGATCTACGAGTTAACCGTAACAGTCTATCCTTGATTGACGCGAATGCCTTCCCGGCGAGATCACCAACAGATCCAAGGGCTTTATCCTTGACAACATCAATAGCTTTCATCGACAATTGTTTTGCAATCGGTAACACCTTAGGGGCTATTCTTGAAAACAAACCAGTAACTGTATCACCGAGACCATCTCCGTAGGTTGCTCTGTAGACTGGTAATCGCGAGTTCACTACGCGGACTGGTAACACGCTAGTGTGTCTAGGTTGAGAATTGTGCACGATCATTTTATTTAATTATTGTTTCTCTAACTAAATTTACTAGTCGCTGTAGTAACCATCCGCGAGTTCATCAATGAGTCCCCGGTAAACGCCGATATCCATAATGCCACGCTGAAATAGTCTCTGACAGATATCTGCGGCTTCATTTATAATTTCCGGAGAGTTGTTTCCGGCGCGTTTTCCTCCGATGAGAACTTCTAACCGTGATACGTCATTGACGATATTGTCAGGACAGATGTGGTTGTTATATCCGCGACCGGTGTATCCTTTTCCCATTTTTTTCTTTAGTTTTGCTGATGTTTTAACAATTTCATCAGTTACAGATCTTTCCCTCTTTTCTATCTTTTTTACCTTAGAGTCGGTACTCTTTTTCGGTATTCCTTCTTGTAATTTTTCTTTTTCATCAATTAAATTTTTTAATTCATTTTTTAATTCTTTTAGTTTCTCTTTCAGTATTTCCTCTTCTGATATATCGGGGGGGATGGGCAACGAAACAGGAGTGGTAAAATCATCATCAGGAGCGCTAGCCCCCATTTGTTCAGGTGATGAAATTTCAGGCACTGGATCAGGCAGTGTTATTGCGGGGTCTATTTTTAGAGCTGGTGGTTTCTTCTCCTGTAGTCTCGACTGTTTTTTCATTTCCTTTTCCTGTATTTTTTTCTTCTTTTCTTCCTCCCTTTCCTGCCTTTTCATTTCCATTTCCTGTATTTTTGCCTGCCTTTCCCTTTCCTTTGCCTTCATTTGTTGGTCTCTTAGTTCCTTATTAACCCCAATTACGCCAGTTTTTATAAAATTATAGGTATCATCAGTGCTAGATATTCGAGAAATACCTCGGTTTACTTTGTAAACATAATCCCTCCAATCAGCCTGGGTTATACCCGAGGCAGCTCCTGGTTTTAGAAATTCTTGCCGGTTAGGATAATTTAAGACAATCCAAGTAGAAAACTCCTTAAGTTCATCCACGCTAGTAAGTGGAATATTTTTTATCTCAGTAATACCATCTTCGGTAAATTTATTAATAAATGTTTCCTTAGCAACTGTCACTACTCCGGCGGCACCTGGATCAACTACAGCACCTTCATCTGCCTGTTGCTGTTTAAGTTCTTCTATTGCTTGAAGTAACCCTCGTTTTGTTTTGGTAGGGTCAGCAGGATCAGGTTTTCCTACAATTGCAGTTTTAACTTCACCAGTAGCTGCTGTAATAGGCTTAAATAATTCCTCCGCAGATGTTGCAAACTCAACTCGCGCTTCTTGTCTTGCTCGTAATTTTTCTTTAACGGAATCATGGACCGGAATAAATTTTTTAATCGCGGCTAGTCGTTGTCGTGCCAATCTAGTTGTGAGTGCTTCTCCGATATTTGCCATTATTTATTTATCAATGATTTAATTCCGTTGACATAAAAATGTTTTCTTGGAAACTCATTTCGTAGAGCAGCAGAGGGGGCGCAAACTACACCTGATTTTTCGATGATACCTCACCGTGGAAATTATGTCGGATACGAGTCGGATTTATTGAAGTAACTCGCGTTATATCAGCGGAAATACAAAGCATTTTCAAGACATTTTTTTTTGTCTCGTTTTCTGAATAAAAGTGTTATTTCGACGAAATAACGCTTCTATCGAGAATAGTTTCCGTGGAAGGGGTTACTTGTAAAACTGTTTTGGTCTGTTCGCCCCCTCTGCTGCTTATTACCATCAAGTACTAGTGTTCAAATGGTGTTAAAACCATCATTAAAGTCATCCAAAGAATATCAGCAGATGGCACCATTTTCTAAAGAATTCTATACACAACTTTCAAATAAAATAACATTATCAAGGATTCTCTGTGCACACATTTGGATGTAATGAGGCTTTTTCACAGGGTTTACACATCGTTAGATATCTGTGCAGGAATTCTGCATAGGAAGTTTTGAGATTCTAGAAATGTTGACATACGACCAAAACACGCCACCAGTATCTGTTCATCATACACAGAGCTCACAATTATTCCACACGAAAGCAAGTGACTAGTCTGTATACAACACTATATAATTGTAGATATGGACATAGAACACAATTAATTTTACTACATGTTCTCTACATTTGTTTCTCAGTACTGACCTTTCCACTGTGTGACAATCAATGCAAATCATATGTTAATCTAAAATACCTTCAAAGATGACTTCACGGTGAAGTTCTTGTCAAATGTTGACCTGCTCTTTTTTGAGAAGCTGGACTGTCAACATAGCAGCACGTACACAGAACACTGATTTCACTTCCGGATCATCAACCAGGCCTTATTACTCACTGTGCACTGTCGGCGAAATACACACAGACAACAACACCCTGAGCTCATATTATCAAGAATAGACAGTTACCTTTAAAAACCTACCAAAAAACGCATAAATAAAACTCTTCTGTCACCAGCAAAATGAGAGAGGACAAAATGTTCTAAAATTAGATTAGAACTACATTCGTGGATACTGAACTGGAAGTATTAATTGTGACCTAATTCCATATGGCATGCATTGTAAATCGTCCTGTTTATCAGGCAACTGTACAATGTTTAATCGTTCGTTTCCAATCGTTTAACGTATTCTGATCAAAAGAATGAAAACTCCGACCGATAAAATAGTACAACATAGGAATATGTTTGTGTATTAAGACCATACCTACTGCTTTCTTACACTTATATATATCAGGAAAAGTGTGATAGGGCGCTTTTGGAATAATTATTTGGCAAGGTCGTAAGTGATGTATAAAATGTATAGCCTCTAAACAATCTGATTAAAGTAGAGATTTTTGACGTAAAGTAGATCTTTCAGGTATCCATAAAAGGTCATGTCAAGCTGACATTTAAAATTCTGCGCCCACTTATTTGTAGTATTATGAGATACAGCTTTACATTCTTAGCAATCTGAGTAAGACAGATCTCCACTGTCCAACAAGAAGGACTGTGGAGATCTAATTTTAATCGGATTGCATTACTAGTTAATATGAGTTGTCGATATATTCCGAATGGCGGATCTGACTGTTAGAAATACGAGTGATGTAATCTGATTGACGAATGAAACTGTCATCAGAGCATAACTTCGATTTGGTGTTCATCAGATCTGCTTAATATAAGTAGTTCTCGAATTAATCAGATTGCTCTCAAACGACTGCAATGGCTTGAACCTATCAGGCCTCATTACGGTTTGTTCTTGTTCATATTTATCAACGGTTAGGCCTCTGTAGTTTTTAAATATGCTTAATGTTTCCCAAGCTATCATGATCCCTATCTCCCTTCTAAAAATAATTAATATAGGTTGAATTTATACAATGCACATTATTAGCATCCAAGCGACGATCACGTATTAGCCTTAAGTTATTTACAAGAAATCAGTGAACTAGGTACTAATTCACAGTAAAAGGCGAGTACATTGCAAACTATGTAATTTAATTTTTTTATATCCGACTTACACCTACTCATGTTTAGACGACCGTCATTAATTCATTATAGTGAAGACTGACATGAAGCCGTACACCGTTTCTTTGTGTCATGAAGATTTTGGAGAGCGCATGGCTGATAAAAGCTAATAAAGGTGGATTTATGTAAATGAGCAAGCAATAAAATGTTACATGTGGAACTGATATAAAATTGTAGCCACCTAACCACGCGACAAGATTGATTTGAAACATTTTGATTAGCAATTACTTTACTATTATGAGTGTGCTAAAACTGTCACTTTGATTTTACCTAAATGTGTGTATATGACTAATGGGAAAGTGTCTCTTATTGCTTTCAAAGAGTGGTTATTACTCGTTAAGACTTTATATTAGTGGTTTGTTAAAACAACTGAATTCACGAAAAAGGGTACGCAACGATAAACATTGAATAAATAGGAAATGATATAATAATTCATTTCCTGACATTGACTTTAACGATATTGCAGTTGCAAAAACGGTTCAATGTGCAAAGTTTGTTATTCCTCATAAAAGAAAAACAAACAAGACAATTATTATACATAATAAATGGAAAACATCATAACCTCCGCAAACGTATGATTATGCAATTTGTTTCCCTTTCCATAAGCGGTGTTTACATGACGGCTGACATGCATAAATGTTACTAAGTTTTCTCATGCAATTTGTCAAAATAATATCAATACAGAATGAACGCTATGAGTAACGAATTACATCGGATCCAGCAAACAAATGTAACTATCAACCGGAATGAACTAGTTGTACAACCAGAATGAACTAGTTGTACAACCGGAATGAACTAGTTGTACAACAGGAATGAACTAGTTCTACAGTCTTTTAAGAAATAAACACTAACAAAGTTCTCTCAAATTCTACATGTATTTTATAGCTGTATCATTTGCTAACTGATGAATACAAATTTTATCGGAAAGTTGCATAACAAGCGTGATCAAATAATTGACCCCACAAAAATCGTGTAAGTGTAAGTTGTTTTTTTTTGCAAATCTTAAACTCTCTTGTACTCCTTGAGGCGTGTTAAACGCCAGGACATACATAGAGACATGCATACATACACATACATACATACATACGTGTCGCGCTATGAAAATGTATCATGTTTGATGCACAAATACAATCACTTATAAGTCGGATCAAACTTCATAGACGCAGATCTGCCGCAGAAAAATGCCAGTTATATCTGAGTCGTGTATCACTTGTGTGGCCTTATCAAGGGAAAGAACAACATAGACTCAGATCTGCCGGCGCATTATGGGACAGTAGATCAGGATCTATGTTGTTTGCAGTTAGACCAGATTTGTATGAGAGCAAAGATGGTAGCTTAAATAAGAAAACATTCTATAATTCTCTTTGCATAATCATTGACCTCCGAAGATGATGGCTATTATGATCGCATGATATATATAGCTTGGTAAAAATAACGAAGTATTTCAAGCAATTTGCTTTGGTTAAATTTTTAATAAACTGAATCTTCGGATGCAAGTTAGTTTCCCTAACGTAGGTGCACACATTCAAGTAATGTTCAACGGACGAGCATCTCCAATGAGAATCAGCATCAACGATCTATTACGAGATAGCCACTTCAAGGAATTGTTCAGTATATTACCTGTCATTTCTGAGAAATAAAGCTATTACCAATGTCTGGCAAGAAATTACTCGAAATTTCACAAATTCTGAAACATATTATGAGTCACACGCATTTGATGATACACACTGGTTACTGTGGCGCAGATGAGTTGACAAATCCCCTTTGCATGCATCCCAATTACTGTCGCCCTTAACGAATATTACGTATTAGAACAAGACAACAGATTGTATTTCTCTACTTGGTAATTTTTTCTGTGTTCGACAGGAAAACCTAACAGAATTCAATTGCTGAAGTCAATAGACACTCGACACGAAATGCTGCGTCGTCTGTTTGGTGCAGCCCGGAAAAAGGTAATTATAACAATATATCAAGTCATCAATCCTGTTTGCAAATTTTTTATATGGATACGGCCACGTAGATAACATCTTCTAGCATTGCCGCGCACACATTTTTATATCAGAATTTGTCTAGGTCAAAACTGTTTTGGCTTGATTGAAAGACTACCTATTGTAACGCTTACAATTATTAATTATTGGACTTCTTTGAGGGGATTATTCACACTCTTACGTTTTAATAGTTTGGTCGATGATTTTCTGATGTTACACTGTTTCGGTTGTAGCTTATAATTTGACGCATAACAAGATTAAATGCAATTTTGGATGATACCAATTTGAAATTGCATGCACATTCCTACATAAAAATATGCGTGTGCGGCATTGTTGGTTGAGGTGTATCAATATGGACGTATTTATGTTATCAACATGAGATTTCAGGTGTCATTTATATCCTGGTGCTTTAATTATCCGTTTTATGAGGGGGCTCAGGATGGTTGGGTGGTCTAAAACCCTTGCTTTTACAGACATCTCACTAATCTCACTTCTGTCCACGTATGGTTGAGTCTAGGCTCGACCCAAGTGGAAAAGTGAAACAGCTTGTCAGTAGCTTCTTGCGTGTCGGTGGTTTGTGACGTCCACTTAGGTTCTTCCTACACTAAATATACTGGCGGCCATTATGGTCTTTCATTTTCAGACAGACATCGTTGAACCAATAAAACCAATCATTTTTCAAATAAATTAGACTCGGCATTTTTCATGATGTTGATGTTGATTGAAAACGTGTAATCTTGTTACCTTATCCAGCTGCACATAAGAGATAAATTCTCCGAGTAGAGAACTAAGACGTGTCCCTTAAATAAGATTGTCCCTGCAACGATCTGTCCTGACACGACACTTTACTTCAATTGTCTCGGCACAGAACAAAAACGAAACAAAACAACTGCTTCAGCTGTTGTGCTGTAAGGTACCTAACCTAACCAACTTCTTTAGGACCAAATATGCATTTAATGAAAACACTGATTTTAACTTCTACTAAGGAAGATAGTTATCTTAATTTGTACGATGGAAGATAATTATTGTAACATGTACTAAGGAAGATAGTTATTTTAACTTGTACGATGGAAGATAGTTGACTTAACTTGTACGATGGAAGATAGTTATTTTAATATGTACTAATGAGAAAACGTTACATTCAGGATATTTATATTTCCGTACACTGTCATTTTTAATGTCTATCGTCGTCACAAATATCAATGAAGTAGTATGCGTTCTTGACTTGTTTAAGCATGTAAGGATTTTTAATAAGCATAAATTGCATGTGTTCCAGATGAAAATATAAATATTTAAGTAAATGTTAACGTGTTAAGAATAACATCTACGTTTAGCAATAAAATAATGACGCTCTAAATTGAGAACATAGATCAAAAAGTGACCGTTTGTTCAGTCAGCTAACATTTTATCTAAACTTCAAATCCTCGATAAACTTAGTTCATTTTAAACATAATGTTATTTTATAAATTTGTAATTGGAGATTACAAGAAGTACAATATAGTAGGTCAATGGTTAGAACTAAAGCCAATGACTCACAACGTTCTTCTCGTTTTACGACACAAAAGTTGTAAATACATAAGAATATATAGATTGATTTTATTAAGTTTTAATGCTAAAAACTAAGTTTGTAATAGTCACAGTGAAGTCTCATTGTTAAACATTAGCATTAAGACAAATTATAAAGTGTAGGAGGTTGAACAATAAAGGAGTAGGTGAAAAAGGAGGATAAATAAAAAAAGAAACTAAAATGAGATTTTGTTAATCAGAATGTGTCAAACATTGTGTAGAAAGCTGCTAAAATAGTTAAACAAAGAATAAGTAGGGTGGGCAAACGAAAAAAAAAAAAAGGAAGAAGAAAAGAAACCAAAAATCGAAAGCAAAAGTGAATAGTGCTTCCTGGCAGGGCGAGTTGTTGCGGAAAAACTCAGTTTGTGTAAACATCTATATTTTTGTACAGAGGCTAAATAAAAATGTGAGAGTTGACATGGTTCTTCCTTGCTGTGGGTTTACTCAATATACTTTGGTATTAAGAACGAGAGAGAGAGAGAGAGAGAGAGAGAGAATATAGATTAGTCATTGTTACTTTAATGTTGATATATTTCAGTGTTATAAAGCGTGACATACTGTGACTAAGCTCTTGTGTAAGCGTGTTACACTCTAGAGTTTCAAAGTAGAGTTGCCAAATCATTTCACGTTCATTATGCGTATCATTTCTGTATTACATGATGCGGCATTTTCTGAAACCCACTTCAGAGCTCAGGTTCAATTCTTAATGTTACGCCTGTCTCATATTTTATCTCAGTATGTACTATTGGTGGAAGAAATTAAATGCGTTTACTCCACTTTTGTCCTGCATACAAACAAGATTGATCTGAATACGCATGTAAATATGTTCGGTTTCTCATCCAAGGGTATGTCCTAAGCTTGTTTGCTCACCTAACGATGTGTCCAAGACTGTTTGTTTATCCAACGATATGTCCAAAGATTGCTTAATCATCCAACAACATGTCCAAGGAGTCCTTCCTCATCTAACGATATGTCCAAAGATTGCTTCCTGGTCCTAATATATTTTTAACACTCGAACGATATTCAGATTACTTGACCGAGTTAATTTTGTGACATTTAAGTTGGATTTAGGATTTCTTGGGCATGTAAAAACTGTGAATGTGTGATATAATCACTATTAGTACAAACGTTCAACGTTTGTATCCGATATTACACTTGCCTCTGTGTCATATAATATGAGAAAATAACGTCTTAGCTATCATAATACAACTGGAACCAAAACTAACCTTTCCTCCATCTTTTTTTCCCCGTACAAATTTTGAAACAAAATTGTCATATGATACGAAAATTCTTTATACCTGCTGATTGCCAATGAACTTTTGGTTGTTGTTGATGGGTTTAACGCCATTTTTCAGCACACGAGAGGTTATGCATGGCGGCCAGTATTAATGGTGGAGGAAGAACCCTGGAAAACCCCGGGAAGAACCACCGACCCAGGAGAAGCTACTGGCAAGCTTTCCCACATACCCAGATTGGTCGAATCCTAGACTCGAAACCCACGCAGACAGAGGTGAGATGGCAGTGATCCATAACGGAGAGCGCTTTAGACCACTCGGCCACTCGGGGCCCCTATGAAGTTTTAGTACCTTATTGTTATCGTATCATATTACATAGTTTGCTATTTCTGCAATGGGAAAATAAGTCTTGTTTGTATTGCTGGTTTTAAAAAAATCAATTGCCTCCCTTATGCGACTTATTTTCGACTGTTGTAAATGCTTTTTTGTGTGGTCAAAATCCAGAACCATTACTCATTCAGTATTTCATTTCTTGTAGAAAAGTGTTTTGGGGAGCATATATTATATCATATTCAAATACCTTATACGTGTATTTCTTACACGTGCTCAGCAAGCAATCACTTTTATGCTATTGTTTATGTTTATACTGGCATATATAAAATACACTCATAATTAGTTAATTCTGTTTAAGTTCATTTTTGCTTTAAAATCTTAAAATAGGCAGCATCAATTAAAATCAGGTCTTAAGTTGGTTTGCTATATTTGCTTTCGATGTTATCATTTTTGATCACAGGTAAACTTCATCTATATTATGAAGTATATTTTATCTTCACCGACATTATATCTATTACGTGTTTGAATTTGGCGGCAAGTGGAATTCTTGATTGAAGTCAAATTGTACCTTTAGATGTTTGCCATAAAGATTACATAAGATCTATCTAACCTTTGTAAAATTCATTGACTCCTATTTGAATATATTATTAAAGTAAAGCAATTGTAGATTTCACGTTTATCAGCTTGCTAGGTATTGAACACCAAACCGTGAGCTTGAGTATGTATATAAATTGAGGAGTCGTTTGTAATAACATTGCCTAGCCACATAGTTGTCTGCCGAAGTCTTGACGTTATTGTTACCTAACATAAAAAATAACAGAATATAATACTCACAAGTTTATTATAAATAAAACAAAGTCATTGTAAAATAATACTCACAAGTTCATAATACAATATACTGCTCACCAGGTCATTATAAAATAAAACAAAGCCATTGTAAAATAATACTCACAAATTCACAATACAATATATTGGTCACAAGGTCATTATAAAAATGCTCACAAGTTAATTATAAAATAATACTCACAAGCTCATTAGAAAATAATGCTCACTAGGTTATCCAAATATAGTACTCACAAATTCATCATGATATAATAATAATATAATAATAATAGTCCATCAGAAAATATGCTGACAAGTTCAGCAAAAATTTAATTATCATACGCTCATCATAATATAATGGAATGTAATACTTACAACTTCGTCAGAATATAATGGAATGTATACTTACAAGTTCGTCAGAATATAATGGAATGTAATACTTACAAGTTCGTCAGAATATAATGGAATGTAATACTTACAAGACCGTCAGAATATAATGGAATGTAATACTTACAAGTTCGTCAGAATATAATGGAATGTAATACTTACAAGTTCGTCAGAATATAATGGAATGTAATACTTACAAGTCCGTCAGAATATAATGGCATGTAATACTTACAAGTTCGTCAGAATATAATGGAATGTAATACTTACAAGTTCGTCAGAATATAATGGAATGTAATACTTACAAGTCCGTCAGAATATAATGGAATGTAATACTTACAAGTCCGTCAGAATATAATGGAATGTAATACTTACAAGTTCGTCAGAATATAATGGAATGTAATACTTACAAGTCCGTCAGAATATAATGGAATGTAATACTTACAAGTCCGTCAGAATATAATGGAATGTAATACTTACAAGTCCGTCAGAATATAATGGAATGTAATACTTACAAGTTCGTCATAATATAATACTCACAAGTACGCCCTATACTCTCAGTTGTATTAGAATAAAACCGAATATAATACTTAAATATATGCCATAATATAATATTTATTCTTTCATCAGAATATAACAGGATGTAATACTTACACGTTTGTCAGAATATAATTCTCACAAGTTCGTTAGAATAATACTCATACATTTATCATTGAAGCAATATTTTTAATATATTATTTAATTTGTTGCGATGTTAGGGCGAGGATTTATTTCTTTGGTAGATATTACATTTTAGGGCGAAAATTGATGCTTTCAAAGATGTTACATTTCAGGGCCAGAATGCAATGCCTTGGTTGATAACCAAAATTTGGGCGAAAATGTAATGCCTTAGTGGATAATCATTTTGGTAGATATTACAATCCAAGGCATGCCTTTAATAGTTATTTCAAATGATATCCAAACATACACATGCTTGCTATTTTCACGGACTTTCGACAGCATACCATAAATAACAAAGGGCGACATCTTAATTTTGAAGTCAAATTTAATATGATCGGCGAAGATTTATGTTAAAATACGAATTTAAAAAACAACAACAATATGTTGTTATTCTGATAGACCTTCATCACTGGCCGACATGGAGATAGAGTCATCCAAGCTATGAATAGCCCCAATGTTCGATCACTGTTTCTAGGATAAAGGTAGAAGGTGAAGGTCATTGCCATACGTGTTGTGAACTTTAAGTAATTTTAGCTCCAAGGAATGGTGTCATCCTCGATGCATCCATTTTGGATCAGATGGTGTGTTTAATAAGGCTTTGAAGACTTGAAAAGACAATACGTCTATGAAGCCAGCGAAATATGTCCTTCCCCTTCATATTAAAAAGAAAATAAGTGGACCAACCTAGCTAAATCAGTCTTAATTGACTTCTTTGATTAAACTGTCCACCAGTCCAGATAAATCTCTTATATATTAAATAGAAATCCAAGTCTACAAGTCCAACGAAAGAAATCCGTATTAAACGCACACCTTCGTATTAAACAGAAGTCAAGCCCGTCAGACCAGTAACATTTCTCTTAGCAGATCACTTCATATCAAATAAAAACAGCCTACTGGTTCAGCCACTAAATGGCCCTTGTATACAGAACAGAAAATCAGTCTACCAGTCCAGTAAAATGTGTCTTATCAGACCTTTTCATAATGAACAGAAAATAAATGTACGAGTCTGGCTAAATATATCTTAACGGACCCCTTCATATTAAACCCATCTGCATATAAAGAAAATAGTTTTAACACAAAATGAATTTACATATTGAACTCTACACAAGAGACTTGTCCACAAAAGACAGTATCCTTAAAATCCTATGAATATTTTTCATGGTTAAGTTTCAGTGTAGTTTACGGAGCAGACTGCATTTTGTTTAGGGCTGCAATGCAAGTTGAGGAAGTGAGAGTGTGGGTCATGACGATGTAGACGTGAAAAATTTCGAATGGTGGCTACTCAAGGAAAAAAAAAAAGGAAATTGTTATTCCTCGTGAAGATAAATTTCGGTCCAAATAAGTGACATAGCCACAACCACTATCAGAAAGGAGCTCATCAGGCATGGGCGTCCACAATAACGTTTACAGGGTGGAGGAAGCTCGAGCCAAAATTCGGTGGGGGAGGGAAAGCCAAAATGAATTGAATATATTTATATAATATACAACGGATTGGTTAAGATCGTGTATGTATGTATGTATGTATGTATGTACGTAGGTACGTACGCACGCACGCACGCACGCACGCACGCACGCACACACACACACTTACAGAGAGAGGAGAGAGATTGATTGTAGTGGTAGCAATAAGCAACATCAAAAAGATATAGGATAACATAAACACCAACTGTGTCCAAAAGCTGAAACAACAGATGTTATTGACAGGTGTATTTATCAATTACTCTTTGTGAATCAGAATACGTTTTGCAATTATCATAAATTTTAAACATTTGTATCGCAAATAAATATTTTTTTCCTTCTAATGAGTGATTTTAAACCCCAAACTCATTTTGTGCTTGATGACAATTTAGATCATATTTGTAAAAAAGTATCAGATCATTTCTATAAATATACCATCGAAATACACACTAAATATACATTTACAAACAACGAAGACGTTGTACCGATAGACACATGCAAAGTATGGATAATGTAGTATCATTCCTTGCTGACCGATCCGGTGGCATAAGTCAGGTTTGCACAACCCCCGGCCAGTGGGGCCGGATCCTGTCCGCTAAATGTGTTCTGTCCAGCTCTTAGGGCAAATTAAAACAACACATAAATCTGGCCCCTGAACAGTAATTATATTAAAGAAATTATTGTTTGCGGCCCTCGAGTGGTCTTAGAAAATGCAATCTAGCCCTTGGCCTAAAATGTTGTGCACTCCTGGCCTAAGTGGTTAGAGCGCCGCCTCGGATGAGAGAGGTCGTGAGTTCGAACCCCGACCTAGTCACACCAGAGACTTATGCATTTGGTACTAGCAGCTGCCACGCTTGGTGCTCGCCCTTAAGAGGTTAGTGTTAGGACTGATCGGCCCGGTGTAAGGATAATGTGACTTTGTCGGACATGATGCTACATATCTGCGACAATCCAAACCACACACACCCACACACACACATGTTCTCTGCTGGATGCTAGCTGTTGTATACATATTTATTACAAGATAACAATACAGGTAAGGTTAGAAACAAAGAAGTCTATAACAAAAAAGGGCTAGTGACCTGATTGCAGTGTACTACATGTACGTATGGTATTCAGTGTTCGGCATTCTTGGTATTGATAGCAGTTCACAACAAGTGATTAAGGTCTTATTTCAAATAAGTGTTATGTAAGAATAAAACATCAAAAGATTCGTCGCATATGCAGTATTTTCATTAAAAGCGCTGGTGTACAAATAAAAAATATATATTATAAAAATATGAGTCGTTTTCTTTCAGGCTCATGATTTGAAAATGAACTACAGCCATCACAACAAGTGGTCAAACATTTATTTCAGTTCGAGTTAGGTAACAATAAAATATCAAAAGATTCTTCTCATCTGCAATTTTTTCATTAGAAGCGCTGGCGTACAGTCATCATCAAAAAAGTTTTATATATTCCTAATCTTTGAATGATATATGATTCGAATTATGAACACCATTTTCAGCTATCTTTTTTGACGAACAACAATGGATATTTCTAAAAATAAATCGTTGCAGAATATATCAGATAAATACAGCTGAAAACAATATTGAGAGGCACCGATGAAGTCTTGGGAGGCTTTTTTTTGTTGAAATTTTCATATGAAATCCGATAGTCTGCAAAATTTTAATATTGAGCTATTCTTAGAAAGTCATATGGTGGTATTAAACCCATTAAACAACCTGAAGATATGTCATTGAAATATAAAAAATTTCTTCATCAATGTATATCAAATATATTCGAATTGAACGAGGTAAACCTAATTCGCATAACCCATCGGCATGGACAACAGTAATTAATTAATGCAGTATTAGGAGTTCACATATTTCGCGTACTCCATTGACAGTGTCCTCTGAGTTTATGGTGGTAGGTTTCTTTGGAATCGTCACTGATGAACACAAATCTTACGCTGTCTTCTTGGAGTAGGCAGGTTCATTTAACAATCAACATTATCTAATATCCTTGATTATGCACGACATCTTAACTGCACTGTTTTTCTAATGGGCAAAGTGAACGAGTTACGTATGTCACATTTTTCGATGACGTATATTGATACAAAGATCAAGATTAAATTTTATAGTCGATGTTCATTTCGGGTATGCATTTACACTTCACTTTAAAGCAAACATGTTAATGTAAACATATATAATTATCTCCGGTTGCATCAGGCTTGTTTAGGGTCATCATTGTCGAGGAAAAACAGAAACGTGTCAGATTTTGTCAGACAATTCCATTTTCTGAATTCACAAATTCACTAGTTTTGACTTCCCTAACTGACATTTGTCGTCATCAAATGTTTATCAAATGTTTATCTGTGTCTCTTGGCCCCACTGCTTACGGTATGCATGATAATGTACAGTGCACCAGCCATGCATAAACAGAGATAACAAGTTGCACAGGCAGACATAATATGTATTAACAAAAGGGTTGATAAGTCTCTTTCAATCAACTTAGTGGTTATTCATACGTGCAATTAGGAGACAAAGTAAGATCAAAACAGATTTACAACTCCGACATATCGAAATAAGTCCAGTTTTCTAATGGCTTGACGAATGCAAAACATTGCTAAACGTTATCTATTCAAACGGTTGGTACAATGGATCAATAAAGCTACTTGATTGACGAATTACTGAAGATTATCGCTGTTAATCTCATGTCACAATATATGTCCAAATAGTGCGTTGATGTTGTAAGGTAAAACTTAGCATGACGATTAGTCGTAAATGGAGGTACTGAGACACTGGAGTGCAACTGTTTCATGGTTCAGGTGAATAGAAAAATAGTATGATCGAAGATTGATATGCCCAGAAATTTACATGTGACATCACGTGGTGGACGTCAGAAAATTATGATCACGTCAAGAAAATTGATTTACGAAAGCTGACATCCATGAAAAATTTACGTTTATCACATCTATACATGTACTTGGTATTAAAAAGTAAGATGAATTTTAGAACATTTGAATACCGACCATGTACTGGACTTTTCCACAGTACAAAAAGGACTTAATAAGCATAGCGATGCAAAACCATAATCTGCATGGTTAATACTGCTTGCATGCTTTGGTATTTAAACTAGATACAATAATGAATGCAGATCTCTCTTGCAACACTCTAAATAATGTGTCGTTTTATTTCATATATAGGAGCACGTGATTTATGGAAAGTGATCGGAGCGACATATACACATATGGACCGTTATAAAATTGAAATGAAAACTATTTCTTTAAATATATTCAGTGACTAGCGTGCATTTCATAAAGAGAGTTTCTTATTTTTCATGACCACAGACCATACTAATGCCTCGTGTAATTCAGTAAATATGCTTTTTCTTTTCTTTAAACAAAACGATAAAAAAGAAAACTGCTGTATAACATTCTTTCTTACCAACTCTGCACACTTAAAGAAGCAATCTTCCTCTGGGAAAACAATGTATTATTATTCTCTGGCTAGAGGCATCATGGTTGTTTACTTGTATTACTTGTAATACTTTACCACTGCGAAATGGAGAATACAGTTCATTCATTGTAACAGTATATATGGCAACTTGTCTAAAACTACAGTAGCTGACTCGTGTGATCTTAACCAGTAGCGTACAAATGGTGCGGGGGTGGGGGGGGGGGAAAGTAATTCCTTAGGCGCCAAAACCACGGGTGTCAGAGGTCTTGGGGCATCAAAATTCCTTTGTGCTTTCATCCTCGCCCGGGCGCCATTTATGTTAGTACATCACAGACCTTAACCACGCATATTTCAAACCTTTGAATTTCCAAGAATATTACAGGTGTTCTGCCATCGCATGTGTAATCTGTTGAAAATACACACAATACATATTTCTAACTAAAGTAAAGGCACTTCCAGAAATGTTCACCCTGCCATCCAAATTTTGTTTAGTTATTGCCATATGACTCGCGTTTTAGCATGTATAATTTACCATAATAATCGTTTGTGGAAAATCCTATAAAGTGAAGAGAATATAACGCAATTTTCAAAAACGTTAATCAAATTATTTTAATATCATGACTATATGCAATAGATATGCCATGTCTTTAAGAAACATGAAGCTTATGTCTCTTGTCAGTTTGACCTTGAACCTGAAAATAGAAATACTTCCAAATAAACTTTAAGAACATATTTAAATTTCTGGGATATTAACGCTCTTACCTTGATTTTGTTTTACCTTGAATCCTATCATCTTTAAGGATTATTCATGTCACTGCTTTATTACTGTCCAAAGTTCTAACGGTGACGTTAATGGACACATGAAATGGGGTCGATCTATTCCCCCCATGTTATGTTATCTAATTTGCCTTGAACGTTGACTTAAAATCCTCTTGATATACACAATTAATACTTTCACTATTTGCCATGTGACTTGCCCACCTGATTTGCATAGGAAACTCATTAATAATCGCGCAATTTGTGTAACATTTATAAACATTATGCTCTTGGTGAAAATAACGAAGTTTTGGAATTTAACCTAAATGCAATAAAAATTTCTTTGAGTTATATAAGCTCAGGTATATCATATATTTTCTCAAATATAGTCTATGTTAGGGGGAACATCGCTTCTACGAACTAAGAGTCTCTTTCAGAGAGTAAAATAATCTATGTTGGTGGTTTGCACCGAGATAAGGAAGACCCAGTCATGGGTTACGTTATTTGTCCCCACGAGGCTCTAACAGATTTAACGCATATAGTTTTAATTACTGTCTTTCACTTTATGTATATGTCATCAGATGTTGTATTCTTTTATTAAAATCTAAATAATTATCTAAGCAGAATCTAGCTTTATATGCTGCTTAAGAAAAGAAACAATAATAAAAAAGTAACAATTGTTACGTGTTGAAAGTGTTGTTACATAAGCGTCTCGAGCCACGTGCTATTATTATTTGTAAACGCTCATTAATAAGACCATATTAATGAGGGCAGTGAGGTGACTAGTCCACTCAAGTACACAAGTTTTACGTATGAGAAAATACAAACATGAAAGCACTTGCTATTATTACTGCATTATCACATTTAATCGATGGATGTCATAGAAAATAACAATAAATAATTCAAATGTTTTATAAGGATAACTTTTCACTCTCATCAGTTTTTATTTGGAAAAGTTCTATGGTAGCCAATGGTACGATAAAAAGTACACAGCTATAATGAAGCGAGTAATGACAGACGATTTCTTATTCATGATTTTCTTGGAAATTTATAATTTCTGTCCTGGAAATGTGACAAATGTTGCTATTACTAATGCAATGATACACTGCATGGAAATCTTCTTGTGGAATAGTGTGTAGACTGATGAACTTTGCAGATTTAATAAAGAAACTAGCTCCAACCAGGAGTAAGGCAGTTTATGTCACGCACAAATAACATATAAAAGAATCTGAGGTTAGGTTTTGTTCCATCTAAGAAATACAAAAGCGACAAGGAAGATTTAAAAAAAATAATACTTAAATCTTGTGACATGTTTATCGAACAGTTTAGAAGTACATGGTTATTAATTACACAGATATAGATAGCTATACATATGTCAATGGAAATTAATAAAGATGATTATCAAATATTTTGAGTGTAAGATCGGAGCTTCTAAATTTATACTTCAGTCAAAAGGTACTTCCATTCACATACAAATCTCCCGTTAATTCTGTATCAGTTAGGTATCGAGAGAAAATTATATAAACATTTCATTGAAAGGGTTAATTTATTACTAAAACCCTAACTTCGATTTCAGCTGCAAACCAAACCTACATACACTGAGAAACATTCTCAGATATATTTTATGCATTTTGAACATATTTATTAAATATGTTTGGTAAAATTTCCGTTTCAATAGATCGCAAAATTTTAACGATAATCCACATTGTACACACTGTGTTGTCATAAATTGTTTCTATGTAACCACTGTTACGTTTCCATTCTGTGGCTACGTGTTGTCTTGTGTATAGTAGCACTAACCGTTAAGTGTCTTCTTTACAGTACCTGTATTTATCTTATGGCACATTCATTCCCCCCCCACCCCCTTACGCACAAACAGGAGTCAAACTATTATATTTGCTTTATAACTGCTCTGAATGTGACAAAATACTATTTTCCATGGCATTTGTTTTCTCTGATGAGAATACAACCGTCTATTCCAGTGAACGTCATTATTACTGCAAGCTGCACCCCTGTGTTGCCTTTGTGAGAACGAAGGACTCCAAGTTTCAGCCACCTGACTGATATTCACTTTTTAGTCCTTACATTTGTCTGACTGGTTGGATAGTTTATGTTTTTGTTTAGTACTCCATCCTTAAATTGGTGTGATTGGTTGGATATTTTATGTTTTATTTTGTACTTCATCCTTAAATTGGTGTAAATACCATCTTATGTGATTTAAAAAAGTATACGCCAATTGTGAAATAGCATTTGTGAGCCAGAATCAAGTGTCATCAATTTCCATCATATTAGCCAATCTGTTGATATTCTAATTAAATATTGTCCTGACTTCTTTCGTTTAAATAATATTGCTTTATTACGTACTTTAAGACTTTTTTGTTATTTCTGATAATTATGAAAAAGTGAAATATTTTATCTTCATATCATTTATTTAGGAGGAAGATATTTAGACCTTCGAGCAAACATTTCAGATGGTTAAAAGTGTTTATCCGTGGATATACACAGAGGCAGACGTAAGTCTTTCTCCCTCTATCTTCTGATGATTTACATTTTGTGAATTGATAGGTTTTAATATTACATCGATGCTAATCCTTCTAGAAGCTAATTTTTAAGAAGCATCCTGGAACTAATACAATTGCCGACCCATTTATTTTATGTTATTCCTTTACAGAATTATTTCGTTGGACAGAGAGCTCAAGACTGGATTGCCATAAATGAGTTCATTATCATTGTCGAGACATTACAGTCTTCAGCTAAAGCCATATTTAGACAATATGTCTCACAACAATCTGCGCAAATGGATATTTAATTTTTTTATCTGATGAAGTTATTTCAATTATTCTAGTCTGTCTCATCCAACGTATAATCATATGAGATAAAGATTCTATTATTGCTATATATATTTCAATATTGCCTTGCAAACAGAGAATGCATTTGTGAACAACAAGCGACAAAACCAGTCTGGTTTATTGACTAATAGTACAATTCTCTGCACTGGTTCACCCCTTTACGGGTTTTAAGAGGAAAACTGAAGACCGAGAGACTGACGTGACGAAATCATATTTTCAGTTTTTATCCCTGGTTTCGTCACAAACTGGAGCATGTGTTTGATAATTCAGCATTGTTTTAGAGTAGTCCGGTTTCTATCACTTAAATTCAATTTCTAAACTCTCGTGTTAAGTTTCAGAGATTGTCCTTCGGTCAATGTAAAATTCAGGAACTTTAGACCATCTTGTCAATCTGCAAGATAGAAATCCATTTCGGTCCTGGGTGAACTATATCGAATATCGAATCAGTCATTGCAAATAAAAGGTTTGGAGTACAAGCCAAGTTCTCTCGAGATACGAATCTCGGACTGAGGTACTGGCTTGAAATTCCGGATTTTGTATTCGCTATCAGGTTTTTTTTTTCTTTCTTTATAGTGCCTTAAGCTGTGCATTAAACAGAACATATCTTAGTTGAAGTACAGGGCTTTTCTGCCATTTTTTGTGCGAGTTAAATATACTGTTATGGAATGTAGACCCTCTCCCCATAAAGAATAAATAAAAAAAACCCCACACGTATCAATAACAAAAAGACGGCATTTTTATCATGACAAATTACTCCGGTTTATTGGGTGACAGTAGAAATTTGAGCGCGTGAAGCAACATTCATTTAACTTTATAGCTAAAAACAATTGTAACCACAACTATCTGCAATTCAAATGGTTCAAGAATTTGATAAATTTCTAACGTTAGTCCTGTTTAGAACCGACTGGGATTTGTCACCTTCAAACCTCACGTCGGTAATTTAAAGTGGCTTCCTTAATGTATGACATATTGGAATTTAAACCATCATATTTCCATTAACTTGATGTTACAGTGTCGACAGTCATTATGTATAATATGTCTGGATCCGTGCTCAAGATCTTTAGATGTCAGATATAGAAAAAGCTTTAAAAAGGCAACTGGAAGAAGATTGTGACTTTTATTTGTAAATTTTAGTCGAGTTTTGCCGATGACTAAATTTATCTGCAATTCTTACCATCTCAGTTATATGTTTAGGGTTTTAAATGCGTACATTTTTCTTGTATTATTTCAAAATGAATTCTATTAAAATGGACTGTAGCATATTTTGGTGGGAGAGACAAAGCAAAGTTGCAGAAATCGAGTTCAACCTCTTCGCTTTTTGAAATTATTGTTTTACAATGCAATGTTTGCTTAAAATGACGGGGCTTTATCCGCTGAAATACGTCGGTTATTTAGCCACATACGTTTATCAAGATAGAAAACCAGTTGGTTGGTTTAAAACAAAACAAAACTATCCCCCTAAATAAAATACCACACTGAAGAGGAAAAGATACATGTAAATATGACGACATTGTTCCATGTCACATGCAGTGGTATGTACAAACTAGCCGTAAGTCATATTACACTAATTTAATCAAACGTAATTTCATGCTATTAAATTAAATTCTGACATAGAATATAGTTTGAATTTTGTTACAAATACACTTGCAGTCTCAGTATTTTGTAAACGAAGCATTGGCGCCGTAAAGTAAAAATGATGACAGAAGTGTAGTGGGGCACTATATCGACAATGGAAATTAGCATTACAAAAGCCCCTGCGGCACTATAGTGACAACCTTTTTAGGTACACCCTGGGACACTATAGCGATCGGAATTAGCATTACAAGACCACTTGCGGCACCATAGTTACAAGTTTTAGGTACACTCTGGGGCACTATAGCGACAAGATTTATATAAACAAAAGGTTGGGACTGTATACGGACAATAGCAATGGAATAGGTGGATGACGTCACGGTACTGGACACTGGTAACATGTTGCAAGGGTCTGCCCTGAATATGTGCTACTCAAGGTAGAGACAAATATAGTAGAAATAAATGTTTTGGAGGCAAACATAAAACATAAAATCGACTAGAAATAATTTTTTATGCAAGAGAGCGAATCTTTTCGAGGCAATGGAGTGACCCTGAAAAGGGCCTTTGAGTTACTCTTTTCTTCTAATTTATTCCCTGTCTCTTTCTTTGCCACCAGTACCTTATCTTCCCTATCACATGCTTCTTTTTCTTCTCCTTTTTTATCCTTCTTCTCTTCTTCCTTTTCCACCATATCCTCTGTTTCTCTCTTTTCATTCTCCACTTCTTTTTCAATCTTAGCATTCCATGCTATCATCCTTTCTTTACCTTCGATATCTTTCTTTTCTTCTTTAATCATTTCTCTGAGTTGTTCCTTCGTCTTTTTTAAATTATTCATTTCCATTTTCAAAATGTGTGGACTATAGTTGTTTAATTAGTCTTTAAATAAATGTTAGAGCACTTTAATTCCAATGAATGATTAAATTAAATATATGAATAAATCCTCTTAATATAATTATTCAAAGCCTGATAGTACTAATACGAATGCCTAATTCTGCAACAAACGTTCTATTATACAGAACACTTATATGCATATGAGAGAATGCAATACGAGTCTTTGAGTGAATCATCTTGGTCTTTCGAAATCACTTTATGAGCAAACAAATTATTTGTTATAACACCGACAAAACAGAAACTAGGAAACTAGGTCTGCCTAGCCTCTACCGTTGGAACTCGTGTCATTGTCGCATCACGTGGTGTATACTTGTAATAACAGTACGACTCAACCTTGGAACTTATGAATGAATAAACGCATTTGATACATAACTAATCTTACAGTGCGAACTTGCTCATGATACGAAATTTGGTATTTAATATACTATCAACTAAATAATAACAGGAACTATAATTATGAATAATAATAGACATAATATATGAATACATAACACTATATGCCCTTTATCACTCGTAACAGAACATATAAACATGAGAAAATGTAACTTTTCTTTCCCGACACCCTTTTGTAAACATGCGTCTATACTGTATTACATAGAGAGTCACATTGGGCAGCGCTTTGGTTAAAACGTCCTTTTTAAGATCAAAAGCTCATTTGTCCCTATATGCATGTACATGGCTTTGAAGTTAAAATATCAGTCATTGCTATTTTTTTCTTTTTCTGTGTTTATTTCGTTTTCATTACATTTCCCCCATTTCCTGTACCAATATCACCAGAAAAAATTTCAACCTGCTTTAAAGGCTTTGGTAAAAAATTCTGATGTGATATGGAATAGGAGGCAATATTGTCTTTATTTATTATATATAAAAAAACATTGTTTCAACTATTTTAAGACGTTCTTGTGTATTTTGTTTGTACCAAACAATATCAAAGGTGCTCTTCCATTGTATTAGAGGTAGCCACAGGAGGTGTAATTGTAATATGGATTTTACTTTTTGGTCTATGTATGTATGTACGAATATATATATATATATATATATATATATATATATATATATATATATATATATATATATATATATATATATATATATATATATATATATATATATATATCAATCAGTCCATCTGCATGTCCATGTACTAATGAAGCCCATCTACTAATGAAGGCTCCCTTTTAGACCTGGGTTAAGTCTCTCGACGATGTTCACTCTGAAATGATACTTAGATACTTGTGAAAAAGTATATGGGTTTCTGTTTTTATTTTTAAAATGATTTATAATTTAAGAATTGTACACTTGCTTTTCTTTTCTTTCTTTTTTTGCCATGCTTTTATGGGAACGAATACATTTTCTCGGCACTAAAAAGGAAGGATTGTACTGATCTGTCATTAAGTCATCTCGATATATATATATATATATATATATATATATATATATATATATATATATATATATATATATATATATATAAAACTGTAGCTATATGTTTAATTTCATTATTATACTGAACGCATCTATTGGTAATACGGCCTAGTTAACATTTTCAACATATTTAGCTGTTTCTTATTAGTCATAATTTATCATCACACAATTGACTTGAATTATTCTCCACATTTGGAGCAAATATTCTCTGCCTGAAACCCGTGGTATTTGCCACGTCAAAATCTTGTTTTCCACTATTTATTGTTATCAAGTCCTTTTTATTCACTGGGATCATTTCTTCGGCTCACATTTCCGGCTGTATAAATTACTTCTATTATCTAACGAATAAAAACGTCAAATCCGAATGAATCGCAATCAAGAACATCTACATTACCGCTGCAGTGTCTCCTGGTTTTGCGAACAGAATAGATCTGGTCATTACTACTTCCTAAAGTCCACGTTATATTCAATTATGGGAATATATCATATTGTTTGTATATGGAAATTCACGCGACTGTTTCCGTCGAGATGAAAGGAATACATTACACTTAAGTCAAGTATTCTACATCCCGCATCCACACGGCTGGTTCACTGAATTGCAAATTCCAGAACATCCGTGGTTATTATGAATCAAATCAATGGATCTTTTATAAAGCGATGTTGACACTCTTCAAAGTACTGCCCCGATTTCACAATAATTATGCCACGTACACTCGATTATTGTTATTATATGCATGAATTAGCGTTTAGTGACGAATTAGCACAATCAAGGCAATATTGGGCCAATTAAACGTAACGTTTTTCAAATGCAAAAAAAAAATGCACACAATATCCGGAATAAACAACATCCAAAATAGTTTATTAAACCACAGACATATGTCACACGGCGTCTCAATGGAGCGTAAGTAGATATAAATAATTCATTGAAAAGGGCTTCACAAAAGTATAGGACGATGTTTGATTTTCATATTTTATATATGTTTTATTTCATGCTAACTCGGAACCTTAGTCCCAGGATATAACCTCTGTTGGAGTGCCAATAATGAACTCAGGTTTAGAAACAACAAAATGTTCAAACGAATGACGATCTAACCCATCAACCGTCAAGATAATTTTTGTTTGTCTTTGATTCGCTTCTCTTGCAGTTAACAATCCAGATTTCAGTCCGAGTAGTATCCATAGCTATTCCCAGTAATGTTCAGAGTTGTTTAATTATAAAAAAATTTAAAATGTCGATTAGTTAATTAGGTAAATTCCATAGTATCCATTTCTCTGTTAGTACTATTATAATAGATCATTCACATTTATATCTTTAAGACAAACATGAACCCAATCTACCTATAGCTAGCTTGTAGGTTCTGAGTGCCATTTAAAATAATTTGTTACATATGAACTGCAGTTAAGCTGCGTACAGGCATGTCATAAATCCAAGCAGTTGACTGTAAAAGGCATGGGGAACGAAGGTAAAGATGTCAGAAATATACTTGGTGAAGATTCTTAGAACAAGATCTAAATGGACACGGGCTAGACCCAGGGGGATATATTGAATGAATCGAAAGGCAGGACATTCTGGAGTTTTCTTGTCAACGCATTTTGCTTCCATCTACACGATGAAGAGAAAAACTATTTTAGTGTGTCAAAAAGTACGTAATATTGGTCTTAGAGACTCTTTTTTAAAGTCACGCACCTAGAGACAAACCACTGGTTGTGGATGGGTTGACATTTGGTCAATAATACATCTGTACTGAAAATAACTTTAATGCTCGAAACCAAACATATCCGAAGTGGAGGTGTATTTTTCTTTGCGTTAGATGAAACATTTTTATCAAAAGTTTGAGGCTATCTCATAAAACGACTGGGATACAAGATACCAAAAGTCACAACAAGTTGAATAATTTTCTGGTTAGTTTGTTATTTTAATTTGCATTGTCATTAGTTTCTTATCAAGGACTTCATTTGGTACTCTATATTCGGTAACCATGGATTGTAAGGTCCTTAATGATATATTTTAAACAATACGTAGAAGCAGTATCGATTAAAACAAAATTTTAAATTCTTGTTGCTACTTTACATTGATTAATATTTCGACGGACAAATAGAAACTGACATCCGAAGCATACCAAAAATCTCACGACCTGCTAATATTGAGCGTTACACACGTCTAGTTCTAGTAGAATTTATAGGTTTCACCTCCCCATTTGCCGTATGCAAGCACACAATTCCACATAAATAACAGTATAATCAATTTAGTTAAATAATGAAACCGTTGTATATTATGTTGTTTATACACTTGATTACCATTTAAGCAGCACGTGTCTTAAATTTGACACTGTTGGCAGGAGAAAGCTTTCAGGTTTTATAATTCAAATCAATGTTTAGAGAAAAGAACCTTTGTAAGCTTATAGCCAATACAGCTGTTTCATCAGACATACGTCAATAATTATTTCCATCAAAGAAAAGTTGTATGATAGCTATGGTACGCATTCACCTCCATTTTTCGCAACGTATTTAAGAACAAAAGTTCATTGAAATCTGTTTAGTGACAATCCGAGGGTTTGAATTGGGCATCACCAAATACGTTACTAAATTCGTGATGTTTAGATGATAGTCTGTTGGATAAACACTGATTAATGTCATGTTGCACATCTAGATAGGACAGTAGGCACAATTCAAGATTAAACGTCTATAGTCAGACTCAGTACATACCGAATTTTAAATTAACTAAGGAAGGCATCTCATTTATATTTCTGTGAAATAAATGGAACGCAAGAAACCTTAAATTATTGTGAAACAAAAAATGATGGAAATCATATGCTATTGTAGTTCTACTTTACACCACAGGAATATTGGTTGAATTATAATTGCATGCCCATTTGATATCATTCGATTTTGCAAATATTAGTGAAAAATGTACAACAATATCGCATTCCCGCAATGTAATGCTCGCTTCATCGTTTCACAACAGTTAATAATACATGTGTTATGTATATTTACTTTTGCTTTCTTTGATAGTGTTTTGAAAAAACATCAAGTTCTTTTTCTACATGACCAGAATCATTGACATTTTTTGTAAACAACTAATAAAAGACGCTAATATTTTCTCTGTGAGTGATGGTTTGATATTATGATCATTATCAATAAAAGAAAACATATTTATCTTGGTCTGAGTAAAAGACACCGTGTTTCCTATGTTCTTTATAATAATTTTAGCAACAGACAGTGTCTAATTATGGTCAGGGTTGTTCTGGAAGTGAGCTTTTGTCCTACATTCTGACACTTATTTTGTGTCTTTGTTTTTATATAATTTTGTTTATTTATAAATTATTAATTCATTCTATAAGATCATATGGCATAATCATTTATTGTGCTCGGTCTTTAATTTGGGCTGAAATGATTTAACACAAAATATTCTTCTTTGGAAATGCAAAGTGCTCTATAATATTCTTGGAAAGAGACATTAGCTTGGCATAATAATGAATTCAAACAAGGAAACCTTGGATTATATTGCTGTATTCAACAACATACTGTTGGCACATCATTACAATTCAGGCCATTGATACATTAGTACATTAGAGACTGCGGCCACTACAGACACACCAATGCACTCAGCTTTGGACATCATTTAAAATAACACTAACGTTTAGTTATGACTTTATTCAATAGGATTGTGTTAATAATTTTAGGATCATTAGGGATTTAATTCTCACTTTAATATTGTATTCAAGGGAAAATAAATTGTTTGCTGAATATTGCAAAACTTGTTTGTTCTCGCTCTTTTCTATTACATTGTTCTAGACCATATACTCGTAATACATATCAACACATGTCTAACTGCGGAAACCTGGGTGGCTTTAATAAATGCGGTTTTCATCAGTGCTATAGAAGAGCGAAACAAAACAACATATAAAACTGAGCTATGATGCGCAACAGGTGCATACAAGTTAATGCCAGTTGCATTGTACTCTAACACCTAACAATGATCACCATAAAGCAGAATATAACTTCTGTGCACAATCTAAATGTAATTAAACCCTGTTACTTTATACGAGAAACACGTCTGGGTCTTTTGTCAAAGGCAACATTTTGAAGTGAATTTAATGTTTTTGTCCTTGAGAGCTTTAGCGTGTCAGTGTTGAAATAGATGATAATTAAATGATCCCGAGTGAGTCATCTAAAAGTTGAAATAGACTTTTGCCAATATCCATCATTAAGTTTAACTTGACACATAGTCTGACATGTCAGTCCTTAGCACAACAAACAGCACACGAACTGAATAATTTCAAAAGCTTAATGATATCATTTGCTGAGGTAAAGAGAAATTAACATCGACAATTTATAAGTTTACAATTTAACAGCACTTACTGAAAAATCTCACCAAACATTTGAAAATAAATATCATGTCGTTAGATTGGTGTATGGCAGCGGAAGTTAACATTCCTGTTAAAAAATGGACTAAGTAAATATATACTCTTGGCATATCATTAAAATGTTAATTAGGACATTATACTTTACTCGCGAATCTTTAAGAGGTTTTATCCCTCGTTGTTTCATGATTTAATATAGAACCATATACGCAATACAAATAAGCTAAGGAATCTATATTATGATGTACATCCAGTGCATACAGACAAAACAACATTTTCGTTATTTTTATTAGTCTGATATCAACATTTCGGTGACTGTTAAGAGTCTATGCTCATAAAATAAGTAATAGTAAAGAGTGAAAAGCAGAAAGCTTTTTAAAATTCAACAAATAAATTATTTTCCTAGAATACAAAGTGAAAAAGTGAAAGAAACTTACTGTATTACGAATCAAATTCCAGAATAATCGTAGAATTACAGATACAAGTCATAATAATAAAGGTTGGGAAGAAACTTTAGTGGAAATCCAAATGAGAGTGTTGATGTTCTATGGTGGCCTATATCGTGGTGATGTACCTAGAGTCTTTTGTTGAAGCACAGTAGTAGTATAATTCCAGGTTTGAATTCACTATACATACCAGTGAATGTCTCTGTCTAAGAAAATTATTTTCTCTTTGCACTCTGTTTTTCCAGAAAAAAATCCCTTGAATTGAATACTTTGAAGAACAAATTCCACCTTGAATAAACTAACGAACGCAAAAATGATGCAAATCGATTATGCCAGATCTTAAAGCACGAATGACTAATTTACAAATAAACAAGGTTTATATTTTATACAAAGAGCTAAAAAGAGACCCCGGATACGGGTTAAAAGTATATTGCTCTTGAGAGATCTTTGTTATACATGTCATTAGAAAGTCCATCACCAACATCATAAGAATAAAACATATGCCAATAATCACTTAGTCTCGCTATAAAAATACAATGACCTTGACTAAGCTTACGTTAACGATCATCACTCAGAGAAGAAAAGTTGCATCCCTAAATTGTTACTGATTTTGGAGAAGGTCAGCAACTAGATACAAAATTGGTTAACCACAACGTACAATGACATAACAAGAAATCTAACAAACTACACAAATTAAATATAAGTAATAGTGAGTAAAGGGGGTGCAATATACAAGCTACAATAATTTGGAATCTTAGAAACTAAATTTGATATACACAGAGGTATTATTACTAGAACTGATGTATATATATGTGTAGATGTATGTATGTACGTATGTATGTATGTATGTATGTATGTATGTATGTATGTATGTATGTACGTATGTATGTAGGCATGTATGTATGTATGTATGTATGTGCTTGCGTGCGTGCGTGTGTGTGTATGTAACCTACGTATGTATGTATGTATGTATGTGTATCATAGTATACAATATATCAAAATCCAGCTTTCGACACGTTCAACATATCTCTTAAGTTTTCACTGACCTATGGTATAAAACATTTGATTGTTTATTTTAATTAAATGCACGAACGTATGTCATTTAAAAATAACTAGCAGTGTTCAACAAAAAAAAATGGAGAAGCAATTTGTGAAACAGGGTCATTAATTTAAAAAAATGCCCATCAACCTCTTGAGCACATTTATGTTTTCTAATCTAACAGTGCTTATTTCTGTTCTTGTCTGATTTGTGAAATTTGAAATGACATTAACTAGACAGCTCCAACCGGTGAAATGCAAAGTTCTAATTGGAGAAATCATCTCCTACCCAATATGAAAGCTCAGCAACTTTCAGGCAAACCAGATGTAGCTTGTTTATTATAGGCAGATTAGGTTTCGGTGTATTGTGCCCATCACTGGTTCAGTTCTCTGCGACTTCAGTGTGATTTTGAATATAATTACACATTTTTAACCACGCCAATTAACAAGCATTTATAATGATTAAAACTGCATCATTGAGACATAAAACTGGAAGTTATTAATCGATAATACAAGAGAGGAAATTCTTATTTACTCATGTGCCATTTTGCCATGACAATTTTTGCAAAGAATGGTTAGACTTCGGTTCTGTTGTTTATTTCCTGAAACTCATTATTATTTTTATACCCACTGTATTTATAATAATGGAACTTTATATTCTACACCATTGATGAAGTCATGAAGCATGACAATCAGTTAACAAAACCCATACAAGAACCAACTTCACTAAATCGGCACATGCTGGGTCTAATCGATTTTCAAATTTCATCAATTCATAAATCCTTTAATAAACGAAGTTGAGTTATTATTTAATTTGAAGTTATGGTGGCAAAAGTGTATTTTATTGTTTGTAACGCTTGTGAAAAGTTGTCATGTGTATGTATTCTGGCTAACGAGGTTGAATGTTACCGATGTCAGCAATAATAATCATCAGCCGAGCGTTATCTGTACCTAGGGTCTCATTAACCGTCAATTACCCACAAAAGTTTATTCTAAGACTTTTTAATGTTTAGTGAAAATTACTGGCTCAAACATTAATTACGCATGGGCACCTCTCAGGTACTTTAAATTAGACAGAATAATGGTTTTGAAAAATAACAACCAAGGTAAACATGCTGATGGAATGCTAATTGAACATAAATGTCACAGTCAACCAGCTGCATTTGTGCAGAATGGTGGGGAAAATACTTATCATAGTTAATATGATAATTAAATACGTCAGCTGATTTTATACTAAAGATGGAGAATTTTGTAATAATGCGTGACTTGATCTGAAATATAAATTTGATCTAAAATTATATGGAACAAACAAAACTAATGCGGAATTAGCCTGAACACTTCGCGACCAACAGGTCACTATGATGAAATGCTATCACTCAAACGACACAGCTGAAATGCAGATTGATCAATACAAAAAATGACGCAGATAAATAAAATTCCGCATGTTTGTTTTCACAAACATGCGTAAAAACAAAAGCACTAACTCTGGAGAAAACGTGACGAAATATTCAAAAACACTTTCGTTGATTTGATGTCTGGAAACATTGCGAGAAAAAGAAACCTGTTGATTTCTCCAAATGAGAACGCACCAACTCATCGGTTTGATCCATGAGGAGTAAAAAGTGATACATTTTGTGTATCGTAACAAAACACTCTCACGGCTATATATTCAATTAATACCCCCACGGTTTTATAGTCAACTTAAATTTATGGGATTTTTTGTGTGGTTCGACAATTTCTTCACATCATTTTGGTTTTTTTTCTTTCTTTATTATTTTATATAATTAGTTTTAATGAACATTGTGTCATTATTATTATTATTATTATTATTATTATTATTATTATCTAAAACGCTGGTAATGGTTACGCAATGTACCCTGCCATTATTTTAAACTGATATATTTGCCTTATGCAAAACTCTATCTAACAGGATTTGAGGCGTCTGGAAAGTCTGTAAATTATTTTGATACATACAAAAAGAAACAAATTAAAATAAAAACATCAATAAAACATTTGATTGTCATTAAACGTCTAAGTTTTATATTATCTTAACACAATTTGTCGATTGTACAATCTTCATACATCCAAAGGAAGCAATTTCGCTAGGACAGCCATTATATGTTCTTATATAATAAAAAAACAAAGATTTTATTTTGCACCACCTGTAAACATTCAAAACCGGCAGACTGGAGAAATATTTTTAATTAGTGCAAGATGTAAATAAAACTAGGCAGCATTTTTTATAATTTATTCTTTGACGGAGTTATGCAGACTTATTTTAAGAATATTTCCAGTGAAACTCTCGGTATTCATATGTGAACGAAATACTAGTTTAAGTGAGACTTCACAGACATATTCCGAAAGCAAGTTGAATCTGATCTTTTTTGTGCCTAGTATATAGATCTTTCATCATTCACAATTACTCATTAAAGCAATGACAATTAGAGCTTCAACGACTCAACAACGTTCACAAAATCATCATTTGGTAAACTGATACAGTGTGAATAATTATTACAAACATGACAGTACTACAGCAAACAATGCAGAGTCTCGAAACCATACTAATCAGCAAAGTGATGGAGCAAATGAATGCTTAACAGTAATAAATGTAATAGTAAGTTCTATTTCATTTCATAAACTTATGAGGCCCTTTCTGAATTGAAGGATAATAAGGCGAGAAAAACCTGCCAACATTTTCTGATTTCGATCCTACGGTCATGGCTACTATGCAGTTTAGATTTTGTTTTACACAATAAGTATTTCAGTTTCAGAAGACGAATAGGTGCCTCCAATTTCAGTCACGTTGTTCTAGACAGATATTTTTTTAAAAATAACAATTCCTCATGGCGGAATGACAAGCGCCCGTCAGCCATTACAAGCGGTGGTCTACTTTACATAAACCATTATAGTGAAGTCCTGTAACGATTAATGATTCAGATAGAATGGCGGTTGAATAAACCAGAGAAGGAACTAAACGTCGCCATCATGTATTTAGAACAATGATATCGTGTTTTTAGAAACGGGGTATTTGTATTCGTTTCACCCGGCACATTTCTTAACCCAAACAATCTCACCAACAGTTTAATTTCTGACATAGCTGGTCATGACTAGAAATGTCGAAAAATATACTAAATTGGAGAGAAACAGCCTTTACTTTTTATAAAGAAAATCCTGCGTTTTGTACGTGCTAATCTATCACTCTCTCCCTGTTTAAACGTAAGGGATTAAAAGTCCTGTGATTAAACATGTTAGAAACTGGCGACTGAAACATTGCTATTTTCAGGTACTCGTTTTGCATTACTGCGGGTGTCGACTAGCAAAGAATGGACAGAATTTGACTCACAATGCGGAGCTTGTTGCAGACATCTATCACTTTCAGTCAAAGATCGTAATTCACTTTGACGGGCCTAGAAGAAACAAAAACCTTCTCAAAAGACTAAAGACATATGAGAAGCATCACGTATTTATGAACATAATCTGATCTGAGAAAGGAATGACGGAGTAGAAGTAAAGTATGGCAAGTATCGTGTTTTCGCTGAAGTCCACCAACAACTGCACATCCAGACCCTTTTATATTGGATATTAAAACAGTTCTCTAGTTGGCTAGATATACATTTAGTATAGAAATGTTGTTTTTGGATTAATTGATTTCTGAAATAGCTCATGTAGATGTAGTTGTCCTCTATAACACATGGTAATCATTTTAAAATCCGTTTCTAAATTCAGGTCACCTGCTTCGGTCATACGTAGACTAACTAATTAGTGGCGTCATGGTGAAGCAACGCTATTATAGAAACATTAAATTCAACATCAGCAAATTATAATGTTATTGTAGTAAATTAATAAGCATGTCTATCTGCGAACGTTTTGTACAAATTGGATATTTATGCAAATCATTGTGAATTGTCTTTAACGCATTGTGGGCAAAATTGGTAACTATGTGCAAGGGATAAAGTATTACCAGCCATACACGTAATATCCAACTGAACGGGTTTTCAAATCGACATTGACGTTTCATTTAAAGATTCTTTTATGAAATCTAGCGAACCCTGAATGAAAATAGTGCTGAACTAATATCCAGCAAGGCCAACACGGAGACCATCTTAAAAATCTTGTTATTGTTACTTCTCCTAAATGGATGGCCATCATGACATACGATTCCCGAAAGGAGCATGGGGTTTTCACTTTGATTTTTTATTTCCTTCTGTCGTTTTGGAGCACGCTTGAAAGTGTGCAAGGCAAAGAGAAAAGTTGCTTGTACTACTGTCGTAATCTCAACAATGTTAAGATATATGTTTTAATCATTTTTCATCCACTTGGACTGACATCTGATTTTGATCACTGGAAGGAAACAAATGTGTCGTCTGGAGCAGCTGATAAAAATGATTAATTCTTTGTGACGTGGAAATACTTGAAATACAAGAAAGTACACTCACTTTGCCTTTTCCTATAGAACAGAAGGCAATTTTGCAGCATATATATGACCATTCTGAAAGTGCTCTTATGAAATATTAAAATATCAAAACAATAATAAATAATGATATACTTTTTGGGTCCTTTTTGTCTTCTTTATATTTGGGGACCAGGAAATACAGAGCTAGCAATCTTCCACGAGATGCACACCAGACCTAAGGACTAGCTGCGTATTCTCAAATCTAATTCTACCCTATCATACGTATATCAAAATAAAGAATATTTTAAGTTACTTAAACCTACCGTAAGATGTACCCAATTCTCTTTCCAAAGCAAAGATTACAAGCGGGGAATGTTAAGGATATACCTAAAACTGTCAACTTACTGGCCTTTCAAATCGATATCAACAATCAGACCGATAAGCCACTGTCCTTCTCCAGTTTCGAGAACAGTCCATATAAGAAGATGCCGTATCTGCATCTAATGTTTTTAATGTCCATGTCATGTTTTTAACGCTGAGTTAAAAAAAAGTATGTCGATATAAAATTAACTCTATGATCCATTTACTGTGTAGGGTTATAAGCATGCGTGAGAATTCACAATTTGTAAAGATCACATTTATACAAGATATCGGCCATGCACATACCAAAATAGTTGAGAAATATAACACAATTTATAAATTTAATATATCAATGTGTGAGTTATTATTATTTACTTGTTTGTTTACAAGAATATGACCGCACCTGTGGCCTAGTAGTTAGAGCGTCCGCCTCGAACGCGGGAGGTTGCGGGTTCGAAAATGGTACTAACAGCTGCCTTGCTTGGCGCTCAGCATTAAGAGATTATTGTTAGGGCTGGTACCCTGGTGTCAAAATAATTTGACTGGGTGGAACATCATGCTACATGTCTGCGTCTGTTTATTTATCTCGACTATTTTCATTTCACGTTGATAATACAGTTTTTAATATACCAGAATGGATTTCCAAAATGCTGAATTTATAATTTAGGCAACATCTTCCGGAACAAATATGTGTTGTATCTTTTTATCATTTTTCGTTGATGATTACATGTAAGTTTGACTGACAGTAATAAATATTGCATCGTGTCATTTACGTACACCTTGTTTTTTGTGCCTCCGTACTGGCACTGATGTTAGTTTGCTCTACTTTTTATCTATTCTTTTTTATAATCCTTAATTTATATGGGAATATAGACTAAATTAAGAACGAACTATTACTCGCTTTTATAAGGATTTTTATTTAATATTTATTACTTTCTGTCATCATTGAATGAATACGCAGGAAAAGAGAGAGAAACAAAAATAGATTAGCAACGAAAGCGTATGGCACAAAACGTAGATCTGGACACATCAACTGACACTTTGAATTCAAATAATTATTTTCACCACGTCAAAAACGCCTTGAATACCAAACTAAAACTCGGAGTTAGTTTAGTAATATATGTTATTGAAAATGTTTACAAAATTCTACGGGAACGTTAGAACGAAAAAGGTGTGTACTTCAGAACAAATGGTTTGACTATCTTGTAACGATTCTCAAGATCGTCTTCGAAGGTACAACATGTCTTCAGAAGATCTACGAATAACTCTGGTCATTGGTACAACTAACAAGGATAAAAATATTAAAGTCTACCATGTGCTTATCCATCGTTATGTGCAATATAGTTTGGACATGTAATATGAGCTTATCTGATGCAATTATGCTTACAATCGTCTCATCAATCATGGTTTTCATTATAGTCTGGAAATGTTCTAGTATGAGTTTATCTGATGCAGTTAAAATTACAATCTTCTGATCCATGATGGTTTGCAATATAGCTTGGAAATATTGTAATATGAGTTCGTCTGATACAATTAAACATACATTTTTCTGATCCATCATGGTTTGCAATATAGTTTAGAAATGTTGTAATATGAGTTCGTCTGAAACAATTAAACATACATTTTTCTGATCCATCATGGTTTGCAATATAGTTTAGAAATGTTGTAATGTGAGTTAATAAGGTACAATTATTTGATCCATCATGGGGTTCAATATAGCTTGGAAATGTTGTAAGATGTGTTCCTTTAAACTTACAATCTTTACAATATGAAACCAGTTACATGACGGATTTGAGCTGTTACTTGAAATACGATTCCAATAGCCACATACGTATTTTCATTATTTGATCAACCTTTAATTCCAGCCCATATCTCCCAAAACAGCATTTATGTGAATGCGCATAACAATACCTTGATATAATCATATTGACTGATTTATATACTGGAGTAAAAGTTGCCTGCTGATGAGACATTTTAAAGACTTCTAGCAATCCAAAACTTACCAGTAAAACTGAAATTTATTGAAGTAACAGGTGTCTCTTTTGCAAGATATTTCGACAGATTTTTTTTTCTCAAGTGAAATCTAAAGAGACAAACGAGCATATGAGATATCATCGGGACACTCTAGGATATAAGTATGACAAACGGAACAATAACGAGCACAGATATAACCAAAATTGTGCATACAAATAATTAGTACTTAATGTAAAGTAGGAATCTCCGAGATTAATGAAAATGCCAGGAAATAAAAATGTGTTTATCATTCATCGTCGGATTCCTGAACATATCCAATAACTTTTGACCAAAGCTTTGTTAAAAAAAAACAATACGTCGTCTCCAGTTCGAAAAGTGATGCGTAATAAAACAAATAAATCTCAAGAATCGACATGATATCAGATATAAAACTAATAAACCCAAGGAAAATATCCAATTATTATAAAGGGCCAGGAAATCAAAATGTCGTTAAACATTTCGGGCCACCAAGATAATAACAATTTATAATAATGTCCTACCGTCTATTGGCAAGAGTAACATGCGTCAATCAGCAAGAGATACAGACAACGAATAAAACAGATTAATTATGAATCACAAGTACTAATATGCAAGAAATCAGACCGGAAAACATAAATACAATATCTGTAATTCTATTATATAAATTAAAACTGTTATAATGCAAGACGGATCTAAACATGCTCTTATCAAAATGCACTCATGCTGATAAACAATTACCAATCGCACCTGTCCTACTTACCGTATACAAAATCTTTTATTTAATGCTGCACAAAGAAACGAAAGCTAGTTTGTAAACTTAGCCAACATTTATTGTGTATCATTCATCATGCTTTTCTCGAAAGAAATACTTGATGTTAGGTGTGCTTGATCATCGGTTAAATTGTTTTGCACAACCTTCATTTACGATGACTTTGTTGGGGAGAGATTTTCGTGAATTTCTTGGTTGCTATAAACCAGACACATAACGGTGCAGCAAACAATTATCCTGCTGAGACTAGAATATAAACTCTTGACAATTGAAGACGTATCCACAAATATACAAGCTGACAGAAAGTAGCAGCTTGCCAAGAAATTAAGTAGAGAAATGAATAAAAATACACATAAAAGCCCGAGCGTCGATACCCTCGACAATAAGCTAATATACCATATTAAATAGTTTTTATTAGATTTTACTTTTTCAAACAATTTATCTTCGTAGCGACCATTTTATGTATTGTGTGCTTCCATAAGTATAACATAATTCAGCCATAAACACTGAAACTAAAATATATACACATATGAAAATCATATTGATTCTTGCACACATGATTAATGATAACCGGAAATCATCAGAGATCAGGAATAAAAGAAAGAAATGTAAACTTCTTTTTAGTTGTTTTATTCGATTGAGGAGAGAGACAATTTCCTTTCACTATCCGTGATACAAGTTTACAAGTTGATTACTACCATAACTAGATTCACTCCTTCTGAATGGGTACCATTAAAAATACTAGTGGTTACTTTAGCGTACGTCATTTAAGCCGTTTATTGACTCAAGATAAGAAATCTCAAAACTTTGTAGAGTTAGGTTTATATAGGCGAGATAGCCTGGGGACAAACTGGAAGTTAAACATAAGGCGAGGCGGTCTGGCGCAAACCGGGAATTAAGCAATAGATCTATCTTGTATCCAGACTTCTCTAGAATGTTAGGATCAGATGATATAGGTTGAGGACAATGGCAAATGTCATGTCAAAAGTTATCTAAAATGCAAAACACCACATAACCTATCAAACACACTTTGTGTAGTGCCCAATACCGAATCAAATACTAGTAAACAGCCCATACAATAGTGACCATTAGCCCATTCTTAACTACAATCCAAATACCTCGCAATATACCACCAACGCGATGTGTTGTTAAAAATACCCGGTCACATACTATTCTCCATTACTCCGAACTATACCATCAACATGTCGTATGAAGTAACCCAATACCCCGTCATCAAATGTTCAACACCTTACACTCTTCCCGTTATCCACTATCCAACACATTACGCTATTGACCTTTTTGGTAAGATAGTCATCTTCCTCTCGCATTAGTTATTTACCGCATCCGGTAGGAAATTAAGCCGCTGGACAAGAAGATACCTGTTATCGTCCTTGCCAAGTGTTTTATATTTGGTTATGTTAATCATGACGCATATGATTTCGTGTCCCTCTCACAGTATACAATTATTAAAGGGGAAATGACTGGGGAACTACATATGTATACAGTTTACCTTACACATTTTTTGTACACAAATAAACAAAGTAGGTATAAAAATGTAATGCAAATTAAAATATATAAAGTGGTCGTTCCTAACACAAACAATATTACATGATTGAAACAATATATCATACACATATAACACATACAATACAACAGATTGATCCTTGGTCAAGATCACTAAAATTTAATGACTATGATATAGAAACCAAGACATAATGTCTGAGAAAGGAACTATGTCAAAATGGAATATACCGGTAAGGAAAACAAAGGGACCAGCTCCAGAGATATTGTGAGTACGACACATTGTAAAATAATACAATGTAAATAGCAATGAGCAACCCCTGAACAAGAATAATAAATACTTTGTTTCTTCAAATTTCTGTTTGATTTGTTACAGAAAAACAAACACGGATACTATGGGGATAAGGAAACTCTTTAAAGCCTTTAAAGTATCCACACACAAAAAACAGTATACAGCTCACCGTTCGTAAAATGACTCTTACAAACGGTCCAGCTATTGTGGAATTTGATCAGTGGATTATATATAGGTATGGCTAAACAACGCAATGAAAAAATGGAACGCAATGGAAATTGTTTTTGTTTTTAATTTTTTTCATTGAAAACCTCAAAAGAAGTTTTCAATCATCAGGTGCACATATATCTGCTTGAATTGCACAACATAAAATATAATTAATTTTCAGAACTGACAATAATAATTGAACGAAACGTACCCTTCTCAGAATGTATACATAAGCAAATGGAAACTGCTACATTAAATAATATTAATTGCCGAATTTTGGGATATTATATAGCTTTAATATAAAGGAAATAAAATACGCAGTGGAAATTGTTTATTTTAGTTTTAAATGATTTATTTGATTAAGGAAGTTCAACAGAAGGTTTTCATCATCAGGTGCAAACTCTAAGCGTTTTGCATAACATAGAATATCATTAAGAATAAAGGTTACTTACTTTAAACATCCAGTTTAACTGTAATTTTTGTTTTTTGTTTTTATATGTTGGTGTTATTATTGTTAAAGATTTGCAAAGGAATTGTGTGTTCACTATTTTATTATTCCTAAATTATCTGTTTTTTCATCTATTAAAAACTTTCAATTTCAATTATTTGCTCAGGTTATCCACATACCCATTGATATATGATTTATCTATTATGCCTAACAATTATTCGTTTATTACTTTATCGCGCATTTATTTAGGGCGTTTAACTGGAAAGTTTGCTCATGGCGCGAAATTTAATATCATTCACTTTGTTCTGTTTAGGAACGATTGAATGTCGACCAGTGGCAATACCAACTGGAAATGCTTCTAGCGCGACCTCCATACACTAAAGAGCTCGAAAACAAAGGGTAGGTAATGACGTTACCTAAAGAGGCCATACCATCGTAGCGTCGTGTGTAGCGATCAATACCCAATTATTTACAACCCAGCACCCCACATAATACGTTACACGTCGTGTGTAGTGACGTACAGCTTTAGAATCCAATGCTTAACCAGTCATGTCTAAACGCTGTGAAAAGTTCTTCTATCCAAATTTGTGCCTCATCTGAATTCAAATAGTCTTTTAACCCATGTAAAGTCCGCCCATCGCCCTCGCCATAGTATTGAAATTGCCCTTGTAATTGTAGCTAACGACATTGTCACTGTTTTGGATAGTGGAAAGAATACTGTCCATGAGTTGTCAGCGGCATTTGACATTAAAGAACATACATATTACCTTACCGTCTTCAGTATGCATAATGATATTCACGTTAAACCTTATTTAGATTCAAGTCCTTCCTATTCAACCGTATATAAATTGGGTCCGTAAATGGAAAATATTCCAACCCAATTGATCTATACTTTGCTGTTCTACAAGGCTCTGTTCTCAGTTCAGTTCCGTTCATTCTATACATTCAACTGCTCTAAAGTGGCATAGATCGACAGCCAGTGTCTGACAAATTATACACTGACGACAATCAAATATACAGATCTAGATACCCACTAAACACGTTTGTGTTCCGTAGTACGATCATGACTGAACTATTATAATTCACTTGTATCTGGTTCATCTCTGTATCTATTACATACATTTCAAAATGTGCAAAACCCAGCTGCTTGGATTATTCTTAGAGCACGAAGAGCTGAGCACACCTCCCCTGCTCTGTAACCTCTGGCTACCGGTTCGATCTAGCATCAAACACAAAACATGTTCATCATGGTACCTTTTGTTGACTGGCCTAACTCATGTGTATACCCCATCTCGAAACTTACACTCCTCTTCCAACATTCGCATTGTTCCCACTGTCAAAACAAAATTATATTAAAACTTTCTTTTGCGTACCAGGGCACATCGACGACTAACGAACTGCAAATTAGAAACAAGTATAGTGTGATCTTTAAACTCACCATTTCGACTACTAGAGTAAACTTCAAAACATAGCAATGTTTACTTCCCTCATTATTGCCAGCTTGCTTTTGTTCTGTTATATCTTTGTTTTTGTTTTTATAATCCTATCGTTGTATATCATTTATGTATTATCTAATATTGTAATGTGCCTAGAGCTTCGAAAGATTCGTAGCTGTATAATACCTCTACTACTACTATTACTACTACGACTACTAATTATGCTGTTTATACTACTACTTCCTTTCTATTTTATCATCGTTTTAGAGTAATTACATTCAAAGCAATACACTAAATGTTCGAAGGGAAACTCATGACTGCGATTGAAAAGAAAACACACACAACATTCCCCACATAACACACCATGTAATCTGATCCTTGCCATCTCACATTATTGAACTATCATCAATGTTGTCTTCCAGAGGAGGTAATTGTAGAAAATCCAAATATTTCCCATTGCGATCCTTCTGAATGTAGACGGCTACCCAGTGAGTAAATTGATTATGACCGTCGTCCGTGACAAAGGCTTGATCATTTTTAAGTTTTCAATGGGAAGTTCATCTTTATCACACATTACATGATTCGAAGAAACTGTGTACGAACTGTGAGCCAGAAGGTTATAAAGTTCCAAGGTTTTCTTTGTTTTCTTCATAAATAATGATAACTCATCAATTCTCACCTGACGTTTTCCTTGAAACGTTATGCTTAGCGGGTCGATGAAAAATGGGTATTCAAGTAAAATATCAAATAATTTGTCGGGCAAAATCAGGTCAAAAGTGTCCGGTAAACAATGTCTGGCCATCTGGAATTGCTTCTAATTTGGACGCTTTGAAGTTATTAAACTCGAAAAGACTATGAAGAATGGCTCCGTTAACAGCCAATACAACTGACAATAATCATTTTGCTGACGGTGCCAATGAGCAACGTTTTGGAAGTCCTTGAAAAATATGGTTCGACATAGGTTCAGAGTTCACATGCAGCGACGGAGGTTTTCACTTCCACTTTTCAGTGGGATATTTGGTTGTCGTTCAGCGCATAGTTTGACAGATATTGTTTCCCACTTTATGTAAGACGTTTGGTTTCTGTGATGCTAGTTTTGTTCTCACTAGCATTAGTCATCAAATAGATCACGGCACTACTCCGATTCAGTCCCAGTAGTATATTTACACGTTCCACACCCAAAAGAAAACATTCACCATCTAATCCCTAACTGAACGTCTGCCCAATAAAAATTCATGCAGGATTTTATTTTCATGCTCAACATCTAATAACAATTTTAATTATCTACTACGATTAGTTTGGCAAACAACTGATACTGTGTACTGATCAAATACCATAAATGTTCTTACAGTCTTAGTACGCATCTTTCTGACGGTAACTGTCCATCAGATTCTCCCGTTCTGATGACTGTTTTGGTCGGAAACTTGAACATATCACGGTATTCAAAAGAATTGAACAAGCTTTTTCGGTTCCCCACTGAGTTGAAGGAAGGACTCAACTTGATGTTTGTATATTCTCAAGTCGTCCAAAATAATGCTTAGAGTCATTCCTTTCAAAGAGGATTTTGCTATAACTGATTACGATGAAGAAAGAAACACATATCACCTTTTATTTCATCACTATCATCAAATCAGTAAATCGTATTGTGAAATTGTCGTTATTAGTGTAAAAGAAGATCATGAATACAATATTGCATTCATTAAGAGAAAAATCACATTGAAACTATAGTGAGTAGCTCAAGAACAAGGGAATGCTGTATGTCAAATCAACTTTTCGTAAGGTGTCATTCTTCATGAAATCTTTGGTCACTAGAGGATTACATTTTTTAAAAGACGTAGCTTGGTAGCAACGAAAACGATTTATTCAAAACGTACTCATTGCATAACAAAGTTTTAAAGAAGTATCTATGAAAGCAGGAAAACTGTTTCGATTCAATCAGGAAAGGAGCTCATAGTGAAACAAGACACAAATATAATTTTCTTCGCGCTTGTAGCGAAGTCTTTAATTCCTCATTTATGCCTCAGGCAGGACAAAAAGATGTCTTAAACACGTCGGACGTCATTAACATGCCCAGGAAAAAAGGAGCATAGTAAAGAAAAACTGAATATTGTTCGACGTTTTCATTAATAATTGAACAAAAGGAAAATGACACCTGGCGATTCTTTCGAATGTTCCTAATCAGAACTCGAACTATCTGCAATCGATGTTTTCATATTGTAAGGATCCATTGGGTAGAATTTTATCCTGTGTTGTCTTTGAATACCTCATCACCTATAGAATTTGCAAGCAAAGGACAAACGGAAGGTTCTAAGTGAATAGGATTTATTTGTAAATGAAAGTTAAAGTTCCCAAAGTGGACAATACCAAACCAGATGCTAGATCATCTCCCGCAAACAATTTAATGCATTTGTTGTTCAGCTATGTGGACTAGTACTTAAATAGCAAACTGATGAGACCTCCAAAATGATCTAAATTGTTTGTAAAGTTTTGTATATAAATTTCGGCCTTATACATATTGCCAATAAACAGCGTCACGCGGAGTGTTAATAAGATATTGGATATTAGAGAAAACTTTATCTCGTTCATTAAACACTGCGTGTAGATGGTGTGGTGTGGAGTGTTGGATGACAGATGACGTGATATTGGTTTCTAAGCACGGCGTGATGATGGTATAGTATCGGGTGATGAATTGCAGAGGACGGAGTTATACATGGGGCGTGTTGATTGCATAATGTGGGTTGTTGGACAGTTGAGGCCGTTTTTTCTGTCACTCAGTGCGTGTTGCTTGTATATGGTGGCGTGTTATATAGTGGAGAATGGGTATTAGTCACTACATATGGCATGTTGATGGCATAGTGTTGGGTCTTGGATAGCAGGAAAGGCCTTTTTGCTACTCCCAACTTATGTTCATGTTATAGTGTGGAGTGCTGGATAGAGACGAGAGGGCACTGGTCATTTGACGCAAAGTTGAGTGTTGGATAATATATTACCTGGTGTTAGTCGCGACACACGGCGTTTTGTTGGTACAGCATGTGGTGTATGATAATAAATGAGAAGATATTAATTACCACATTCAGCGTGTTGATTCTTTGGTGGATAGTGTGCGACAGGTCATTTAGTAGTATAAGTATTGCGTACATGCTATTTATATTTATCTCAGTTTCCCACAAAGTTAATTAAAACAGGCAGAGAGCAGAAATAAACTATATATATATATATATATATATATATATATATATATATATATATATATATATATATATATATAGTTTAAATTTTAATGATTTTCAGTTGCAATGGTCATGTTGTAAATAACATGTTAAATACAAGATGAGGTCTTTTTAGTAAACAACATTCCATAGTTTGAGGATAGTGATCTGTACTTTTATTGAAGTGATCATGATCATGTAATTTGAGTTAATGTTATGGGTTTAGCTATAAAAAAAACAACAATTAGTTAGCACTAGCATGAACATCATTTTCAGAGGAGTATTTTAGCTGCGATCAATTGAGAGGATTCGATTTATTTGTTTTAATTATTCTTTGGGATTACAAAATGCTCGGTTTTTCGGATTTAGTTTCTGTTTTGAAATTATTGTGCATTAATTTAACATTTGCATTATATCATTAAAATAAATCAAGACTATAGCATAACAGCACAAAAGATTAAACGTCATGCAGAATGTCGCTAGAGCTCATTTGGATTTCTCGTTACTTTCAGATTTGTGATTGAAAATTTCGACTATTTAGTATTTCATTCACCATACTATTAGTTTTTTCCTATTCTTCACTTTCGTAAATTAGGAAAATAAATTATATATTGAATTTTACAAAACATGCTGGCTTTCTCTTTTCTGTTAATAAGGTTACGATCATAGATTCGTAACAAGAAAATTGGATAAGAATTGTCCATGGATATGAATTTATTTTCAGTATCTAAGAAAATTTATAATTACTGGTGAAATTTAAATTCATTTTGGTCTGGAATTTAGTTTCATGAATTTGAAAAATCTTCATTGAAACCAACAAAGCGTTATACTTTGTTATTAGCTAGCGTGCTTAATAGCAAAGCTCGTGAAGTATAAGCTTTATTTTCTATTTATGATGTGGTAAAGGAATGTATCGTGAATGGTTATAAACTGGTACCAGAGACATATCGTCAAAACTTTAGGAATTGTAGAAAAGAAACTGGTCAGACCCATGACTAGTTTGCATGGGGAAATCGAACATCTATCTCATACGTGGTGCACAACCACGAAGATTTATAAAGATTAGACAACTCATGCTGTTCGAGGAGTTCAGGAATTGCAACCATATTAACACTAAGACCTACCTTGATGAGAACATTGTTGAAACATGACATAATCCTTTTAGTACAGCTTATGACTATTCCTTGATTCACCAAGTTTCATTTGTTAACAAATCTTGCTCTTAGCAGGTGTTTGATAAAAAAACATTTCAGTCACATACGAATACTTCCAAATCTCAAACAGGTATCATACTTCTGATTAGACTAACCAGAAGTCCTTATATAATAATAGATGCAGTTGTTATCAGAAAAAGTGCACACTATTTCTGATTGATACATGTTGAAAAATAAGTAATTTAACAAAGAAAGACCTATTATAAATTCGTTGGGCGGAATAAACAATAATCTGGTTTTGTTATGGAGAATTATGAGCAATTAATATAGAAAGGTTTTGTATCACTTGTTGGTGATTTTGACAAGCCTATCCCTATCAAAAGTTTAAGAGACACGGGGGATTCTCATACTTTTCTTTTCTGAGAAGTCTTCTTGTATTGAAAATGTTCTTATTCAGGAGTTGGATGCCACTTTGGTAATATTTCTCAACATTGTTCTAATTCGTCATCACATTGGTCTCAAGACTAGTTACATTGGAGCAGTGACTTCTTTTCCAATTTAGGGTATTCATTTATTAAAAGATAATGACCTAGCTGGAAATAAGGTTGTGATTAAATCACTTGGAACTGACAAATCATGTTTTGCTCCAAACATTGATCTTGTTGAAATAGAAATCCCTGGTGTATACCCAGCTTGTGCAGTTAATTGACCTTTGACAAAGAGAGCTCTTGAAAATGATGTTGATATGTGAATGTTTCCTTTAGATGACACATTTATTGACCCGTATTTTGATGAGGTAATTTTTGCTCCTAGTATTGGTCAGTCAACTAATATTGTTCACAGTGATACACTTTTTACTATTCATTATCTTTATGCTAATCAGGGAGACAAAATACATCACTAATTGTCTCATATGATCAGGATTCTGTGATTTGCCGTTTGCTTCATAGGGATATTTAGTGAAACTGAAGTTACACATGTACCAGCTTGCTATTTTGTAAAACAATGGGGTCTTTATGATCAAATAGAAACCACCCAAAGTACCTGCTGGTAGGTAGTGGTCAGTGAGCTATCAAAGTGACGTTACAGTTGACAGAAGAGTCGTAGTCTAACCACTGGAACGAATTTGATATGTCATTTATGAGTCCGTAAGACAGAGTGTTAGTCTAACCCATGGAACGCATTTGACATGTCATTTATGAGTCCGTAGGACATACCACAAGATCTAGAATCATTTACATTGACCGAAAATCAAAAGTGCTGTCACTAAATATGATAGATCTTGTCAGACTTGTCAAATGTTAGGAAAGGTTTATCTGCAACCAATAATTGGAGATTTTAAGTGTCTCATACAGAAGACCAAGTCAGACAACCAATATTTGTTGACCATTATGTATGCGTCACTAAAACGTTTTCCAGTGGCGATTCCTTTGAGGAATATTAAAAGCAAAACTTTGCTAGTAGATTTGATAAAGGTTTTGGATACACTTTTGGCCTTCACAAATCTATCCAATCTCTTCACAGTCCCCTTACTTCCAATAACAAATTAAAAACAAAACTCGGTTGTTTTTACGTATTGCACGTTGCAAATGTTTTAGAGGAACGGGTACTAATAACTTCAATGCATATTCTGTCTTCCCCTTTTTAATTTACGTAGGCGTATACAAAGGACAGCTATAATTGTTTTCATAGGTTAAATCATTATGTAGGAGAAACTATTCATAAAACAATTAAAATAGGCCACCGTAAAAAGAAGAGTTTATGTTATATATATTAGTTTGTTTCGTTTCATTCATTACCTTTGCAGAAATTGTAAGATCTGAGAAAATGGTGTACACACTAATTTGGCATAGCAGTACCATGTTTGGTGTGAGCTGCAACGCTATTGTAAGATATGAAAATTTCCCATTTATAAGTCATGGGCTTTCTTAAGAAGATTTTGATGTCCTTATATCAGAAAACTGAATGTTTAACGTAAGCATTAGAAACTTGGATTCCTTATTTACCAAGCAATTAAATAGCGGTCACCTTTCAATAAGGCCCCTCTACAAAACAACCTGTTGAAATTATAGAAAGGGGTGGCTTATTACGGGGTTATTTATTGAAAAGATATTAGTATTAATAAGTGGTCTTTGATTCCTGTTTTTCGTTGATACATTTTAGTAACCATAGAAAAGTCATTAAACTCAGATTTATTGGTCTCTTCTGGAATATCTCAGAGTTTCTCTTTCTGATAAAACATGCCCTGGTTATCATGGCCATCATAATTTCCTTTTGGTAAGTTACACACATTGAGGTGCGGAATGTGCGACCTAATATAAATAGTATAGGGACATTGATTATTGCAGATCCTCATTGCCAGAGACATGCAGAACGTTAGTAGTGCTATTGATCCAATTTAATTGTATTATCTTTATTATCCTATTTAATACCCTGTTTCTGTGCGGAATCAGTACGTAATTAGGCAAAGAAACTATAGAACTCCGTACTTCTGTTGAAAACGCACATCAACCCAGGGGTTTTAGAATTAATTAAGGCTTGTTTTTTGACACCAAGGGAGAGACATTTCTGTCAGTCTAGCATATTTCATACTTGCCATGTCTTTTAAATAAACTTTGTTTTCTTCCAAAGACAGTAGTAATGATGAAACAATCCAGACCACACTTTTTAACTAGTAATTGTTTTGCAAGTGTTAAGTTTTAACCTTATAACTATTGATTTCAATACATTTCCTCCCTTCGTCGATAACTCGAATCTCAAAGAAGAAAATTTATGTTACAACGTTATCTTGCACAGAACAATGCACTAACCAGTAGTATATTTAATACATTCATCCGCATCACAAAACGCTACTACGAGGTCACCGTAAATAATAGAACAGCTGGTTTTATCAGAGAGAGAACACAGTACAAAGGCGACCTTCATATATTTTTGTGTACAAAACATTGGCTTACGTCATAACTATTTTATGAACAATTTTTGTTAATACATTAAAAACAAGGAAACAACAAATAAGGTCTACAATGAAAGACATTGCATCGATGACATTTTCTTGCGTGTATTATTTGTCCTTTCCAATTCCCACTTGCAAGGGGTCAGCCTTCTTTAAAACCATTTATTTCTGGACGTGTATTAGCTTCTATAATAGTCAAATATAAGACTTTCAGTGATGCGTTACTAGTGATTTCATTACAGTATTCACCCGCTTAAGGAGCTGCTTTAAAGGAAGCTTGCCCCCGTTAATAGGTCAAGTTGAGATATTCGTTTCTTGTTTCAACTATATCAAAGCATTTATTAATTGTGTCCTCGCCTTGTAAGACCTATATGAAATCACCTGACAAAGAGTAACTTAATTTAAAAGGTAGACCACTGTACAAAGAAACCTTAAAGTCACACAGGATTTTAGCCGTGCTCTGTGTGCATGATGTACATTTTTTCTTGGTTTATACAGTATCTTTGTAGCAGTCGGAAAGAAATGAAGACAATATTGCCACACGATCATTTGATGTACACATTGGTTTAGGCTGTAAACCATAACATTTCCACTGATGTAAGAGCAGTTACGTTCCCTTAATATAGATAATACATATGTCCTACCTTTCAACCCTGGGCTTTTTTTAAAAAACGATTTGGTGATCCCGTGTGCATTAATTTATTTGATGCCTACTACACCCAATATGTTTCTTATTTGATTTTAAAGGCTAATTCAATTACTAGCTACCGGCGATTGTCATATGGTGGTTTCGTTTTAATGGGGTTGCCTCCCCACATAATGGGTCACCTTGTTAAAAACTAATGGGAGATCCTACTAGCTGTGTAACATACATCCTCTGGCATGCTTAGAAGCCATGGACATTATACACTTTTCCACTGTATCTTATTGTCTGTTATCACATAGTAGGTATAGTTTTCCAATAGTATATGCATTTTCATATTTTCGATATTACCACACGTTAAAATATCACTTTATGTTATTCTGTTTGGTCCAAATACGCCAATGAAATTATTGCTCAGTATTCTCTTTATTGATTGGCTGCCATCATGGAAAAACGTTTTTAACCCTGCTTTCTGGAATTTGTTTGTTTTCAATGAACATTTCTGGGGGAAAATAGTCTCGTCTGCTTCAATATGGCTAATTTACCCCCACAGGGATTTGTTATGTCATGTATAACACATCATAACATGTACAATGGCTAAAATCACAAAAACAATAACAACAACAAGTGGAACTATGGGTATTGCTTGCATGGGGTGGGGGTTGAGGGAGATGGTATAGCTGTAGCATGTTATACATAAGCGTGGTTTAAATATTAACTTACAGAAGTAAATAAACTCAGCTCTGTTCACAGAAAAATGAGGTCTCCAAAACGACAAAAGTTTGTCCAATCACTGCATATTTAAGCGGTAAATATATGGTGCTATTCCGAGTCAAAATAAAACTCGTTTGCATATTCTGTAGTCTACTGTTTCAAATCAAACACTGCAAACACAAATATAATACAGCAATACGGAAATTTCGGCATTCGTTAAACTTTCTTTCACATCACTATCGCAATATCAATATTAAGTGATACTTTAAATGTATTTAAACATGGATCGTCAAATGTACGGTTAGTGCATCAAACAATTCGACATGAAACACATTGGATATTCTTTCTTGAAAAATGATTTTGTCTGCGTAAAATGTTCTGTTCATTCGGAAGAACGCGTCTTGTTTAATTTATAGTTTGTAAGAAAGGTATAATCTACTTTTAAATGTCAATACTATTTCCACTTTGGTTGGGACTATTTTTTACGCACAAAAAATGAAAGGTGCAACGTCTGTCAGAATGAACGAAATTATTCGCTCTTCTTTCCATCTAAATATTTTCCACAGAAATAACACTATGTGATAAAAAGAATATCAAATGGGTAATGATGTAATATTAAATTTATGAAACACGTTGAATACTGTCCAGGTTGTGCTCGCCAATGATAGCAAAAGCTGGACATTATTCAACTCGTTTAATAAATTCAATATTAAATCATTACCTATTTGAGATCCTTTATTTAATAATTAGTAATACATATAGCTATACAAATTTGTCCCTGAGTATGTATCTTTTGAAACTCTTGCCCCATGAAAAATACAGCATGGGATTAGTATGTTCTTTATAGGAGTTCAAATTATTTTGATCATTTGAGTTTTTAGTATGTGAAAGATTTAATTCACTGCAGTGCAGTAGATCCAATACGAGTAAAACAAGAATGTATTTTTCACCAATGTTATAGTTTGTGACATTATTGATTGAGCTATAATAAAAGGATTACAGAGCTACATGAAAATCTTGGGAAGGATGTTATTCTGTTCTCCAAGCCTATACATTAAAGAGTCACGTTTGTCCTTTTAATTGATACTAGTTGTCTTAGTTTACACAAATTACGTTTTCTCAAGGCATTACAGGAAATTAAAGACTGCAATCCAATTTTAAAGAAATATTTTTTAAAATGTAATTTATTTTCCAGAAAAGCTTTTTACGGTTTTGGCATTTTCTTCACATTAAATTGGTTAACAATTTAGTCGTTTTCTGTGATGTTTCGCGTCATTTGATGCACGAAATTTACTTTCCTTGCTCCTTTCTTCAGGAAATTTGATACCATTTAGAACTAGAAACAATTGGAGAGTTCGTGGCGAGTGTACTGCATTGGCCTCAAAGTTTAACACTTAATCTTTAGCAAATTATTACGCCGTGCAAAATTCCATATCAGATCGCATTTCATTATTATATTAGCGCATCGATGCTCACTGAAAACGTGATCCGCATGAAACGATTTCTAATTTAGACCGAGCAACAAGATCAAACTATGCGAGTTAGCATCAGAAAATTTAGACAGCTAAAATTGCCAGCTCTATCGTGGAAAGTATAAGTTCTGGCAGAAGAGGTACATATCGATTCTTGTTCTAATTTTCAACATGTAGTGTTAAGGAAATTTCGACATTTGTTGCAGTCATTAACTGTGGTCTTGTTGGAAGAAAACGAAGGTTCTCACACTTAAATTATATCATATCATTGATGCAATATACAAACCACGCGTACTGCCTTGCCATAACGACCAAATCCTCTCATGAAACCGATTAGCATACTCGTTTGAAGTAAACCAGGTTGCCTCTTGAATGAAATATACTAAAACATACTAGTATGTAAGACACATTTCCTACGTTAAACTACTAGCACCAACACATAATTTCTTTGTTTTTCGTTCTCTTTTTTATTAAGGGAACAGTCGATACGTGCAGTAACCTATTTGTTGAAAATGTTGAACAAAATCATTTAATAAATCCAAGCAGATAAATACAGAACGCAATGTTTGTGTTTCAAAACATCTATGATGTCCTTAGCTATTTACTAGTAAGCGAACAACAACAACAAAAGAAAACAAAACAAAAGACAAAAACGAAAAAGAAAAAAGTTATTCAAAACACTGAAGTGGTTTCTAGCAATTTTAAGTTTTCAATGACACAAAAATATGGTTCAAACTTAGAGAACTCTGCAATTCTTTGATAGATAGCAAAATTCTATTGATATCCGACTGACTGATCACAATATATAATGACTTAGAATGCAGCAAGGTAAGAAATTAGGTAAAATAATCAACTATTGACTCAATTCAAGCAAGCAATGTGATAATGAAAGAAACCAAAAACACTACAATCTTAATTATTTGTGAATTGTTCAAGACGAGCAAACATTATGACATTATTTTATAAACATGTCTAAGTAGGATCCATGGCCTATCACGTCTGATGAAAATGATTAGTCTACCTGTTTGCTTCTGAAAGCTTTACTTAACATCTAGATTTTATTGTAAATTATTGAATCAGATATATTCTGTAATATATTTAGTATTCGTGCATTTGGCTCTGTGGTAGGAATTATATCCTGCAACAATTTTATGAACCCAAAGATGATATCAGTTTTGATGATTATGTAGAGATTTGAAAATTGTGGAATGGAATCAGTCGAGGTTAACATTGTTATTTAGTCCCCAATATGAAATGGTTTTTGTTAGGTATATAATACATCTACAGTAGTGGGATTCGAAACACAAGCCTCCGTATGAGTTAGAGGAGATTTTATGCACTCTTAAAGATGTATGCATTCAATGTGCATGTGACCTTACCAACCTACCTACACGTATCAATACCTACTTACCTATCTTCTACTTACTCACCTACCCACCAACTCATACATACATGCATAAATACATACATACATACATACATACATACATACATACATACATACATATATGACTTTGCATTCACCAAACTACCTACCAGCATATATTCAGCCTGCAGATTACATGCAAATGGGAGACCTCTCTCACTTTCTATATATATAAACATCTATGACCAACATTTGTCATTGATATGAGACTGAAGTGATTGTGTCCTTTTAGCCGCATCCTTTACCATAACTTGTCCCACTCATATCATATCATCTGAAAATTTGATATATTATCGATATTCAATACAAACCACGCAACCCGCCAAACAAAGTAAGATGAAATTAATGGGATGTAAGGCTTTAACCTAGATGAATCACAAACAAACAGCTATTATCGCACTACTTTAATTGTGAAACGATACCAGCGATGACTATAGTTTGAAGACCCGGACCAAAATTACCGTAGCCCCACAGCTGAAATTATTATCAGACGTCTCAGTACACTCGCGTACAAATTTTTTATTTTCACTTGCTATTAAATCTGGGTCGTATGCCACGGTTCCTTATTTCTGTTAGAAGTATCTGGTGGTTTTCCATTTTCGCCAACATGCTAATCTTTTTATTCTCAAAAGGTATCGAGTACAGCTTCGTAATTGTAACGAGAGTTCTTTAAGCAGTTGCTACAGGTTGCAAATAAACACGTATTCTGGAAAGCAGCCGCAGCGAGATTAGTTTTTTAAATACCGTCTGCGACACCAGTTGCTATTGATGCAACTCCAACAACAAATGCCAAAGGTGTATCTATGACATTTACTGTGGTCAGGATTGCAGTAACAGCAAGGCCAACAGTGGTCGCAGCGGCGATATCATCGACCACAACACAAGCGCTTGTATTTCATATATAGCACGACTTTCTTGGTGTTTTCGTCTCTGCTTCGATTTTATTTTCGCGTTGGTAAGTTTGAGGATATATCATAGTTCTTCTATTAATAATGATATAGTGAAGTACAATTGCTAATCAGTATCTCGTTGTTTTGGTTGAACAGGTACATGGACTTCAAGCCAAGTACCTTTTAAATTGTACAACTTAAAACTTTCATACAATCATAGAAAATATGTACTCGTGGACTCTATATGTCTCCCGCAATAGCTCTTGTTTGTAGCATAAAACCATTATTGGTGACATAAATAATTGTCTCGTTTTCGCCCGGAAACTGTTACAAGGACAAGCGCTTCCTTCTTAAATAAAACTCGAGATTCTTCCCTTCTTCGTTGAGTAAATGTTGGTACAATATAATCAACTTAAAATGCAGTCTGGGTGGATTCGTCGGTAAACTCCACTTTCTTGTTGTTGAAAACATATTCGTGTGATTTTACACCTGGTAAGTTTCGCTTGCTCATGCAATAATTTCAAGCTGGCTTTGACTTTGCACTGACACATCATGTGGTCGCAATGATCTATTTCTATCTGACACCTAACACGGTCTTTTTTCAGTATATACAAGGGTTTGTTAACGCAGAAGCAGATATTCATCACCAAATGGAACGAAATTACTATCAATGCTAGCTTCCGGCCTCAGCCGGTCCTACTATCCCAAGTTGATCAATGTCATCATCACTTTCAGAATCAATCACTTATGCGTAATAATAAATCTTAGATTTAATTTTCATAGACAATTATGTACCCGTCTTAATAGATGAATTTCGTCTTTAGCGATTAATGACACTAATGTCATATATTGGAAGACTTGTGTAGGGTTAGTTAGTAGCACCAGGCTAACTGTTTACCAATACTGACAAGTGACTACATCTAATATAATGACAGGATACGACAAATAAATACGATCTTGACTCGCGAATGGGGTAGCATAGGTCCTAGTACAGCTGTCATTAAGGGCAGTCTAGTTGTAATATCAAAGGTTTCCAGCGCAGGTCCAACATGTGCCCATCACGGCCCCCAACCGGTTCAGAATTGTTAAGGCGATCAGGATAAGGTCTGGAATTTCTTAATGTGTGTGTGTGTGTGTGTGATTTGGATTTTTAACGCAGTTTTAAAAAATTACAGTCATATCGCTACGATATCTGCAGTGTGGCAGTTTATAGTGATGACTAGCAATGGGACATCATGCCGCCGATATGTAGTATGATGTCCCACCCAGACACATTATCCTGACACCAGGCCGACCAGTCCTAACACTAACCTCTTAATGTTGAGCGCCAAGCGAGGCAGCTGTTAGTACCATTTTAGTAAGTCTTTGGTATAATTCGGCCGGGGATCGAACCCACGACCTCCCGCATCAGAGGTGGACGCTCTACCCACTAGGCTACCGGAGCGGTTATTTTCGTTAATATCCTTTTAGCAAAGAGGTACGGCAGAGTTGAATATGTACTCGTATTCGTGAATGAATAATTTGGAATCTTTGTTGGTCGAGTTTGCTGGATTCCCTTGCTGTGATTGATATAGAGAAAATGACGTTGTTTACTGGTTTCGTTGATGAGATCGTGATAATCGAGAAAACGCTCATGGTAACGTTTGCAACGACAGGCTGCATCGCTGTATCGATTTCACAAAGAATCCCTCAGAATTATCGTCTGTGTTGTACGAACGAAGTTCGTGTATATCAGTTATCTATTCATGTAATGCATCAATGCACGATACGTCCTGGGTCCATGATGCAGGTGGTCAACCGTTGACAATCGATTCGGCCTCTTTAAACACTTGTGGTTTGTTGCTGTCCTGGTGAAATGACCATACAACGGCTTTCAACCGATCCACAAGGCCATCTGGGTCGCATAGTCCATCAAAGATATTTCGTTCCTATTGTTGTTTCGGTTCTTCTTTTGGAAGTATGTATGCAGCTGCATCTGTGAAAATCTTTCTTGTTCTTGCTGATCATCTTCTTCTTTGTCTTCTTCTTCTGTCAGTGTAGGCCTGATTAGGAATGTTACACATCTTTGTTATTGTTACTGTGTTGGTGTAGACGTTTGCTGCTATTTTGTTTGGAGTGATACACGTATTTGGTGCTCTATATATGCACGCCTTGTTATTCCAATGTGGGTGCAGTTGTTGATGCTCACAGGCTTGGAGAGATGCATTTATTTGTTGTGTATGTACGCATATTTTTCTCAGTGTTGTTCCAGTGTGGTTGGAGATGTTGTGGCTCATAGGTTTGGGGTAATACATGCTTTTGATGTTGCTTTTATGCACGTTTTTCTTTCGCTAGTTCCCTGTTGAGTTCTTTTTGTTACCTTTGAATTTTTGCAAGTTCTTGTTATTCTCATATATTATATGCATAATTTCTCGCCTTCATCAGTGTTTTTGTTTTTATGATCAATAACTACATTTGCAGATTGTTTCCATTGATTATCAGTGACTTATATCTTCCAGCAAAAGCTCTGGATATCATTTTAGTCCATTAGGTTGATTTCATGTTGAGTGCGACGCGGCATGAGAACCATTACGGCAAATTCAGCGCAATTGTACAGCTGCGATCATGGGAACTTGCATTCGATGTGAAGCAAAGAAGTTTAGGTTTGTCACACTTTCCAGGTTTATCAGCCATAGACTCTCAGGATCTAAATAGCCAGTCAATGGTGATATCACTGCTGCGTTAGCGAATCTACCTGGTGCACCGTGCAGTATATAAATATATCCCGGGATAGAATTCTTGCGGGCCTGGAATACAGTTATATTTACGACTTGATTGTAACATCAATGGAAACCCGGAGAAAAAATAACAAAAACGCGGCACATTTACTTACCAGCATCAGGATAGATTTACGTGGATGGCTCGAGTTGAGGACACCCAGTGAAGTTCGTCATGCAGATCTTTTGTTTCTTCCAAAGATCGGGTACGCGAACGCATATACAATTGCGGTTTAAATATTGTAGATGTTAACAGGAGATAGAAGCCGAGAAGATGGCAAAGAAAGATTCAACATACATCGTAGGTGCAGTTAAACAAATTTAAAGAAGTTCACCGCTAATATGGCCACGAGTGTTGAAGGTGGATCCGGGATTTTTTTTTGTTATATCCATTGCTACATAGTTAGCAAAACAATGATGCGCTTTCGTGTTTGGCATGTTGTCATAAATCTCGACCAGGCTGTCGTGTGGATTATTTAACCTTACATATCTGAACGATTATTTGGATCTCAGTACAAGCAGGGATTGTTAATGAATCGCGATACAAGCAGGGATTGTTAATGAATCGCGATACAACAGGGATTATTAATGAATCGCGAAGTAAGGTGGTTGACACGATTTCAAGGAGACATAAAAGTGCTGAATAATAATGCTATACACACGATGCGATTTAAACACGCTGAGGCAACAGGACGGAGACTGTCATTATTACTTACAAAATGATTGGCTACACAATCACAGCCGTTAGACTCACTCGGTATCAGTAAGCACCAGGGTGGGATGAGAAGAAAGTTAACAACGTTGTGCTAATAACCTGGTATATTCCGTAGATAGTATATATATATATATATATATATATATATATATATATATATATATATATATATATATATATATATATATATATATATATATATATATATATATATATATATATATATGTATATATATATATGTATGTATATATATATATATGTATATATATATATATATATATATATATATATATATATATATATATATATATATATATATATATATATATATATATATATATATATATATATATATAAAGTATATAAAGCGATATTTAGCATTAGTTTTCTTTCAAAGAAGGGCTGATCAACGGAAAGTAATTAATTATTTTTTTAAAAATAACGTTTAAGTAAGATACTTGACCAGAAAGACGACGAACAACTGGAAAATATTGCAGAGGAAGTTAGCCATGGAAATATAACGAAATAGAAGATATCCTTATATCGGCCTGAGACGAGGAACACATTAAACGTGCACAATTTAGAGATGGTATGATGGAGTGGTTACCAAATATTCTGCAAAGATATACGGCCACATAAAATGTTATTCTTTGGGGCCTGGGAAAGAACTTAAATGAATAAAAGGGATACATGTTGAAATAAAAATAAAAAACAGTGGCTGTCATCAGGATATGTTTAAAAAAGGACAAACAATTGGTAAACCTATATAGACATATGTTTGTGTTATTCTACAGATGCAACAAGACATGGGTTGAAGACCATATTTAAGAAGACGTTGTTGTGTTAGGATTGAAGATGTGGAGGCACACATTGAAGAAGAAGAAGAAGAAGAGAGGGTCATTCGCTGAAGGCAATGAAAGGAGTCTGAACGTGTAAGGAGATTTCTTGGAGGTTACAAAAAATATTGTCATGTAAAGTAAAATATTTATTTCCTTTATAGATCATTTAGGTCAGTTTGAACTAAGCGAAAGCTCTCAGAGCAATCACTTCTATACTATTGCATTAACAAGATGGATAGAATGATCAACATACTAAACTGTAATTTGCATTCAACAAGTAGAACATGTACATCAATCATACGTTACGGGAATTTCGGATTGCTTCTAGATTTCTGCATTAGCTTCAAATCTCAGCCGACTGAATAAATAGGTGGATCTGAACAAACTCAGACAAGAAAGAAGGTTAGAAAAATCGGTGGTAGTTGAAGGCCATTGGTTCACTATATAGGTTTTACAACACATCAAAAATTAGATGCAGTTTCATTCCTTTAAATCAAGCGTGATTTGAAGACGGAGCCTTCGGAATTAGAGCAAGCTCTTTCAAGTAATTTTACTGCAAGAAATGTTTCGCAAAAAATGTAGAAATACCAATTTTTTTATATAAAGAAGTAGTTACTTTTCTAGATTGATTTTTTTCTTTCTTTTTCTCAATCTATGCGAGTCTGATATCTTGAAACACCTCGACTAATCGGTGCGTCTGACTAACACACATATTCTCGTCTCCAAAAGACCAAAGCATTGCGCATGTTCATGACGCATGGTGATATTGTATATTGGGAAAGGCATACTTTGTATATCAATGCTAACGTATTATAAGAAAATGCAAATCGAAACTATTGCTTACTTTAAAATATCAGCCGCATGATGGATTTAAATCCTTTGACTTCGCCATCGGAACTCAGTTTTAGTGATGACCATGTAAGCATATCGGATAAACGTTTAAACCTGAATTCGGCACATTGTCAATTAAAAGCCATTAATTTGATTACTAATTAGATTGCCCTACAGAAAAAAGACACAATGTATAGTTCCACTATGTCAATTAACAATACCTAGCACGACCTGCAATACTATCTAATACCAAGCGCATATGACCAGACAGCGTTACATTTATGTGCTTATGGCGTTAATTGGTATAACTTATGCATCGAAATCAGTCTCTTGTGTAACTCATTTTGTAAAAACCAAAGAATAAAGTATCAACAAGAGAGAGAGAGAGAGAGAGAGAGAGAGAGAGAGAGAGAGAGACTGTTGCTAAAGTAATTTTTTACTGAGTGTGCAAACAATCTTAGGAGTATATAGTAACTCGTTATTTCTCCTGACTCAAGTACCACACTATACAAATCAAATTACTGAACAAGTAGTAATTATAGAAAGTCCACCATTCCCGCTCATTGGTCTTAAACAAAGTGTTTTCTTGTTAAGATTTTTCCGCACACAGTTCCAATTTACCGTCGTACTTCCCAAACAGCAACGTTAGCTTTCGGCGTAATATGCAAGACTCTTGAGACAATGATCACATTTTGCAGACTAGAGGTCTCACGGTACTAATTCAGTTCACATAGTAAATAGATGAAATCCGGATGTCAGCTTCTCTGTTGAGGAAAGGCTATGAGCCGTGGCATTTTCTGAAACATGTGCTTTCAATTTGGCACCAAAGAGTTAGGTGCTAATTTAGTAAAGAGTGTTCCTAACTCAAGACTGTTAAAAGACTGAAATCCAATCAATAAAACAATGTCTCTATTTTTTCACTTGCAACTAAGATAAGCTCTCAAAAGATTATTTTTCCTAAAACATAACTTACATTATTAACCAATCCTGGCCAGCCAAACCCATATGTACGCAATTTATGTTCACCTATCTCCTGGCTGGTTCCCATTGTTCCATAACATTAGTACCGTGTGTCCTATATCCACTCTTTATTTTCTTGACAGCCCTAGGAATAGTAGTTCAATACACAAGTGAGCAATGTCAATAGTTTCGCTTATCAAACATTACATTAGTGAGTATTACATTATATTGCATGTTCATCTTCACTTAAAGACCATGGTACATTTCAGGCAACATTTAAATATTTGAGCTTTATTTAAAAAAAGTCATAAACAATTAAAATAAAGCTGTCTAATAAGAATCATCGTTTTTAATATTACCATTTATCGCTCTTCAATTTAATGCTGAAATATATTACCAGCCTTGTCATATTATGTAATTAATGAGTAAAAGGTCAAGGTGACCATTTAAATGTACATGTATTATTACAGAAAAGAGATTTAAATGACAAAAATTACCTAAAAGTCCCCGAGAAGACATATAATTTAAAACTAAAGTAAGGTAGCCGATAGACTAAGTCCATTAAAATGCAAGATATGAAGTTTCAAAACATTCACTGAAATAAATTAGTGGTAATGAAAAATCATGATAGGTCATCACCATTAGGCATGTTGGAAGAGACTGAAGTGATCATATCTGAAGCAATATGGTCCAAAACACAGTAGGAAATATTATTTTGTTTACTGTAATTACTGTAATTATTCTATATATGGTAAGTGGTATAAATTTTATATATATATTGCTTAGATATAAACCAAATTGCAACACACTCCACCTAACATGGTCAAATCTATACACTGTTCCCTCTCCGCCCCTTTTTGGCACCAGTTGATATATCTGAATATGTGTTTAAGATCCCACTGAAAGTCATTTGTGGTTTACAAAAGGTATCAATTTTGCTTGTTATCCACAAATAGAACCATATGATAGCATTTATAGTAAAGTTAATTGCACTTGCACAAGTGCACTCGCTGCATTGCTGAGGCTGTCTATAGGACTGACGGTGCTAATTCAGTTCCCATTGTAAACCTATGTTCCAAACTCAAGACTGTTAAAGGACTGAAATCCCAATAATGAAACAATGTCTCTATTTTGTTCGCTTACAGCTCGGATAAGGTCTCAAAATATTCATTTTCCTAAAACATAACTTACATTATTAAAATTTCTTGGTCAGCCAAACCAATATATACTCTATTTTATTCTCATCCATTTCTAGGCTGGTTCCCTTTTTTCCATATCATTAGTACTGTGTGTTCTAGAACACGATTCACTAAAGCGGGTCTCCAGTTAAGTGTGCGTGTCGTGTGAATGATAAATTCGTATGCAAATGTACTTTTCCCTTCCACTTGTAAACAAAGTTGTATAACTAAATCTTGCGATGGGTACGTTAGAAAAAAACATAATAAAAAAATCAACAAAACAAACAAACAATTTCATGATGCCAAATGTATGTTTTATTTCTATTTTTCTTAATTTATTTAAAGTATATTTATTTGAAGTCCCTCATGCGATAGCGAAAGTTATCGTCCATCTTCATTTTATTGTCCAAAATTCAAGATCTTCAAGTTGGAAACAGAATTGTTTAACCCAGTTTGAATTCTTGATAATGTATGACTCTATTAATTACATTGGCTGAGAAGAATACTACATACTCTCCAGAAGTACTTCATTATCTAAAACCAACGTGTTTAAAAAATGCGCCATTTTTTAAAGCTAACAAAAGAAACATCTCCAATATTTTTATTCTGCCTAGTGCTATAATCGGTCTCTCCTGAAACGAAGTGCAGTAATTGGTCTCTCCTAAAATGAATGAAAGGGAGCTTTTTTCAAAGAACTTAAAAAGTCCATCTTTACCTTTCTGGCATTTTCGGGTTAAAATATCAGCTGGTCACATGATTTTGTTCCCTCTGAAAACATATATTAACATTGTGGTAATTACATTTAGATAGCAGGTTAAAAATGGTGTTTTCTTCTGACGAACATGATCGTATACACGAATAGCTCTCATCGTCATCACAATAAGCAATTTACCATTTTGAAGAAACAATCATGACTTCGCCGTGAAAGTCTTTCCCCTTTTTGGTTTAAATGTTAAGGAGAGAGAGAGAGAGAGAGAGAGAGAGAGATGGCATTCCACACCTTACAGGAGGAGTTACTTTTTAAAATGTTGTATTCAAAAACAAAATCAAATGATTGATAGATTACAATGTACTATAAACAAGGTTATTGCACGCCCAAAGTAATAAATCAATAATTCTGTCTTCATTGCTACTGAAAACCAACTTATAATAAATCGCTAGATTTTCTTTGATTAGGTCCCGTGTAACTCAATGAAAAATTCACACAATGAGATTTATGTAGAACCAGTCTGATGAGAGAACGAGCCACTGATTGTTTTTGCTGCTGTAATGTTATACAGATTTAGTTTTTGCACATAATCCATCTTCCAAAGGTTGGATAATTGCACCTAATTCCACATTGTTTGTGATTAGATAATTAGAGAAGGAAACGAATCAGGTTAATCAATCATTATTTATTTCCAATAATGTCCAGGTTTAGGAGAGCACCCAATCAACATTTTGATTGCTAGATACACAACGATTTTCCCGCCAATTCCAGAAGTAGTATCACACTGTCTCTATGTATGCATATCTCTCCCAGAATTCGTTCTTCTGCATAAACAGGTAGGGGTCTATAGACACACATACGGTTACATTGTATGTCCATTTGACCTTATCTCCACATGATTGAATCGTTGCAATACGGATTGTGTTCAGGTGGGTGGTTTATTAGTTTTTTGGTAAAAATATTTTTGTTTAAGGAATATTCGAATAAATATGTACAGTTGAAAAATTAAACAACACGATACACATGCCATTTCATTTTTACGCTATGACCAATTACGATCTGATTATGTTTTCATTTTATTATATTTTTCCTCTGTTTTTCTAACCTATACATTTATAGAGTTTACTTCAAATTGCATGAACGAAGAAAGTTGTGCGCACTATGACGTTATAATATAAATGACGGATCACTTGCTCAAGTGATGGGATAAAAGATGTATCCGCAAGTGTTCACTTTTTTTGTCTAACTTCTGATACAGATACAGACTGGACACACCATGAGTTTACAATCACTCCCAAAATGGTAAGATTTTCGCGGGCGAATATTAGTCTAGATATTAAAACCCCCAGATCTTTATAATAAAAGATGCACTCAGAAATGGCATTCGACGATGTTTCAACACTCGGTTAATTTCATGCTCTTTTAATTGTTACCGCTGTCATTGTAATATTTAAAATTAAACAACAATCAAAAAGAAATAATTCAATTGCCATTGGCTTTAAACTATTCCTTTAGTTGCTATTGGTGTTGACATCTCATGATGTATTGATATAAAGTAATACAATTATAAGATTGACAGCAATTTAAAATGGGCATTACTTACATCTTAAGCGCAATGCCATCGCGTTTTCGATGTGGGTAGAATAACTAGGATAAATAATGCAGTCTTCATTAGCTGTGTTGTTAAAAAATCGGAACAGTTATGCCAGTTTGAAAAAACGTCATGTAAAAATGGAATCGAACGCTTTCTACCTTTGGAGAGCCAAGCAAATTTATACAGTGAGCTTCATCAATTTGATTTGATATGAGGACTAATGTAATACTATCTACATTTGAAATCAGGCTCAACCCAAGGAGATATAATTACAAATTGAAAACCATATGTATTTTAGACATTTATGGCGTGAACTGATCAGACAATAAGGCACGACTCGAAAAATGCAGGGGTAACATCAGTCTGTCATATAACACTGTGATGTCTTGAGGATTTATACACGAAAACTTGTCAAACTGCAAACGTCAGTATTGTCGAGCGAGCGTTTCACATATAATTTGTACCCAGACAGGACTTTGGTTCAGATTTGCAGAAGACTCGATTGATTTCTTTCTACAGTCTTGTCAAAATTTGGTAAAGAAGGAAATGTTGTTGTTGTTGTTGTAGGGTTTAACGCCATTTTCAACACAAGATAGGCTATACATGGCTCAGTATAATTGGTGGAGGACGAACCCTGGAAAACCCCGGGAAGATCCACCGACCCACGAGAAGCTACTGGAAAGGCTTTCTCACGTACCAACGTTAGCCGAGCCTGAGACTCGAACTCATGCAGACAGAGGTACGATGGCAGTGACCCGTAACGGTGAGCGCTTTAGACCACTCGGCCACTCGAGGCCCCTGTAAAGAAGGAAATGTCAACGTAGAATTACTTATATATATGCCTAATAATACAATACTGGTTGTGTTTGTATACCTAGATTTATATGTATTGCATTATGTAGATAGTTAGATAGATAGATATTATCATATTTATTTAATTTGTTTGTGTGCTTGACCTTCACCCATGATTAAGGCTAGAGTTTTTGAGTGTACTTGATTATTGTCATGCTTGTAACTTATAAATAGTTTATGTACTGGTATACGAGTTCAAGGTCTAGCCTCATTTTCAAACTTAGCATGTTCTGGAAGCGAACTTGTGATTCACATCCTGATCATTTTATTGTGTCTTAGGTTCTTATATAAAGTTGTGTACACAATTTAGGTTCCGTCTGTGGAATCATTTAATGTTGTGTTAATTTATAACCTGAGACAAATCATTTCTTTAAAGTATTCATTGGAATTACAAAGTGCTCATTGGCGGTTAGAAATATATTCTGGATTATATTAATGTCAAACATCAAGGCTTTTGGTACATCAGACCATTCAAAGCTATTGGTACATCAGTTCATTTTATATTTAAATTTTTTCGGAGCACTATTAGATTGGACTTTTAACACAATTTTAAGGGTTATATGGGATTTAATTCACAATACTGTATCTTACTTTTACATGTTCAATTTTGTATTCTATGGAAATAAAGTGTGCGTTGAATGTAACAAAACGTGTTGGTTTCGCTTCTTTTCCGTTAGTTGGTTTAAGACCATAGCCATAACAACACATAAATAGATAACCTTGCAAAAAAAGAGATAAGATCCTTTCGTTTATGCAAGTGAGAAATATTGTATAGATGGTCCTAATTTCAATATCACAACATAATGTAAAACAAAACAAATCGTAGTAGCTATATGTCTATGAAATGACACATCGATAAATACATACTGGTTGCTAAAAAAACCCATAACGCATAGTGAGAGAGAATTTGTCCACTTTTAGTTTGAAAATCACCACGGTGCATAAAAAGAGTAGATTTTTCCACCCATCTACTGAAACTCAGCATTACGCATAGCGAGAGTGAACTTCCTCACAATTCTGCTGCAATCCATCATTCAGGCTAAACACGTATCAACTTATCAAACGCATCATCGTGAGGTACAGGGATTAGCAGAGGTGCCGGTACGATGTGTGTTTTGTTTGCATAGTTTCTTGGTTGATGTATTTCCTTTTATGATATCGGTAATGTAAAATTGTTTCTAATAGCTGACCTTGTTGAAACAAAACGGTGACAGTTTTTTGTTGTGTAGAAACAATCGATAACTATTAGGAGTATTATCTTAAGCCGAAACAAGGAGATTTGAATTTGGTACAGTTATATTTAATGCGTTCAAGAGATTGCCAAGTTAATCATCAGTTCTGTTACGGGGCAGTTCCATAGAAAAAAGTTCACTACTGATTTCATACTTCAAAAATGAAAATTAGAAATGTTTGGACCAAAACAAATCCTCTCAGTCCGTTTGCCCGTATTGAATGTTATTATGATGGTGTTTGACTTGCACATGACGCAGCATGGTAACCAAGTAAAACATAAATGGAAGTGTATCTGATGTGGTTTCTTATCATCATTCGCAACAGGTTCCTACTATATTCTGTAGCTTTTATCATTAGTTGCACTTGATTGCTGTAGCTTGTTTCTGATTATTTCTTAAAGAGCGAGATCAGAAAGTTTGACCAATAGGTCAACATGGATGGCAAAGACATTCTTTAAAGACAAACAATTTGTTATCCGTACCAACATCCCGATGGCTGCTTGATGCAGATAACATTGTGAAGAAATCATCCATAAATGTTTAAAATAGATATCTTTCTCCATGTCTCTTGATAAAAGCTTCACGACCAACAGCAAAGCCACAAAATATGTATACTACAGTCAACTTTCTAAAAATGAAAGCTTAACTATTTTATGTACAATATCATCACAATTTTATAACGGTAGAGCGCTGGCTCCTTTTTCCCGTGCGTAGTCTTATTAAATGTACAAATATACAGAGTGACATTGCTTCTTTTAGAATATTGAAAGAAATCATACAAATTAGATATGAAAGAGACTTAATCAAGCAAGCACTGATGTTATGTTCCCAAGCAAATCGTTCAAATGGTAATGAAAATAATGAAAATATGTATATACCTGCCCACTATCGCAAGACGAATCTTGAAAATAAAGTAAATGGTATGATGTTAAACGACAAATAAACAGACATACAGATACAAAACAAAATGGATGGATGAGTTTTGGAAATTTAGATAGGTGCAGGATGGGAGGATCAATTACTGGACCTAACGACCTTAACAAGTGACCATTTCAAATTATGATCTGATATTTATGTGCCTCAAGGAATAAAGACACGCTGTGCCATATTTGCGCCATAATACGTTCTGTACATGTCAGACGTTTTCGCAAACGTCTCTGGTTTCAAAGTAAGGTAACTTTTATCTCTATAGCATAACAAGCAATGAAGTGCCATGAACGGAAGGTCATCTCTTTCAAAACCAGTCATCGAAGTCGAAAGCAGTTGAAGATTTGTTTTCTTTTTATATGAAGATATTTTTAAAGAATTTATCCAAAACTTGATGGTAGCTTTTCGCAAGAATGATATATTACCATGCCATAATTGGACAAGCTTCGGAAAAAGTTCCCTATGTGTTAGAGAAAAAACCCCTGTTAAATAGGAATTGAGCAGCATCCATAAGGATGTTCACAAAGTTCTGATAATGTTTCCTGTACAACTCATTATTCCTTGCTGAAATCCCTTGACATAACCCCCTTTTCCTTTGTTGTTATGACACAAAAGTAAAAAGTAATCATCGAGTTCATAGATTCTCCATTAACTTTATCATTAGAAGTTTAAAATAGTATTATTCACAAAGGCGCTAAGAAGATTATAAAGGAGAAATTTTGATTAATCAATGAATTTAGAGTTGATGTAACTGCTAAGATGTAGAGATTGCATTTTCATTTCAGATCCTGGCATACGCCACGAAATCATAATTAACATTCAGTGTGTGATAATGTAAATGGCTTTCACGGTAAAACATTAAATCTTGCTTGATATGCATTAGGGTGATTGTTGGTCGGACGACGTAATAGCTATTAAACATTATGTCTTATGTACCGCGTGAAAAAGAGAAACGACGAGATGATTGCAGAGTTAAATATTTCTTTTGGTTTTGATGACTTACTGGGTATATGCTAAAATTTTAATTCCATTAATTAAAACATCTGAAAAAGTCGTTGCTTATCAGTTTTAATTTATGCACCAAGCAGTTATCATATTGTAAATTATTTACCACTTGCAGCTGTTAAGACTGAAATTTACTGATTGCAATGCATCCTGGAACTTCTAACACATTATTTGTAGGCGTATTGTAGCCTTACGGATCTATGTTTGTGTAATAGTAAGAGGAAAAGCACAGCCTGGTGATATGTTTTAAACAGTGTTTCCATCAGAGGCTTAAACTAAGAAACAGAACAAAGTAAATACAACAAGCATTCTAGTTTCCAAAATATAAATTTATTTAAATAATAGGGTGACGGTTAGGGTTAGGATTAAGGAAAATAGAGAAGGGGATCATGGATTCATCCAATACGCAGATTAAAGTTTTTATGTGGTTACCATACTATTTAAAATTGGCACTCCCCCACCAAAACAAACAAAAAAACAAAACAAACTTACATTCAACTATACAACTAGTAAGACAAAAATTAAGACGATATAAATACCTGCTGATGTTTATGATATTAGAAAGTACATGAAAAAGTAAAGCACGTAATGTCTGCAAATGACAAGACTGAAAAAACATATATACTGAACGTCAGAAACATGAATCTAAATATTTAATATCTCACAGTAATAATTAGATAGACTATAAAGCAAAAGTTAACTCTAAATTATTAGGTTTAAGTAGTGTGAAATAACAATACATCTGACTAGATTTAGTTAGTTGATTTATTGAACCATACATACATATATTTATTAACAAACCATGCATCGCAAATTAATGTCACAGCTTCAACTCTGTTAGAGCCCCTGCGTTTTAAAAATTTATTTCACGTTAATAGTGCATATTTTAACAATTACAAAGAGGTACTTCAAACAAATTGAATAAAAAATAAAGAAGAACATTTGGAAGTAACAATTCTATGGTAAGACACTTTACCATTGTCATAGGAAGATATCAAGCAAATTATTTTACTGTTTGCGTTCAATACATGACAGAAGTATCTGTCAGATGTCCTAGCGGTTCTAGTTTTAAATTCACGGATAAAGATGACAAAATGTGAAGCGCTAAGTCCAGTCACCAAACAATGACGTAAACTTTAGCAGCGACATTATTACACATTTTGCAGATCCGATAGAAAAATTGTGATGCAGCTAATACCAATTTTGTACAAAAAAAGTTGTATTAGTATGGCTGCTGATCACAAATCCTTTAAACAAAGTTAATAATACATTACCAGGTCTGAATTAGAACATGACAAACAAATCAGTTTAAAGTAACAGAACTGCAAAAAGCAAATAGATGATAACAAGAAAAAGATTTTAGCCGGTCAAGATTGATTTGCCAAGAGTATAGGATTTATATTGACTGCTATACAGGCTTTAGAAAGGATTCAAACATAGGGCCGGAAGAAAACATTCAAAAATTATTTGACCAGTTTGAACCAAAGATTAATGTTTGAACATGAACTAATAATTGCAATGCCAGTAGCTGGTAAAGGAAAGTGACATTTCCATTGGTCAGAATGTTACCACGTGATCAAAATGAATTGCTTTTATTTCTGTTTGAACTGTAAGGATAACTACTTTTCTATGAATACCCACTTCTATAAATATAGTCACGTGTACAGCATACGATAAACACTGTCAGTGAAGGCAGACATAAAGTAAGCATTAAAACAAAAGAACATTTTAACAATTTAAAACAAAAAATAATTCAATAAATTTGGCTTCCATTGGTTGAAGGACTAGTATTATTATGACCTAATTACCATCAAGCAGGACAATCCCAAGTGCTTTAAATAGCTCCGTAACAGAAAACCCCAAACATGTATTACTACGCTCAAGTTAGATTTCTGTTTTTTAATGCTGCAAACAAAATAACATAACGAATATTTGAAATTTCAATTAAAAGAGTTTAACGTTGTTTTTTTTCTTGAGTTTATCGTGGTATAAACTGTGAGTTGCCGACTCAAACAGCTTACATAACGCCCTTCGGGCTTTATTTGCTGCGTGAGTCGGCAACTGACAGTTTATACCACGATAAACTCAGAAATAACAACGTTAAACTCTTAATTAAGAGTGACATAAAGAAACTAAAAGAGTCTATAGAAAATGATACTGCTTTATAATCACATCTTCAGGGAGAATGAAATGATGAGGAGATAGATAATGATGAAGATAGTTAATGGATCTAGTACTAATGTGATAAGGTTGCAATTCTTTAGCACTCGTATATATATATATATATATATATATATATATATATATATATATATATATATATATATATATATATGTGTGTGTGTGTGTGTGTGTGTGTGTGTGTGTGTGTGTGTGTAAATACATACATGCATGCATGCATATATACATACATACATACATACATACATATAAATGCCTAATTAAATATTTGGTTATATCAAACTGGATGTTAATCCGTGCTTGTTGTGTGTTATTGTTGTTGTTTTATATGTGATGTGATGTGATTTTGATGTTTAACGTAGCTTTAACAATATTTCAGTGAAATCGCTACGATGTCTGCAGTGTGGCAGTTTATAGTGATGTGGCACTGGAGATCATGCCGCAGACATGCAGCATAATGTCCCACCCAGTCACATTATCCTGACACTAGGCTGACAAGTCCTAACACTAACCTCTTAATGCTGAGGTATCTGTTAGTAATATTTGATAAGTCTCTGGGATCAAACCCACGACCTCCCGCATCCGAGGCAGACGCTCTAAGAACTGTTGCAAATACCTTTTGAGGGAATTCAACTAAATAAGATTGATTCCAAGATGGGTAAACGTTAATACAAAATCTAAAAGCATTGCATGGGTAGCCTTTCAACTTCTTGATATTTTGTACTAACGGAAGCAGCTGAAATTCTTGAGCCTGCCAGTGCTTTTTAATTTGTACAGCTTCTCTAATACATGGATGTGATATGGAATATTTTTGGCAAGAATCTCGCAGTGTAAATTGCAAGCAATGACGGGACAATGCTGCAGGGGCATTTAACTTTAATGAGATAACTGTATATGGAACACGCGAGTACAATAGCATGGCCAGGGGTATTAAGATCATGCAATTGATGAAACATAACATTGGTCACATTGGAAAGACAAACTCTTACAAATCTTATGTTACGTATTTAGGCTCGAATAAGCAATAACAAAAAAATTTGAAAACAACAAGCTTTGAAATTTTTTTTAAAAATAATTTATTTACCTGGAAAAAACACTATAAAAATGAAAAAAATAAGAACTTACGATTTTAAGAATAAAATTCAAAAAGTAATCCAAGAATAATCTACGAATACAATTTTAGAAGACCTAATAATGAAATGTTCTAATTAATTCAAGTTCGAGTCCCAACGAAGAATCCAATATGGAAGGCGATGATGTACACTGTAGTCAGTAGTGTGATGTTTTCTATAGTTCTTTGTTGTTTCACAGTCAATAATATTAAAGTGTTTGAATTTCAGAATAAAATTTAAATAAATATTTTTGTCCAATAATTATGTATGGGCACTCAAATATTTCCAATAAAACGAATTAATATTTTAGAGTAAAATAATTTGAATAATAATTAAATTGCAATTCCAACTGACACAACATACATTTTCCAGTATAAATTAAAAGCTCCGACTGATAAATATCTCTATAAGCAAAGACAAAACAGTAGCTTGAAACGCAAAACAGATTCCCGAATGAGTGTCAACTTTCCATAATCTTCGAGAAGTATCTACGTCTAAAAGTACGTAGTCCCAGTATGACCTTGAGAAAAACCAATCATTTTTCTCTAAGGATAAGATAAAAATAAAAAGTTGTTTGCTTGTGTCAGTGATTTTTGAAATCAAGGTCGGGAACTAAGTCAGCTTTAGGTGTTTACAACTAAGAGTCAATGTCAAACTATTTGCTGAAAAAAATATAAAGTTCCTAGTAAACAAAGCTACATTATTGTTTTTGACATAATAAAATAAACACAAAAAGATTTTAAAATTTCAAAATATTAAATTGAGTCAAATATACGTAACACAAAGCCATGCTATTACAAAGGGCAAAATTAGCCTGTCTGGAGGTCAGGCAGTGCGGTTGCTCGTGTCTTTTAATGATGGAGAAAAATATGTATTTAGTTGTTAGAGATGTATGCAGTTTGTTAAGCCAGTGTATGTAGCTATTGTACCTACGTAGTTTGATTTGGTGTACACATTTTGCAACTTTGATGGCTAGATGTTGACTATATTGGCGTGTAATACCTAATTGTCAAATTAGTGAACTCTGATTGCTTGATTGACCAAGAAAACTGAATTGTGGTCGGTGACTACCTGGATACTGACTGCCTGATTGACCAGTGTGTCTAGTAGTCAAGTATGCTGGTGACGGAGAGTGTAACTCCATACATGAAATCTTTTAGCCGTGGGCTAATCTTGGGGTTTGTAATACCCAGTGTTTTTGGGTATGTAAAGATATTTCTTATGATATATGTCCCTTTGTTTTCATCTATTTACTATTTGAGTAAAATACTCCATTTGTCACTATTTGAGTGAATTCAGTTTTACCATTTGAGTAAAGCACATCCTTTTCGTCTTGTGAAATTATTTGAACCATTCACCTTTGTCCTTGTACTGTGCAAGGTCATATATTTTTATTTGCATTTGTTGCATTGTTAGGTTCGTGTGGATTATGTTAATTTGTCCAATATTTGGATCTTATATACACATGTATTAATCATAATTCTTTCCTCATTCAAGTCATTCATCACTAAACATCGTATTTGTATGGCCATCGAAAGTGTTCTGTTATAAATCCGAAATCCAACACGGTTATCTTGTTAGATATATAGTTCTAATTTTAAATGTGATAAATGATAACCCTGTAGGCATGACCACCGCGCATAGACTCTCTGTGTCTGTTCATACGCGTAGGTGTGGATATACTTTAATATGTTCCTTAGTCTGGGGTAATAAAAATGATATAACTTTTCCTGTCTATGTTAAGACATTTGGAGTGATTTTTCAATCTGAAGTTCATATGTTGAAGGTAATGCGTGGAATGCGGAAATTTGTTGTTTCTGACACATCCGATATCTTCCAAAAAAACAAATCTAGTGAGTACAGTTCCCAACATACAATACGGTTTCTTTAAACAAATCTGCTGAGTATATGTCTTCTTTGGTCGGTTGGACTTAACTTCGACCATCATTCATAGGACCAGAGACCCATGTGTTCCTCGGGACCAGAGACCCATGTGTTCCTGGTAACAAACAAAATTACCGTATAGTGTTGACAAGCTGTTGCAACTTTGTATCATTGATAATACAAATAGTGCAGATAAATCTCAAGGAAACTGTATACATACCTTACGACGAACCATATCCTTGAAGGTTACTTGGTGTAAGTTCAGTTTCAAGGTTTTCATCCGGACCAAATTCTTTTCTCTCTCACTCCAGATTTCTGCGTATTTCATCCCTTATGCATTAGAGGGGAGGGGATGAACGGAAAGCAGAAAGGATTGCAAAAAAAAAAAAAAATGTGTACCATGTTAAATTTATTCAGAAAACGAGGATTATTAATACATTTTATCGTTATTTTCCTGCGTCAGTAATGATTAATGATTCATCATTGATCTATAAGGATAGCAACGACAGAACGCAGGATGTTTATATATGCATATTATTGCGCCATCCCAATTTTGCTAACATTATTGTTATATCAAATTGCTTTATACCAACACTTAAAAAAATGTCATGTTATTTTTAGTATGCGTGATATAAATGTATATATGTACATGTATATTTATATAGAAAGGCCATAACAAGGGCTTGTGCACTTCTGTTCAATGTGAACAATAAAAATTGTTTTACTCCCAGCTGCATAATCAATAAAATTTAGATAGAAAATTGTGGCGGAAATAGGACTGTAATGCAGAAAGATGGGATCGACGAAGATACTTTTATTTCCAGCCGTAGTTAGACGAGAGATAATAACAAGAAATGCCCCTGCTTTTCTTCTCGTCCAGGCTGACAATAGTTACAATCAGGAGCCAGTGATGGACAATTAGATTATACACCATAAATCAATTTGAAGCAGGATACAACATTTTTATGCCGCAGTCTCATATTAAGGTACAGGAAGACATTTCCTCGTATTAAGCAAGCTAATCAGCATCCTGTGTTATGGACAAACGTTCCCTAAATGGAGAGCCAGCAGCAAAAGAACTGCAAAACTGATTTCGTCCAAAAAGGAAAATAAAAGCATCCTGTCTAAATTCTAAAAACTTTGTAGCTTTGTTAAAAACAAATGAAACATAAATGGCAAGAAAAGAACATTTAACGGTCGTATTAAACTAGACTCTTTTCTTAATAAAAGCACTCAATTTTGTAAAATTAACTTTTTGTATCTAAATAACTGGTATTTCAGTGTATGTAACACAACATGACAGAAGATGAAATGAAATTTGTAAATGTTTCAATACACTAAGCATTTAATAAATTGGCAAAATTAACAAATGGCAGGTGACAAACCCATATATATATATATATATATATATATATATATATATATATATATATATATATATATATATATATATATATATATATATATATATATATATATATATATATATGCGTGTGTGCATGTCTGTCTGTGTTTACTACAAATTATGTTTTTGATTTCTACTCTACGTTTGGCTTAACACGGAACCTATATAAACAGTTGTATGTCTCGTGGGCTATTCTACTGACTTCATGAATTAACAAATTCCTTCCTCATATTAAATATGGATCGAAACAATACCTAAACGCCATGTCCTTGGCCAAAACAATGTTGACCAAATATAGCCATTTTGCAATATTGTAGCGGAACATGCATATACACAAATCGTCCCACAACTGCAGCCTCATACACGCAGCTTTAGCGGAAAATGAAAGATAAATTAGTTTATTGATATCAGTCGCTAGGTCATTCTTAGGTTAGTGGCATGTTCTTGTCAACTGAAAATCTTAGTGGATCTATCCTCGAGGAGCGTTAATTAGACGGTTTAGTTCCTTAAATCTGTGTTAACTGTCTCTTTAAGTTTGCCTTTCCAATGTCTTATACGCTTCCTTTAGCCCATCGATCATTTCAATTTAACTAACCTTCGTCGTGTCTGACAGGCTTTCTTTAGCCCATCGATCATTTCAATTTAACTCACCTTCCTGGTGTCTTACAGGCCTTCTTTAGCCCATCGATCATTTCAATTTAACGCAAACTGCGGTCTCGATACATGAACAAAAGCCTTTTCATTCCAAAGTTAACAACCCTTGACGAACGCCAGCCTCGCGGGGAAGGTGCAGTTCATCTTACGTGTAGACTTATTATTTGTCTTGTTTGATGAATGACCTTTATAAAGTTCCTTCTTTTGACGAAACCTGACCCTCTTCATTTCCTGAATGTCAAGGAATTGATTCCAAGCCTATGTTTATCCTGTCAACAAGACGTGGCCTTTTGGTATTACGTTGACTTGTTTTTCGCATTTTTCGCTCTTGAAATAGAACATAATTTCGCCTTCTGTAAAACATAGAATATTTGCAGTCGTGGATAAAATGTAATTGGCACATTCGTGATGGATCTAACTTGTGTCTGTTAAATTGCCTGAAAATGTTTACGAAAGTGGGATGCCTGACATCTCAATTAGATCTCGGAAATTGAAGTCCATTTTCTAAAGCTCAACATTAACATCGATACCAATCCTTCCTGGATCGTCAAAATATTTAAACATTAATATCGACACCAGTCCTGGATCACCTAAATATTTAAACAGTAATATCGATACCAGTCCTTCCTGGATCATCTAAATATTTAATAATTAATATCGATACCAATCCTTCCTGGATCGTCTAAATATTTGAACATTAATATCGATACCAATCTTTCTTGGATCATCAAAATATTTAAAAATTAATATCGATACCAATCCTTCCTGGGTCGTCAAAATATTTAAACATTAATATCGATACCAGTCCTTCCTGGATCATTTAAAGATCTAATAATTAATATCGATACCAGTCCTTTCTGAATCATCTAAATATCACATTTATATATATTTTTCATAATTATTGATTTATACCTTCATAGTTTGTTCCTGCACATGTAGGTTTTGAAAATATGGATATTTATCAATTAAAACTGAAGTATCTTGTAAGAATAAATAATCATAAAATATCATTTTACGTAGATGTTGTTATTGGTTCAGTCCCAAGCATTTAATGACAAAAGATTATTTATGCATACAAATATTCGGATTTGAAGAATTGAAATTTCTTTAATTCGATAATATAAAATATAATACGAGTGGCACAAACATGTCACATACCTGACTTTTCATGACTTGCAATATAGTAAATTAATACGTGAAATGGTTGGGCGCTGTGCTGTATCTTCCATCTGTTCTATGTCAATCTTAAGAGAGTAAAAACATCGCTAAGTACAAAAAAGTATCTATATAAAGGAATTATATAATGGTGAAAACTAAAATAAAAACATAGAAGCTATCACCGCATCTAGTCTGGATATAACTTCAAACGTTTATTGTAGCGATGTTTCGTGACGTTTTTGTCGACTTTCAGATTAATGACGAAGAAGCAATCCTTTGTTGCTGCAAATTTCGTAACAAATCAAATAATATACGCATCATCAAGTTTCTCCATTTATCTGAGTGACATATAGTTTTTCTCCAAAAAGTGTGCTTCCATTATGATCCTTCGTTTCCATACAGGCTTTTCTTATTTTCTGAACGGTTTTTTGTGCCATTACGAATAGAATGACGTAATCAGAATATAATAAATCGATTAGATCGCACAAAACATCATTGACCAAACATACTTGTTTACAGCGAAACTCTGGAACCTAAACAAAGCATGTCTTTCCTAATGAGCATTCATAACCAGTAAAGATAACAGGAGCTATTTTCAGCTATCCAAAAGAATCACATGCATTTGTCTTCGCTGTGTGTGTGTTTTGCCTTTTTAACTTGGCTTTAAGAATATGAGTCCTATCGCTACGATGTCTGCTGTGTGGCAGTTTATAGTGATGGCTAGCACTGGGCATCATGCCACAGCCATGGAGCATCATGCAAAACCCAGCCAGTCACATTATCCTGACACCAGGTCGACCAGTCCTAACACTAACATCTTAATGCTGAGCTAGGTAGATGATACAAATATTTGGTATGACTCGGTCGGGGTTCGAACACACGACCTCCTACACACAAAGCGGACTCTCTAACCGCTTAGGCCACATGATCTGTATTTTCTTCGCTACCGATAGTTACTCTTTAATGTATCTTTTATTTCCGAATAACGTGTTTTAAAAAAAGAACATAGTGTGCAAAATATAGAATGTGGCTTAAATTCATCAAATCTGATTGTGTGCAGTATGGGTGATAATCCTTGCTTAACATGCTTGCAAAATTTCAGTATATTAATGAGCCCATTAATAAGATAATGAAGAACTAAGCTGCAAATTTGGTACACCTTTAGTTTGACTATTTACTGTGATGTTTATGACATCATTATATTGTTCGTCAATTTTGAACAGCTGAGAATGCTTTATGTGATCACATTTCTTTCATAGACAGAGAATAAAGTGTTTTAATTCCAGTTCAGATAATAATAAAAAACTATTTCAGCTGAAATTGTACTGTCTCTGTATTAGGAAGGGGAACTATCTGTCTGAAACCGTAATATATAATCTGTTGCTACTGTCACTTCTATTAGACAAAAGAAATCTGTGTATAACAAACACTATCAACACAACTGAACGGAGAAATTAAGAAGTGTTAAATGTCGTATGAACGAGAACATATGATCTTAACCTATACAGCTAGTACAGAATTCAATCATTTTTGTTACCCCACATTCCATCATTGCCTTCCTTTATATCCTCAACAGACATATCCAAAGGATAAGATGTGCCTTCCAAATGATAATATGTGCCTTTCAAAGGGTAATATGTGCCTTCCAAAGGATAAGATGTGCCTTCAAAATGATAATATGTACCTTCCAAAGGGCAATATGTACCTACCAAGGGGTAACATATGCATTCGAAAGGGTAATATGTGCCTTCCGAAGGGTAATATGTGCGTACCAAAGGATAATATGTGCCTTCCAAAGGATGATATGTGCCTACCAAAGGATAATATATACGCAAACGGATAATATGTGCCTTTGTTAGGGTATTATGCGCCTACTAAGGGGTAATATGTGCCTTGCAAAGGATAATATGTGCCTACCGAAGGGTGACACGTGCCATCGAAATGATAATATTTGCCTTCCCAACGGATAATATGTGCCTTTCAAAATGGTGATATGTGCCTTCGAAAAGGATAATATGTGCTGTTCAAAGGGTAATATGTGCCTACCAAAGGGTAATATATACCTTCGAAAGAGTAATATGTGCCTTCGAAAGGTAATACGTGCCTACCAAAGGGTAATATGTGCGTAAACGGGTAATATGTGCCTTCCGAAGGGTAATATGTGCGTACCAAAGGATAATATGTGCCTTCCAAAGGATGATATGTGCCTACCAAAGGATAATATATACGTAAACGGGTAATATGTGCCTTTCTTAGGGTATTATGCGCTTTCCAAAGGGTAATAAGTGCCTTGCAAAGGATAATATGTGCCTACCAAAGGGTCACACGTGCCATCGAAATGATAATATTTGCCTTCTCAACGGGTAATATGTGCCTTCGAAAAGGATAATATGTGCTGTTCAAAGGGTAATATGTGCCTACAAAAGGGTAATATGTACCTTCGAAAGAGTAATATGTGCCTTCGAAAGGTAATATGTGCCTACCAAAGGGTAATATGTGCCTTCGAAAGGGTAATATGTGCCTACCAAAGGGTGACACGTGCCATCGAAATGATAATATTTGCCTTCCCAACGGGTAATATGTGCCTTCGAAAAGGATAATATGTGCTGTTCAAAGGGTAATATGTGCCTACCAAAGGGTAATATGTGCCTTCGAAAGGGTAATATATTCCTTCCAAAGGGTAATATTTGCCTACCAAAGGGTAATATGTGCCTTCCAAAGGGTACTATGTGCCTACCAAAGGATATAATATGCCCACCAAACGATAATATGTGTCCACGAAAGGATAAGACGTGCTTACCAAAGAATATCTACTGAAGGGTGATATGTGCCTTCCAAAGGATAATAAGTGCCCACCAAAGGATAATAGTATGTGCCAACAAAGAGTAATATGTACCAACCAAAGGGTAATATGTGCTCAACAAAGGTTATGAGGCTACCAATATGAAATATGTTTTAATTTAAGAAGAAATTATTTTGCCAGTAGCCTTTATCTAAATAAACAATATGTTTGAGGTTTTATCTTGCTTTCTTTTCATTCCCTTTACATTTTATTTCATGTGTTAGAATTAGGAGATGAAGATGGAGATGGTTTTTGGTATATAAATGGAATTTATATATTTCTTGTACATATGAAAATGATGGTTTTGTCTAAAATTGTTTAAAATTCAGTTTATTGATATAACTGTGTACGGTAAGACACGATTCTTTACATGGTGATTATTTAACCATTAATATATTATCTGCAAACTGTTGTGGTTTAAAAGATTGAGAAAAGTGCATGCATGTGTTTGATTATCTCAGAAGAAAACAGAGTCATATATATTGGTTACAGGATATTTCACTGAAGATAAAATATCAACTCTCTTTAATTGTCATGGGTCTAATTGAAGAGGAGTTTGCATTTTATTTAATAATAATTTTGAATTTGATGTAAAAGATTGCAAAATGTATGCTGATGGTAGTTTGATTACACTTGGCATAAAAATAAATGAACAATGTTTCTCTCTAATTAATATTTATGGGCCTGATAATTATTGTCCAGACTATTGCAATATGATAAATGATATTATAAGTGAATGATTTCATTAATGTTGGTGGTGATTTAAATTTGGTTCAATATCCTGAATTACACCGCTGTAATTTAGACAAGAAATAATCATAATGCTAGAGACGTATGATGATTGAATTTAACAAATGGTCTTGTTGATCAGTTTAGAGAAATAAGCAATCCACTTTTAAAGAGATATACATGGAGAGAAAAAAGCCTTTGAAGGAAGCTAAATTATATTTATTTTTGATGACAAGCGTAGAAAAGTAACAAAATAACCAAGCTACTGATCAGACTGTTCATTGATAGTATTAAAGTTATGCTCAAATGACTTTATTAGAGCTAAGGGTTTGTGAAAACTAAACATCAGCCTTCTTCAAGAAACTAAATTTGTAAATGAAATTAAAAACTACATTCAAATAATAAAATTACAATATGCTTCATTATATATCATGGAAATATTGAAAACATATCAAGCACATATATAAAACTAACTACAGGTTGAATATAAAAATGTAAAATAAAATAAGAACAAAAAAAGTCATGCACACAATAGGTCTTTAGAGAATTGCATTTCTGCTGAAAATACTATATTAGAGTTATAGTCGAATAAAAAAAGAAAGAATTGGAAAAAATAAGACAAAGTAAACATTCGAGTCCGTATCATCCGAAGAAAAGCAAAATGGATGGACAGGGGGAGAAATACAAAAGATACGTATGTTACCATTATGTACCAAAAACTATTACAAGTGTAATAAAAGACGAAAATTATAACAAACCAATTTGATATTTTTAGAGAGGTTCGGAATTTTTATGAAATACTATTTAAAGAGAAAAATGATATAGAGGACAGACATTTAACTGATCTTTAAAATTATAACATTCCTAAGTTAGATCAATACCAGTCTTAAAATAATATAGAGGACAATTATTCAGCAAGAAGTTTTAAAATGTCTAAAATATGAAGAAGAAAAAAGAGTAATGGATCGGATGGTTTCACCCAATAATTTTTTTAACTCTTCTCATTTGGGAATTTGTAGTCAGTGCAATTAACGAGGAATATGAATTGGATCGTTTTCAACAGTTTTATGATAGGGAATTACAACTTGTATACCTAGTGAAGATAAACCAAAATGGTATTTACAGAATTGCTGTCTTATATCATTACTAAATGTCGTCTACAAATTTGCATCAGGCTGTATTTTGTCAGAAGACTAAAGTCAGAACTAAAAGGTATTATACCTGATAAAGAGACTCTTTTATTAAAAGAAAATATATTGGTGAAAACCCAACGATTATTCAAAATATATTTCATATCAGTGAAGAATTACTTCTGACTGTTACCTTATGATTAACTGAGTTTGAAAATGATTTTGAGTCCATTTCATGAAAATGTATTCATAATGTTCTAACCATTTATACGTTTAGACCGATGTCAGTTTACAGTTGGTAAAAACTTCGTTTCTGTAATATCTCGGTAGGATTATGTTAGAATGGCGCTACATCAGAGTTGTTCTCTATTTTCGGAGGATATAGACAGGGAGACCCGCTATCTGCACATGTTTTTGATATGTTCAGAAATATTGTCGATAAAAATACTCAGAATATTAAAGGTATTAAACTAAAGGAAAGAGAATATTTACTCTTGCATTCTGCAGATCATGATACGTTGATTATGATTCTTTCAAATCTTTTCAATCTTCAACTGACGTATTACCAATATTACAAAAACAAAAGAAGCCTGTAAGAATTACAGTGCAGAAACTGCAGTGGGTTGCTGAATTTACACTATTGGGTTTAATGTTTTCAGTCGACTTAAATAAAATTACATAGATAAGGTTTGAAAATAAAACACACGTGATAAAACGTTTTTGTGGAACTGGATCAAATCAGACCTAACACCAATTGTTAAAAACGACAATTTTGAAAGTCCTAGTGATTCCATAATTAAACCATTGTTAGCCTCCTTACCAAAACCCTCCGCAAAATTGTATTATGGGATGGAATTAAACAGTTTTCACATTTATATGGAGGTCCACAATGGATAGAATTAAAAGGGAGATTATGTTTCAGAGCATCTACAATGACTGGTTAGCAATCATACATTTTAATATACTTACATTAGCTCTAAAATGAATATTCGTAGACTTCTTACAACTAAAAGGATATTTGTTCACTTGTTTGAATATGAGAAAGATCAAAATCATTGTAATTTTATTAGAAGAATATGCAGATAAATCATCAGAGGAAACTAAAAGTTGCTTTGGTGTAGTGTGTTTTGGCAGATAAAGTTTTAGGACAATGATATATACATCAAACAGGAGATGATCTTATGATAACGAACTTGCGGATGAACACACTAATAAGTGTAAACAATGCAACCATCAAGTACAAGAAATGAACTTGCGGATGAACACACTAATAAGTGTAAACAATGCAACCATCAAGTACAAGAAATGAACTTGCGGATGAACACACTAATAAGTGTAAACAATGCAACCATCAAGTACAAGAAATAGACTGAACATAAAGTAGTTACTGTATCGATGTGTTCTCTTGCCAGGAGAGTTTTCTTGAATTTTAAAGCTTTGAAGAAAAGTAAAACATCAGTGAATACTATATTTCGTTCCAAGGTCTCACTATAAGGTTATTATTTACAAAATGCAACCAAAACCTAAAGCTAAGTAAACATGTTGGACTTTTCATCTATTACCAATTTAAAATCATTCCCCACAGTGTCAAAGGTTGAAAAGAATTTTACAAATTACTTTTTCGATGTTTTACTAACTTGTGAAAGATGTCAACACAATTTCAACTTCGTTAGTAATTATTGGCTAAATATATATTCTGAAAGTGTTCCGAGAAAGAAAATTCGATAAATTACAATGGTTTAAATATCGTATTATGAATATAATTCCGTCTCTCTCTTTCTCTCTGTATATGTCTCTCTCCTATGTCTGACTCACACTCGTCTTTATTTCTTTCTTTACACACCATTAAATTAAATATAACTAGATGTAATACAAAGAACCTATGCCAGTGATATGTATGTGTAATAATTATAAGGGAGAAGACTTTAATGTTGTGACAACATATAGTTTGATCCCATTATCAATCTGTACGGGAAAGGATAAAAACATTCGGAAAATATATTTATTCTAAAGAAAGAAGCAGCTTCGAAGAATTTATGTATTAAATGCATGCCAAGGGTATATTGAATGCATGCCAAGGGTATATTGAATGCATGCCAACGGTATACTAAGTGTGACCTGGAATGTGGTGATGCTAGAGTATTTTGATAGATCACACTAATATAATCCAAAAATATTCTTTCTGAATTCACTGTAATTCCAAAATAAATAGTTCAGTCCAAGAATATTATTGATGCGCACTTTGTATTTCCAATGAATAATAATTTTAATAAATAAATCCACTCAAATAAAAAAATGAACAAAGCAATAAGACTGATTCTGCTTCTGCTTCAAGATGTTAAAACAAGAATGAATAATTTCTCAAGCAAAATAAATTATATAAAAATCTCAGACAATATTTGAGTCCGGATGTAGGTCAGCCTCTTCTCTAAAACATTCTAATGTATCAATATGTTTAGGAATGTCTAGGTGACAACCCAAACCCAGACCCAAAAAAAACCGTGTTTTCCTCGATTGCTAATGATCTGAATAATTAATCCACACTCAAAGATAAGTATTAGCTATGTATTATGTTACTTACAAAATATATGTCCTTGGTCAGGTTTTGGACGAGGTAATATACAAACTACAAATGTATATAACATATTATCAACAAGAAAAGCAAACAAATAATACATATTACATACACATATCATATTCAACCTCGTTCAACCATTCCTGACTTTGTTGATTGTCACTGTAGATATGCACAACAAACATCATGCAGATCCTGTATTGTAAATACGTTTCGAGTTTGGTTGTTGTTTCGTTGTGTAAACGTCTTTTGCGGCTTTGTGACCTTTATCCATAGATACAGTAGGACGTTTGATCACCAGTTTGGCACTCTGATGGTCCATTTTTCTTTCATATGCATTTTTTTTCCTAATCAGCACAATCATTTTTTTGATCCAGTGCTTTTATACATATATGGTATATGAACTATAGTTTCGACATAGATGAGAGTTGTGTACCAAAATAAGTAAATGCATACTGTCATACATAAAGAGGGACGTAAAAACAAACATCGCGAGATTTGTGGAAGAAGCTAAATTTATTTTAATGTTAGCTAAGTTCCCCTGAAGGATTATTTTAATTTGTCTAGCTCTAATAACAGACAAAACAAATGCGTTTAAACATCAGAAATAGCACTTAGTCATTTGTGCAGATTTTTAAAAAAGTTCGGTTAATATCCTTTGAGTTTTGTGTGCGTTGTAAATTTTACTTTCTAATCAAATTTTGTTAATAGTGTATGAGTTTATTGTACTGCCATCTTGCAACCTTTGGAAATTTCTTGAAATATGAAAAAGTACAAGTTGCCTGTGGATTTCTGCTTTGGATTCTCCATTGAATGTAATGCCAAAGTTGATTCAATTCAATCATGCAACAATGATAAAATAATGTGCGTATGTACAACAAACTATTATTTTAATTTATGCCGTTAATTAAAAATATTTAAATTGTTGTTGTTGTTGTTGTTGTAGGGTTTAACGTCATTTCTCAGCACACGATAGGCTATACATGGCGGCCAGTATTAATGGTGGAGGAAGAACCCGGAAAAACCGCGGAAAGAACCACCGACAAACGAGAAGCTACTGGCAAGCTTTCTCACATACCCACATTGGCTGAATCCGAGACTCGAACCCACGCAGACAGAGGTGAGATGGCAGTGATCCGTAACGGAGAGCGCTTTAGACCACTCGGCCACTCGGCCCCCCCCCAAAAAAAAATATTTAAATTAATTTTGGTATTGATTAATCATTATCAAAAATATGCTATATTCTTGAACCATAATGCCAAAATAGAATTTGCCAAAACTCTTATCGGAATTGAATTTAAAGGACGGTTTAAGACATTTATTGAATTTTAACATGGAAAAGCAGATTAAAACGACCCGTCTTTTCATACCTCATATACATTTATCGGCTTTGGTTTACTTACACTTTGTCATGATAACAGTGGCAAGGTTCTAGTTCCTAGGTAGTAAGAAAACTGAAACCAGCCTTTGTCCCAGTTTATGTCGTATGCATATGCTGGTGAGTGCTTGGTAGCCCATAGCGCATGTTAGCATATCACATAACAGGAAGTCTACAACAACAATATGTTGGTCTGTAATCACACGCACACTCTCACTCTCTTTCTCTGTCTGTCTGTCTGTCTGTCTCTCTCTCTCACACACACACACACGCACACACTCACACTCACACACACATTCACACACACATACACATATATTTAAGCTTTAACTTCGTTCCATCTATATATATATATATATATATATATATATATATATATATATATATATATATATATATATATATATATATATATATATATATATATATATATATATATATATAAAAGCCTTGCTTCAAGTTGACAATAGCGAAAAGGTGGGAATTACGATAGAAATACTACTGGATGTGACAGTAGCTAGATTTCAAGAGAAATTCAACATGAAAGTACACGGAGCAAACATGTGGAAATACGAGTGGTACGATGTGCAAATTGGGGTCAGCATATTAGAAATCACCGAGGAAATTCAAGCACAAATCAAAACGTGGTTATTCATACATGGCATTGTTGTTGAAAGATCATTTAGAGGATGCATGTATTAAAGAAAGTGCAACCAATGTTGACAGACTGGTCATGCACCAAAGAAATGAACAAATGGAAAAACGCAAAACAACGCTCCCAATGAGGAAAATCCCCAGATAGTGAACACCTACAGCCGATGTAAGAAAAGAAATATCAACACAAGACGATGTGCCACGGCCACAATAAATTACTAATGGTTAGGACAAAGTCCCAAAATATACAGTAATTGAGTCAACCCTCTCACCACAAATACGAAAATAATTACCAAAGAAGTTGGATGGGATCGGAAAGGCACCAACACACAACAGACAAGTTAAAGAGAAAGAAACCACCACAATTAAGCCATGGATTAAAAACACGACACAGACTCAAGGAAACACAACCAACAAACACAATCAACGAGCCAACCCCTACCTCCCATATGCGAAAACAATTAGGAAAGAACCACCACAATCAAACCATGGATTAAAAACACGACACAGACTGAAGGAAACACAACCAACAAACACAACCAAAGAGCCAACCCCTACCTCCCATATACGAAAACAATTACAAAAGAAGAGAGAGGTGGGCAGGGATGTTTCACCACACAAAGATTAACTGAAATACAAATCAACAATAACTATCACCCAATCAAACCAATGAAGCCTAAGAAAAAGAAAATACCATCGGAAACATCATCGGAGAATGAGAAAGAAGAGAACGAAATAAAAGAAAAACAGAAAAAGCGATGTACTATAAACTTATCTTTGAAGACGGCATGGGAATGTAAATCAACACTGGCCAGAAATTGGCCAGTGGAAGGTATGACACTTCTGAAATTCCCCAATATCTAAAGAAAAAGAAGAATATATATATATATATATATATATATATATATATATATATATATATATATATATATATATATATATATATATATATATATATATATATATATATATATATAAAGTACATGTAAAGTGAGAGAGAGACAGACAGACAGACAGAGACTACGTACGCACACATTTAAAAAGACAACTCATTTGATTTGACCTTAACATGCTCAAATAATTACAACCTAGACATACACGCATACACCACTTCAAAAATGCAAAACAAACTTAAGACCCCAGGTCAGAGGGCAAAAGTCTCCAAACTGGAAAGAAGTCAAAGGGCAAGGGAAATTGCACAAGACAGAATATACTAACCTGGAGGTGAGTACCAACCTGGATAACCCAACCCAAGAAAAATAGGTTTAAATATTAGAAACAGAAAGAACCTGAATAAAAAAGTTTGTTTTTAATTTAAATAAATAACCATTCCGGTATTTTAAATATATTTTATGGGAAGCTCCATGGCTCCAACCAGTTATATGTTGGGAATGACTTAAAAGCTCACAAAAACAAACGTATATGAAGATGTTCATATTGTGTTAAGTTTTCACCAAAGAAAGTCTTTTGTAATCGATGAAACATAATCCTCGCGCAGACATTCTTTTAATATCGATCGAACAGGTGTTATTGACAACGTATGGCAAAGATTAAGTGGTCATCAGGGAGACTAGATACATGTATCGCCACAATCATTTGTAAATTTAGCTTCGATAGCAGACTCCCTTCATTAATAGACGAACCGTTTTTACTGCATGAGATGCAATGCTTGCTTGCCAGGGTCAAATGATTAATTTAAGCTTTAACTTCGTTCCATTTACTGTGAAATGCAATTTCTCCGGGCGCTTTATTTGTGATGAAATAAGAAGATTCTTTTCTGACGGTCTTCACTGCTTGAATCAGTTGTCTTCACATTTCTCAGTGATAGGTTAAAATGAAATAAAAATAGTTTGTTTCATAGAAAAAGCAGACAGACAGAAATACATAATATATAATAAATGAAGATTGATTAAATGCAATATCGATGACATAGATGATCAGATGGCTGCGTACACCTGGTTAGTCAATGATGACAATGCCATTTCTGCAGACAGATGTAGTGTATTCAAATAATTTTTGCATAGACATATGGAGATATAAGTTGATCTTTTTACGCAGAATCTAAAGCAGAAACAAATCATCTACTACTTAAGAACCAAATTCATAAATTTCCGATACCATTTTATGCTGCAGATCATTGATATTGCAAATAAAAAAGTAGCCAAAATGTCTACTTCATCTTCAAGACGCTGATATCTGATATAATTATATGATAACCCAGCCACTCGAAAACTTGGTGAATGTATATTTCGTTGTGTTCATTGTAAAAGGCAAGTATAGGTTATAAGCGAACTTTACATGCATTTCTTGTTCGATCGTATGTATCGGTGGACAGTTTCCTAAGCTTAGCTCCTTTTTATCAACAGTATGGAGGGTCAAATTAATTTACTAATTGCTGACCAGAGCGTTGTCATTTAGGAGCTCTTTACAAGGATTTCCCTCTATATTTAGGACATGATTTTGTGATACTGATGTACCGACGAAAATGGAACCAGGTTGAGAATGTCAAATTAATACACCCTATGAAAATCACAGCCTCAAACCTTTCTTTTCTATGGTTGCTATGAATCTTGAGAGATGGAAGTATGTTCGGGAGGAATCTTGCACAATTAAAGTATTAAATGGAATAACAGAGAGACAGGCAAACATTATTCAACATTTTTTTTTGTCAATGATGGTTCTCAAAAAGATGGACATTAAGAAAACTTGAAAAGCATACAACATAATTGTCTGTAGTACAAAACAAATACACGAAAACACACCTTTTGCATTAGAACGAAATACTCGAGAAAAATAAATGTTCTGATGGTGCCAGCGTTTGATTTCGTTTAAACGGATAGTGGTTTATGTAGACTTCATTTTTTAAAATATATCCATCCGTACTAAAATGTGTTTGTAGTCCAAATATATCAAGGTTGTCTCACAACATGTTGAAACTGAAAATTGGTTAGTAACTGAAATAAATAGAGCACAATATTTTGGCACGTTCGCAAAATCAAGCTTTGATCAGTCTATTTCAAATTAGAGATTAGTGGTTGACACAGTTTGTACCAGCAATGACCATTTTCTTATGATATAGCCATGAATATATCTTTATCCAAAAGCAGTTTCAGAGTGTCAGATTTAGTGCATTAAACAGCTGAATTTCACTAATTAATATTGAATTTATTCATCTGAAACAACACCCACCCCGAGTTCTTGCTGACTTGATTTCGTCTGTTTGCAAACGTGGGCCATTAAAGCGCAATACTAGATGTTGTCTTAGCTTTTATAGTACCCAATTAGACTGTAAGTACGTTTAATTTCTTTTATTAAACTGAGTGAAAGAAAATGTGAATCTCTACAAAAAAGCGCTTTAATATGTTTTCAAGTAATCTTTATTCAGTTTTGAATTGGTCAACATTCCTTTTGGATAAATATGATATTTTCCTAGTTTATCGATGTTTCGCAAGCCATTTTTCAAATCCATTTAAACTTAATGATGTGTCCTCGGCAAAACAACCCAAAATAAATTCATAATTTTCTATCAACCATTTTAGACATTGTTTTGTTTTACGCAGCATGAAAGCTAATATTTTCCCAAATTAAATAATAAGAGGTAAGGAGACAACGATTCACCCTGGCTGCTTGTATGTTTCCACTTGATTAACAATGGGTCAGAAAAGCACCATTGGCGGTTACTCATTTACAAAATGATGTCTCAAAGCTGCAACATTTGAAGACCGCCTTATGTACAATCACAACGATAAAAGGTAGAAGGCTTTTTTGTCCAAAATTTAATAACATCATTGGCATGTGAATATTGATAAAATGTCAAATACAAACTGACTGCTTTCTCCTATGAACCTGCTCTTATAGGCTGACCATGACCTTAATTCTTTTTCGATATATTTTTCTTTTTTGTATACGACGATTTGGTTCTTCCTACTTTGATAGATCTCTGGCTATATAAAAAAGTCCAAAATTATGGAATACTATTTCTACTGAAAATAGATATTCAACTTCGTACTGTACATTCAGGTTCTTATATACAGATTACCTTTCGACTCACTGCTAATAATATCAAGTCATATGCTCCAATTTTAGTCGGTAAACTTGTTGTCCTCTTCATTTCATATGTCATAGTCTGAAACAGAATTACTAGTTTTGGAGCAAACAATTTTGTACCGCGGTATAACGCGGTATTTCTGAACGTACCGTTATACGTACCTCGATATACCGCAATCGAATGAGATACCAACAAATAATTCAATGTTCTGGGGCTGGGGCCTGATACTTTTCTGTTTAGTGTATGTCTGTCTATAGCTGGACAAATATTTTTATCTGATTTACAGCAAAAAAAGAATATTTTCATGATATTATTGGAAAAAATACTTACTATATTGAACTAAAGGAAAAGAAAATATTTCAGCTCAAAAGAAACAAAAAAATCGCAATACCACCCCTACTGAGAAAAGAAAATGACCGATACGTAATAATAGTTGAATTTGCTATGTGTGTGTCAACTGTTGCACAAGTTGAAATCGAAAGCTGTAACTAAAGTGGGAGTAGCTAATACTGTTAATGATATTGTGGTGACGTTCGAGATCCTATCGACGAAAAAAAACCTTCTTAAGTGGTTTTGAATTTCGGCATATCCCATTTAGCGTTGTTTTAAATTTGTTGTAATGTATACTTCTAAAATAAAAATCAGGTCTTTAGCGTTTTATGAAAGATATTGTACGACCTCTGAAAAATCAACATGTGATGTACATAACCGGTGCTAGGCCTAGATATATACTGTGCAGTTGTGCCATCAATCTGTCTGCATTGATGAGATGGTGATTTACTATTTAGCTTTGAAGGTTTTAAAAAAAAGCTGCATGGTGTATATGAATTGATTTAAACTTCAGTGACATTTTCCTTACTTTTCGCCAATAGAACATAGGTTTGTTTTGGACTAGTAAGTGACACTTTCTTTATTCACCTTACTTAATGAATTCACACACTGTACTTTGAAGCATGTTTCAATACAAATATCTCAGAATAACATCACATACAATACATTTTATACGGAAATCTCATTGATTTACATTACTAATATATATTTGAATACTTTCGTTATAAGAAATTATCGATGCTTTGAACTTAAAGTCATAACTTAAACATATATTTTATCAACACAAAGATTCGGTCTCTTTCTAACACGTGGACTAATGTTTGAAGAATTATTTGGATATTTTGGTCAAAAAATTCTAACAAACATTATTCTGTTTCCATCTTATTATTTTCTACTACAATAGCAGCAAGAATTTAAATTTAAAATGTAAACAAACATACAAGTCATATCGTCTGTAGAATAATGAAGTCTCGATAACATACATGTAACAAATTTAATTTGTTTCACAGTTAAAACATCGGCTGCTCTCTGTAATACGTCTACCTTTATGTTTCAAATGTTTGTCAGTTTTATCCTCATATTTACTTAACAAATTCCATTCCTCGGTAATTTTAATAGACAAATTGCAAGTCCCTCCACTTAAATTTGCCACATAGAACTACAATTTTGTAGACATTATTTCTGAGTTGGGTATTTTAGATGATTCACATTGTGGAATGTCTCTTTGGAATTATTTACGGGGTGAAATTTTCTCCAAACGTGGGTGTTTCTAACCATGCCTTGAAAATTGGCACAATTCTCTGACTATTTCTTGCTTTGTCTATATTTTTTAAAAATTTCAATACAAGATTTCAGTGGGAGAGTACTTGCTTTCTCTCTCTCTCTCTCTCTCTCTCTCTCTCTCTCTTGTGTGATGTCACTTTGCACAGGAGCTTAATCTGAGAACTCATTTTCAAACATTCAGTCGAAAATATTGTTGTCCACCTCAACTAACTCTAATTTCTGAGTCTCATTTCCGCGAAATGAAAATAAACTGCTCGTCGCCTCTTACGGTACTCTTCCATTATCCAGAGCTGCAAAAACGGCTAACTTTTTTTAACATAATATTTCTGCATTTCTTAAATTACAAACGTGCGTATGAATTTTTGAATAATTAAAATGTATTGAAATATATCATTTCGATTATTTTATAAATAGACTCTTGTTTAATGTTTCAAGTTGTAAAAGTAGTTCCCGCCTGGGTGTGCAATACGGATTTTTAGTTGTGCGATACAGGATCACAGACTGAGCAGTTGCATTGCACGTCAGATCAGCCATGTAAGATTAAATAGGTATGTAGTAAAATATTGTTCTAATATTCACCATTAATTTGTGACACATACAGACATTTTGTATTAAAAAAATAATTTGTTGAACTGTTTTGTCACGAATAATGAAAACATGATGACAATATAATTTAAATCGTAACAAGATTCCTCGGGAATTTCCGTATAATCCTAGCTGACGGAAACTACCGACGTACCGGTACAGTGAAAAATTATCGTGGAACGTACCTTTGGAGAAAGAAAAAAATACCGCGGTAAACCGGTAATATTCAGCACTTCTAATTAGTTTTAACTGATGTAAATACGTATGTACTTTTTATCTTAATCATGAGGACAATATCGGAAATTTGTTTTAATACTAAATATGATATGTTCTCAACATATTAACATTATTATTATTATTATTATTATTATTATTAGTAGTAGTAGTAGTAGTAGTAGAAGTAGTAGTAGTAGTAATAGTAGAAGTAGTAGTAGTAGTAGTAGTAGTAATAGTAATAGTAGAAGTAGTAGTAGTAGTAATAGTAGAAGTAGTAGTAGTAGTAGTAGTAGTAGCAGTAGTAGTAGTATCATCATATCTGTTTGTCGTAAGAGTTTTACACTAGTGAGCTAATTGTATATATCTGCAAAACAACATGAAACTGATAATAATGTTACTGTAATATTTCATAGGTTTATTCTATTTTGGAAAGTATATACTATAACCATTCCCTTAACTAGATATTGTCGCCATTGACAATATATATTAGTACCATTTTTTACTAGATATCATCGCCAAAGAAAATATATACTAGTACCATTCCCTTGACTAGATGTCATCGCCATGGAAAATATATACTAGTTACCATTCCATTGACTAGATATCATCGCCAAAGAAAATATATACTAGTACCATTCCCTTGACTAGATATCATCGCCATGGAAAATATATACTAGTTACCATTCCATTGACTAGATATCATCCCCATAGAAAATATATAGTACTATCATTTCACTGACTAGATATCATCGCCATGGAAAATATATAATAGTAGCATTCCCTTGACTAGATATCATCGCCATGGAAAATATATAATAGTAGCATTCCCTTGACTAGATATCATCGCCATGGATAATATATAATATCTCCATTTCCCTGACTAGATATCATCGCCAGATTTACATGCGTCATTCAATGAATTAAAGAGAATGACACTCTACCAAAGCGTATCTGCGTAATAAATGTAACGTGGTTGCAGAATATTTTTTTTAAACTTCCTTTTTGAATAATTAACTTATATTTATTTTATTTCTACCGCAAAGGTTCTTATATCATCAACCAGATGCCGCGATGGATAAAATTTCAACAGATTTGGTGATCTTTTGCGACCCCTTTGAAAAATAAATGCATGTAGAGAAAAATGAAAAGAAAGAAACATAATAAATGCCAAACATAAAACAGATTAGCTAGTTATATTGATTGATATTTATATAAAAAAAAAACGATAAATAAATACATAAATAGATATTCTTGACATCTCCATACGATCTTTCATTGTAAGTTTAGATAGAAATGGATTTTGTACTTGGGCGAAAAGATCATGAATCTTAATCAATGTAAGAAAGTCGAGACTGGTAATAATGTTTTTTTTTTAAATAAAAAAATAATTGAACTTTGATGAAGATAAATGGATGCTTCGTAAACTGAAACATGACTTCTCCCCAGTGCATCAATTTAACGATCTTAAATCATGCCAAGCAAAATATGTGCTTCTTGGTTAAAAGGGAATAACTGATCCCAATTTGTCTCTCCAGTCAAAAGATCGTGTCATATCAGTGATAATGTTACACCGTGGATATTGCCAGACATTCTCGACAACATGGCAAAAAAGTCAAGAACATCGACCCTTCAAAGTTCGTCAGCCTTTTGTCTGCATAATAGATGTATACAATGCACTCAGGTACCAAGATTTTAGATGATAGACCATGATCACAATAATTTTTCAATGAGTTCACCTAAAAAAGGCGTGTGTCACACAGTGTAGAAGCAGACATAGTCAAATAGATGGTGTTTCATTGTCAGTGGACACTGGCATGGCTCACTCTGATCAAGGTTCACCCTTCAGGAGATATGCATGAGACATGTATGTCAGTTAGATGGCACAATGTTACACCATCTCTTCGACATTCTTCGTTATGAGGAATGCCATTCTTAGATAATGGTTATGATGTTCTGATGCTTTTTTGTAGAATTTTCAATCCAGCTATTGCCAGACCAGGTATGAAGAAAACATGCTGACTTATATACTAGTAAAGGACAAAGTATGGCGGCATCCATTTGGCTTCTTTATCTGTCTTTTAGCTATCCTTATTACCAATGTGGCCCAGTAGCCATTTGCACAAAGTACTATTTCCAGAACGCCTCATTAAACCATGTTTCTGCATGTTCTCGAATATTAAAGGGTTATTACATTTCAGGTCTTGGGAGGCTTAAAGTGTTAAAAATGAATCAGAAAAGATGACATCATTTTTAATTTAATGAGATTCCACCAGAGTGTAAAGACATTGATGTAATTTTAGAGATAAAATATAGTTTGTATCCTATGGCAGCTTCCGCCTTGTATTTATCTTTCGAATCGATTATACACTGGTTTTGCCTCGACTCGAATTAAATTTATCTCTTTTTTTACATTTGTCCCTGACGTATCTAATACGTGGAGAAGACAAAAGTTAAGTTCGAAGAACAAACATTACAATAGTTGTCTCTCCACAACAAGAATAATGCAAACTTCATGATATAGATATAGCTCATCACGAAATCAGAGATCAACAAGTGGACGGAGATTTACGTATTACTAATTTCCAGCTGAAAATATTTCACAGAGAGATAAAAGGTGTTGATTTTAATTGTTATCCACAAACAGAACCAGAATATTGCATCAAAACTATTGTTAATTGTAAAATCACACCTGGAACTACTAACAGGTAAGTAATGAGAATGTGAGAAACCTTGTTAAACATAAAACACACTCAACCCCCAAAACATTGATTAAAGAATTTCCCATCCTTACAACTGATAAATGCAGGAGTTGCTTCAATTTGTAGATTGCAGACATGTTCTGTCTGCATTTTTCAGAGATACAAATGCATTGTGCCAGGTCATGACATTATTTTATGTAATGTGGTTGAAGAGCGGTAACTATTTTTCGGATTGTTCTGAGTTTCAATATTGATATATCTGCATGACCAGGGCTTGGGAGAATATATACTTGAAAGGGTTAATCATTGCACATATAAAACCACATATAAAACCGCATTTATACACTTGATACACTTTAATTCAGTTGCATATATAATTAAACACAAATAGACAAAAAGAAAGAATTTTTCAATCAACACAAACGTTGAAAGGATAGCTGAGAAACTTTATTCAACCGAACATTGAAAAGGAGACAGCAAAAACCAAACTTTACACAAACTTGCAATTGCGGTGTTTGTAACCGACTTGTGTTAGGATTTAAGTGGGCAACAAATAAAAACACTTCGCGATAGTTTTAATTGGAAACTAAACATAGTAATGCAACGCTGCTATATAAAGGCTTTATAACATCCTAGAAAGAAAGAACGACTCTGGGGAGAAGCTGATCTTATTCTTAGTGCATGCATTGGGACCCTAGAGACATTATGGTAAACAAATACACAAAAGGCTAAATAACCCATCACAGGGTATAGGAATGAAGCATCTTAGAAAGACATAGGGATAAGCTGGTCCCACGTATGACTTGCATAAAGGGCGGTCAGAATCTTGCAACACAGAAAGTCGGAATTTCACGATAATTTACTAACATTCGCTGGAAATAAAATTTACAGCGGTCCTTCCTTTTTGAGTGGTAGGCATTTCCTATGCACTGTCCCCAAGGGCAGAAGATTTAGGTGACGGCTTTGCAAAGCTTCATGAGAAACGTTTAAGTGTAACTCTTTCTCACACATGTAGTAATCGAAAATGAGACATTTACATTTTCTTTTTGGTAGCAATCATGACGAAAACTTCAATTTCTAATCAATCTAAAAGTGTGCATGTGTCTGAGTGTGTGTGTGATTTGAATTTGTAACGTATCTTAAACATATAATATCGGTACGATGTATGCACTGTGGCAGTTTATAGTGATGTCTAGCACTGGGGCATCATGTCGCAGATATGTAGCTTGATGTCCAACTCAGTCACATTATCCTGACACCAGGCCGACCAATCCTAATACTAACCTCTTAATGTTGAGCGCCAAGCGAGGCAACTGCTAGTAAGAAAATGATATGACTCGGACGGGTTCCGAGCCCACGACCTTCAGCATCAGATGCGGACGCTCTAACCACTTAGGCCACATGATCGGTCTCAATCTAAAACTGATTAGCCCTACTAATACATTCACGGACTCGAAAAGAATTAAGACAAATGACCCAGGAAAATGTTAGCACAATCATAACTAATAAGCATATAGATATTTGCAGCATACAAGTACATGAATATAGGGTTTAAGGATACACACTGATGATGGTCACACGTATGCACATGATGTGAAGATGAACTTAGCTTGTTGTACGATAGCAAGTTTATCTCCAATGGCATGTAGATTTTCTCAGCTAGACGCTGACAGGACAACACAAACACTTGGTGCGAAACTCTCTATAAAACTCGGTTGGAAATGCCACAAAGACAAGATAGTAAAGAAGGAGAGCAGCACCAATGAATGTTTGCGGCTCAATCTATCAGTCAGCAAAGAGGAAGACAAAAGCTCGGCATACTTCTCGCTGGTGCAACCTGGCCTTGAGTACTACTCAACCGTTCGAACGCAAGTAACCAGAACCAGATAAAAAATATATAGATGGTTGCTAGATACACATCTAACCTATGTAGAGATCAGGGTTTATCAAGGTAGGAGATTTAGACTTATAGTATATCTGTAACTACAAATTCTTATAAGTTCAGCTTTCTCCGTTTACCATAAGAACCTGGAACAACTTACATGCCACCGTTGTAGAAGCTCCTGATTTGGTATCCTACAAGCAGGAGCTATCCACCATCATTTTGTTTTTAAAATGCAGTCGTCACTTACACGTAATACCTAGTGTTTTTCAGGGCTATGCCAGCTGAAGTACGTTTCCTTTTTCGTCGTCATGCTACCTATATTGGACTGAGTATAAAGGGACAAAATGTGGTGTGTCAGTCTTTCACTTTTTTCTAACCTTCCTTGTATCGCCCTTTAACCTGTCATATCTCTACCATATTTACTTTTATCTTGACCGAGCAACATCCGTTGTTTAATAGTTAATATGGATTATATCCAAGTATGATATAGATGTAGATGTGTGCACTTCTCAAACCATGCCAGATACTATGACACCATTTTTTAAACTTATGTCGCCGATTCTTTTCTTAAGGAATAAATTAATATTTTCATTGCTGGGATTCCTAAATAGGCTAGTCAAAATATGATTGTGCATAAATATAACATTGTGCTTCATACCGTTTCAATTAATGGAAGGGTCAGCATTGAAAAAATTAATTTACTTCATGTTTTACTTCTCATTATCTGCCAATTACGGCCACCCAAATCCATATATCATCTATTGTGTGTGCATCCATTTCTGGATTAGTAGCGTGAGTCCTTAAACAGCAATGCTATTCTTGCCAAGAACAATGAACAAAAGTGTTTGACAAACATACGCTGATTAAATCGTGCATATTTTTCATTTTCCTTTAACTATATATAGTTATAGTGTTCGTTCAAGTATTTACACTTGTCTACATTTCATAACAGTTAACAAACAAATTTATATTCAGATATTAGTTATAACAACGTCTGCGTTGAACTCATAATAGTCTAATGCAAATTTCAAATAATGAATACATGTACATTTAATATAAGTCCTATTTGACAATTGGCATGCCCAGCCAGAAGAAAGTGTAAAAATGTACATAAACAGAATAATTTACAATGTTTAGAACACATGGGACTTCATTAGCCTCCTACATAGACCCCATGGTACATATCATTAAACATGAATGTGATTGAAAACTTATCGATTGCTCACACTTTATTGATCAATCTTCTGCTGATGACACGATTTTGGTCCTTATATGGTAAATTGGTGCCATGAAGATTGAATGAGATCTGAATCAAATTACAAAAATGTCATTAAGAACACAAGGGCAGTTAATTATTTTCCGTCGTATAATTTCTCTCGAATTGACGACACTTGTATGTTGCAGTGCTTATTTCTCATGTTTATATTTTGGGGTAGTTGTGTACACAGGCTAAACTCGTATTGTCATGGTTTCCCGATCGTTGAAGGCTAAATAATTTGCTGATATGTCATTAAAAATCGACAAATCAATTAGTCAATTAATCAGTTAGTCAATTAATCAATTAGTCAATTAATTAATTAGTCAAATAGAACGTTTACACAGCTTCAAGACTAATTTCATTGTCAGTATCATTATAACTTCAATATGCCCACGTCCGATGAATGAAGTGGTTCCATTCTTGGCTACAAGATTTGCTAAGTCTGAAGGTTTATAGGAGTGTAAGGCATACTAAGAGCCAGCGGTCAATTGGAAAAGACCAGCTCTAAAACCATTCACAACACCTTGTGGCTTTTCAGCAAAAGTCCATCTAAGAAACACTTTAATGGGGTCTTGCAAAATAGAAAAGGGGAAAATGACCATCAAATGGTTTCTTGATAATTTAGTCACTTGGCTAAGTACGTAGTAATTATAAAACCATGCAAAAGCATTCTGATACTTTTAAGGAGTTATTTCTATAAATTCATTTTTACCATGTTCATTAATTAGTTCATGCCTGAAAATATAAACTTGGTAATGTTTCTTGTAGGAATAAGTTATCTGCGTCGAGTCAAAATTAACTTTCTTGATGTGTGATGAAGTATTACCGATGTTAAATTAACTCACATTGATGTCTAATGAACAGCGAAAAATGTCATGATCGAAGTTGAACAATTCTGCAACGGTTGTTAAAACACTCGTACTTTCTTCTACAAAAAATCTTTATGCAAATGTTTAACATACATAGCTTTTAAGCAGCGTATTTGTTTGACCAATGTATTTGTTTGTTTTAAATTATGATAAAGACCGATAATAATAAAACGCTCCATGTATTTTAACAATGAACAAGGTAATAATAAAAGTAGGGTTCATGGATTTTAAAAATAGACATGCTAAAAGTAACATGGTCCATGACTTTTAAAAATAAACACCATACTAGTAGCATGGTCTCTCCTCCCCCTCCTTTTGTCACAATAGGCACGATAATGGATTTTATTGTCTCCTCTTTAATTAACATTTGTAATGTGTCTAATAATTCAAATATTTTTGTTGGTTTGAAAACGTGTTTCAGTTATAACACAAATACTTTCAGTATCTTTTTCGAAATAACGAAAACATTTTAGTTATTTTAAAAAGAGCTTTTCTAAACAAAACAATCATTTTTTATGACGAAAACGCACGTTTCTAACAATGAATACATTTTCTCATAGTAGGGTTAATGTCCCAAAATAAGTTTCCCTAATGAAACAAAAATCGAAATCAGTAGTCTGGATTTTAGATACATTTAAACATTAAACACTAATCGAATTACAACCTTCCTTAATTATGTAGCATAAGTAGACATCATAGATACCTTTACTTTGTGGCGAAATCGGCTGTAAAGAAAAGACAATATGGTAGTCGGACTTTTCCAGCAGCCCATATAATGAAGATAATGTACAAATTTGGCGTCTTCCTACGGAACAAGCTCCAGGCTGGAGACTGTCGTCTGTACATGCT